>JAJJWW010015335.1:600000-1064262 GCA_023531295.1 Papaver armeniacum
AGGTGGGGGTGCCTTTTCATCATCAGTTTGTCCTAAGCCACCTGCTTGTGAGGATGAGCCACATGTTATTTCCGGTTGGTGGAGTTTCCCACTCATCATCATCATCATCGGTCTTTGGTTGAGTCCCTTATAGGATGATCGGTGTGACCTTAGCGCAAAGATTTTAATTTACTTTATTAGGATCCGATTGTTGATTTTGACGTTAACAAGATACAAACGTCTTACATAAGTTTATCCAACGAGCCGAGAAGACTTTATACGAAAACGTTTTGATTCTTCTAACTTATCGGGAAGTGAGGATTTTCCTTTTCCTTTGTCCTTTCTTGGTGCGAGAGACCTATTTGATTTTCCTTTTCCTTTGTCCTTTCTTGGTGCGAGAGACCTATGTTCCAACACGTTAAACTGAGTTACATACTGGATGCCGGCATACAAAAGGAACACACAGAAAACCGGCATGCTAAATAGACATATAAACTATGCCGGAATGCATACCGGCATTCTTGGCAATAAATAACTCTATGCCGGTTATATTGAATTATATATAGAAAATTCTAAGCCGTATGAAACAAAAACCGGTATAATTTGTTACCATACCTTGAGTGCCGGAACAGATACCGGCATATAAAAGATTAATACGTTGAACGCCGGTTTTAGGGAGCGAAAACCGGCATAGCAAAAGAAAATTCGATAGTGCCGGTATGATTTCCGACATACGTAAATTAAAAATCTATGCCGGTTTTCTGGAATTTTTTTACACAGTTCTTAACAATTTTTTGTTTTTGATTTTCAAATTGAATTCAATTGACTAGAATTTCATTTTACTAGAATGCAATTTCAAAACCCTAAGCATAATTTTCAATCCGTCATGAACCCTAGCATGTTTGACTTTGTGTTATATATTATGGGATAAACCCTAAAAGTACTTCAATTCAACAGGAGACTTTGTGTTATACATCACTTACCGAATCAAATCATTACGTCCGCTTCACATTGCGATTGGAAGACTCTTCAAGGACTTTGTTGCATTAAAGCATCATCAACGTGTATTTTGATCAAACAAGTTGATTGGGTTTATCACGAGATTTGCGACGAGCCATTGCTTTGGTATAGAAGATGAAAAAAATAGGGAGAGATTGAATAGATCGAATATTTTTCTTTCCAAAACCAAATCACTTATATAGCATGAGTAGTTTGAAACCGACAAGTTTATAGTTTAAGCATGAGCCATTAAAGAAACCCATTACAATTTTACTCATTAAAGATTTGGTATGGTAAGCGGTTTTGGAGCGATCTGGTGTTGTCAAATTAGTGGAATGAAATTGTAAACCTAGGTGTCTAGTGGACGAGTTGTAGTCAAACAAGTTGAATGAAATTGTAACCATTAGGGTTTTATGATAATTGCACTCAAAAAGATCGCTTTTTAGTCTCTCATGTGTGCGGAGCGGGAGTAAAGAGAAATCTGCACACGTTGTAGGTAAGAAGGATAACCTTAGAAATAAAAACGGAGACTCCACAAAAGTGTGGACAAAAAGAATCTTTTTCTAATGATCTCTAAGAAGGGAAAATCAACCATTAGTAAGGGTGGGAGTACGCAATTAATATCACTCTCTCATAAGAAACCATAGAAACGTCTTCAATCTTGGTCTTCGGTCTTCAAATGTTGATGACGAACTTCTAAACTTCACAAAACTTGACAATTTTTAACTTTTCTACTCAAATTCCTTGTTGTTTGGATTTTTCTTTTTAAACTCTTCTTTACCATGGTGGTAGCAAAAATCCTTTTGATTTTTTGATTTTTTTGATTTTTTTTTTTTTTTTTTTTTTTTGATAATAAGTGGCATAGACAATTACATACCAATGATGCCAGTATTACAAGTTCATGATTTTTTTACTTCTTAGTGTTTGGAAAATCGAGAGGTGGTGACTAGTATGGCGGCTAATCTTTGTGTTATATATTATGGGATAAACCCTCGTGGGCAAAAAAAGTACTTCAATTCAACTAAGGCTAATCACGATTTGCAACTTAGAGAAAAGAGACTTTGTGTTATACATCATTCTTAGCCAAGAATCAAACTTACTAGGTTGACGAAAGTGGATGCTCAGGCCCTGCGCTTTTCCTTGGCCTCTTAGGCTTGCTTAGCAGCTCAACGCTCGCCAAGCACAAAGCAACCAACGCTGCAGCTCAACACCGAGGTTAAGGACTCTTGGCATAAGGACTTTGTTGCGCATCATCAAGATTTACCAATAGCACGAAAATGCAAAGCAATGATACTTTGACAAGTGTTTTTTTTTTTAGAGATTAGAGGCAAACTTGGGTTTATCACTAACGGGGAGAAAAGTTTGCAAAAACAACAAAAAAAAAAAAAAAAAATGAAGAGTAAATGAAGCAAACATAGAGCCATTGCAAAGGTGAATATTTGGTATAGAAGATGAAAAAATAGGGAGAGATTGAATAGATCTATGGCTAATATTTTTCTTTCCAAAACAATGACAAGAGAATCACTTATATAGCATGAGTAGTTTGAAACCGATTGACACACTCAAAGTCAAATTAAAGTGGAATGAAATTGTAAGCTTTTCTAAATTAGCTTCTAGGGTTGATAGTAAGGAAGAAAAAAACAAACAAGTTGAATGAAATTGTAACCGTCAGTGGGGGTATAGGGTAGGGTCAAATCCGGCATAGACAATTACATACCAATGATGTCCGGTATTACAAGTTCATGAGCTTTATTTTTTAACTTCTTAGTGTTGGAAAACAAAAAGATGAGTAAAATGCCAATAAAAAGGTGTATAAATATATACGTCGAGTGTGAACATATCCATAATGCCGGTTTTAGGATACCGTCATTCAATTTAACTCATCGGGGTTGCCGGTATTTGAAAGAAACTTCATTAAGCACAAACATAAGATCTCAAGCAAATTCCAACTAACAACATTTAAGGGAATAACGTTACACCTAGAATGAAAGATCTCAAGCCAAATACACCTAACATTATTTATTGGAACGAGCTTGAACAAGCAAAGCAGCTTCGAAATGCCTAAAAGGCTCTTTTCTCCACTTCGTATATGCATCCTGAGCTTCATACCTATCACCACTGTATCTTGCAACAAATTCGTTGTATTTGAGACATGATTTGATGAGTGCAGTTGTTCGAATGCATACTATTTGATGAGCATATTCAATTATGCGTTTCTTACCGTCAAACTTGTTATGCTTGTAAGAACCAGTCATTACAAGGCCCCAAAAAACATTTGAAGGGCGTTGATCCTCCGGCAAATCCGATACTATGTAGTAATTTCTAATCCACTCTGTTTCCTCCTCAACATCTGCTTTTATCTTAGCTTCTTTTTGACGTTTAACCTCTTCCTCAGCTTCCGCTTTTATCTTATCTAATTTTTGAAGATAACGTTCAAGCTTTGCTTCCTATTCTTCTTCTCTTTTCCTCTTAATTATCTCTTCTTCCATTGCGGCAATTGACTTGGTGGTTTCTTCCTTCCTTCTTAGTTTTTCTAGTATTGTGGCAACGGAGTTGGTCGTGGTTGATGATTGATTTCCTGTCGGAGTGGACAATATGTTCCTCATATGTTTAGCTTTCTCGAGGGAATTGATGAACTTGGCAGCTGGTGATTGATAATCCATCGGAGATATATCTGTGAGGTATCAAGTGCAATGGATGTATCCATTCCTTTAAATAGATGTGGACATAACGGCTCTTTTCCACTTTAGTGACGGCACTCTAAGTAACTTAGATCCCACGCCGGAACTAATGTTTTCTAGTGTAAGGTTTAAAAAACTAGCCGTTAGGCATTCAATTTTCGGAACCGGCATACGTAGGAGGAAGTAAAATGATGCGGTATTATGTTTGTTTAAGCACCGCATGGTATAAAACGATGATGCCATACGTAGGTAATGCGTAATTTCTTTACAGAAACGACCCAAATATGCCTACAATACCGGCATTCTTTGTTTAATAACCTCTATGCCGGAATGGGTAAAATTGAAGAAAAAAAAACGGCTAGTTTTTTGAAAAATATGACCGTTGGAGCTTCATTTCTATATAACATCACCCATTCCTTTGGCAAAAACTACACAAACCAAGCACCAAATAAAAAAAATCATTCTCTCAAGAAAGCAAACACGGTTCAAAGAATGGGGGATTCATCATCTACCTCTATTTGCAAAGTAAGTAGATTTCCTAACCACATGCTCTTCAATACTATGACGGAAAACTAATATAATTTTTTCTTACGTAATCATCATTGCAAGTGTCAAATTTGCAAGTCACCTTCTCACCTAGCCATGGACTGTCCATTTATTTATTCAAAGTGTAGAAATTTGTGATGGGAGACGCCGGTTTTGGATTGCAAACCGATGATGCTGAAAATGGAAGAATGTTTCTAAGGTGTTTGAATCACCCAAAGTGCGATGAGTTTCAATGGTTTGACAAAGCGGTTGAACTAGCAGAGTCAAGAAAAAAGCACAAGGGCCAATGCAAGCCTATCGATGGGTGTGATGGGTGTTATATGAAGGGAAAGGAATATGTTGAAAAAGAAGAAGAGCCAATGAGGATGATCCTTGACACCCCCATTCCGGATGATGTCTTTGAAAGATGAGGGAAATGCTCAAAGGTTCCGGCAATTGTTGAAAAGGGATGAATGAAATAGATTATCTCTAACTAAGTGCAATCCATTCTATCGATGGGTGTTTTTTTAATTTAAAGTTTATAATCCAATGTAGTCGATTACTGAGGGAAATGCTCAAACCAATTGTTGAAAAATAAAAGAGAATTTGAAATGAATTAAAGTTTATAAAAGTGCAAACCGAAATAAAAGAGAATTTGGAAATCAAAACAACGATGCCGGTTTTATGTCAACTCTGTAGAAGAGTATTTGGAAACTTTAGATACCGGCATTGTCAAAATGAATCTTACTATGCCGGTTTTCTGTCACATATTTAAGAGTATTTGGACATTTGCAATACCTGCATTTACCTTAGCAAACACAACAATGCCGGTACATGTCAGTTTCTATACATGAACCAAATAATGTAACCTAATTGTTCCGGCATAAAAATTGCTATGCCGGGACTAGGTTCCGCCAGTGTTTTGAGCATTCTGTATATGCCGGTATGTGTACATGTATTTCTAAAACTGACCTCTACTATGCCGGAACATTTTAACTTTCAAACTAGAAATCTTAACATGTTCAACATAAACCAAAGAACTAAAGAGTTAACCCACAGTACAAACCAAAACAAGTTTGAAATTGTTTTTGACGTAACCAAAGAACTAAAGAGTTAACCATCACTAATTGTCATCAATTCTCTTCCACTAAATTAGTCTTTTGTTTCTTTTGGGTCGGCGCCTTCCTTGTTTCCCCATACATAGCTCTGACAGTAGGGTGGGTTTCTTCAATTCTATGAAGCTTTTCCTCGATTTCCTTGATTTCTTGAAGAGATAGCACCACTCCGTCCTTATGCTTGCAACCTAACATCTTCGTAACCTTGCCAAGTCGACGTCGCTAGATTAATACATCAAACACATAATCAGTATATATGTTAATATATGATTATGTTTACATTTAATGACTATAAGCAATTAAGAAAACTTACCACCATTCCTAAAGTCGTAAGAAGTTGGGCCACCGTAGGTTGTGGAGGTGGAGGAATTTCAACAGGAGGGTTTTCTTGGTGTGGAGCTTCGACGGAGGGAGGGCGCACGACATAAGGATGTGACCATTCCAGGTAATCCCTCATATAGCTGTCATCAACTTCATAACCATTTTCCGCAATCTCCCACTTACTAATATCAACCAAACGACGTGGCTCTCTTTCCCTCCAATGTGTTGGTTCCGGTTCTGGATCATACACTACATGCAACTTGTTGGGAGTTGAATTGCACCGAGAAAAGTAAAGAAGATAATTATCATCAGAGGTCGACCAAAAACGGGATAATTGCTTAAATCCATGTTGGCGCATCACACGGCATGGATCGGCCATGATGTATCCTTTTGGGTGGTACAACGGCCCATGGTAAAATGCAACATCTCTTGGAATTTGAAGGTATCCTCTAATCTCCTTATAAGTGTCGAACACAACGTCTTCCTTCCTCATAGCATCCAGAGCCAATCTCATATCGATGACTCGACCTTTGTTACCGGGCTTCGGATTACTGTTAAACTCAAACCTCTGAGCTCTAGGGGTATCGGGTTCAGGAAGGTCTTTGATCTTCAAGAATTGGCAGTCCTTGAACAAGGTTGGGAAGTGTTCATAACACCACACCTAATCCAATGTGAACAATATGCATGTGAACATAAGTAAAAAAAATACATGTCAACAATAGATTAAAGAAATTTGTACCTGGAGTAGAGTTAAATTACCGACAAATTGGTTTGTTTTAGCCAATGAAGCCCTTCTCATCTCCGCCATCAAATGTGCCATGACCGCGGTGCCCCAAGAATAGCCATAGACACCTTCCAAGGTACTGGAGAAAGTTTGCACTTACCCTGTTGCCATTAGTGTCAGGGAATGCCCTAGTGCCCAAGATGTATAACAGGTACGCGGCGACTGTATACCGAATCTGTGCAGGGTCCCATCCATCCACCAAGCTTCTAGCCTTTGTATTTTCAAACATCTTCTTAAGCATCGTCAGCTTGAATGTCTTCGTCTTACTTCCGTTCGATGCTACATAAAAGCTATCCGAAGAAGTTTTGAAGTCCCAACCAAACAGCTTTTTGGTCAAATCGTGCAACTTCAACCAATCTAGGTCCCGAGACTCAACTCCTTCTGAAATTGATTTGCCGATAACATTCAAGCCTAGAATGTCATGAACATCTTCAGGAATCAAGGTCATCTCTCCAAACGGGAAGTGCATTGTATCAGTTTCACCATGATACCTTTCGACGAAGCAATTGACGGTCACAGTATCTGGATTCACGTAATTTTCAACCAAAGAATACAGACCAGAGTTCTTTACTAATGTTTGGACATCTTTATGCTCCAACGACAATTTCCACTCAGCCGCGGCTTGGTTTCGGCAAACACGCACAGCCTTAGTATGATCCTACAAATATGAGATAATACGATTAAGAGATGATGTAAAAGATAAAACAATGCACATGCACAAAATAAAAAATACTTACATAAGTTTAAAAGATAGTACGAGCCCAAGAGTGCTTGTATCCAAAGAGTACTTTCGGTTCCGGAGCTTGACCCCAAATTTTACCATCATCGCGGTCGGGTATCATGTCATCAAGGTGAGGAAGGTGACAACCTTTAACTTTGTGTTTGCCCTTGCCCTTGTCCTTGCCTTGTGTTGGTTGTTGACTAGTCCCACCAACTTCGCTTTGGCTTGCTAATTGACTTGGGGGAACCTCATCATCTTCCTCCTCACTTTCCACTTCATCATGCCCATCGTCCTCAAGTGTTCCAGTACCTTCACGGATTGCAAGTGCACTACGTTCACCACCACTCTCCCAAATTGACCCTATTGTTTGAAACCCCAAACGTTTCTTGCGACCCGCGTCTTTCCCCCGTGGAGGCAGGGACTGAGGAGTATCAAGACCGTCCTTCCTCCTTCTCTTAGTGAGAATAGGACCTTTATTTTTCTTCGCTTCTTTGGCTTTTGACCTATAACATAAGCAAACAAAACAAACATTAGAAAAGTCATGGCAGTTTAGGAACCGGCATACCAATTCCTAAACAAACCAATGCCGGTAACATGGACCGGCATAAGACCTTAAATATCGAGCATGTCGGTATCGTTGTACCGGCATTTTTTAGAAACTAAATTATGTGCCGGTATTGAGCACCATTTTAGTGATGTTCCTGTATGTTTTAAGTGTACTACCGGCATTTCCGAATTGAACTAACAGATGTTTAGGTTTTTAGATACCGGCATTCACGAAACCTAGATAGAATGCCGGTACAAACAATTAAGTTCCTGTGTGTTTTTAGTTGACTACCGGTATGGTATTCAACCCTAATTGTATGCCGGTATAAAAAAATCAGTTTCAGGAATGCAACCGGTATGGTATTCGACCCAAATTCTATGACAGTACCTAAACCGGCTTGGTATTCAAACCAAGATCCAATGCCGGTACTCTCTGTAACTCGACAGTTTCAGCTATTGTTGGCGATTCTAACCTAAACCCATGGCTACAAATCGATTAAAACAATCATAAATGAGTTCAAAAATCACTTACCTTCTCAGAGAAGCCATGAGTGTTTGATCATCTGAGTTCGCTGCTGCGTCCTCTTCTAGTTGTTGAGCAATGTTCTCGATTCTTTGTTCATGTGTTTGTTGAGCAGTCGATTTGGTTCTCGATTTTGCTTTCGATTTGGTTCTTCAAGGCATGGTTATGTTAGGTTAATCGACAAAGAAATTTTTGATTCAACGATTAATCGTCGATGAAGAATGAACGATGAGGAAGAAGATGAAGAAAAAATAAAATTTTCAAAACCTAACCCTATGCCGGTACAAATTGGAATTGGGGGATATATGATTTTGGTTATTTGATTTTTATGTTTTAAGGAAAGGGCGTTACAATCTTTTCATAATGATTTTTAATTAAGGAAATGGTGTTTTGGTATTTTCGCAAAAACACCCCTTAACAGCCACCTTTGGTTGGGGGGAGTAATTCATATCCCCCAATTAGTTTCCATATCCCCCAATTACGCGTTCTTTAAAATCTACTCAGCACTAGCTTTTAAAAGCTGGAAAAGCAGAAGTTGTGGACCCACATAGTTCGATTTAACTGATTCTCTATTTTAACCTTGTTAATTTATTATAAAGACAAGTTTTACCCTCAAATATTGTACATTTAACATTATAATTCTAATTTCATTTCTCTATTTTTTCATTTTTTATTTAAAATAATAAATACAATAATAACTAAAATTATTATATAAAATAATAAAAAAAATAATAAATATTAAAATAAATAATGAATAAATAATAAATTTAATATTTTTTTTTTGATTTTTTTTTTAAAATAATAATATTTTCTAAGCAAACCATAATCATAAAGTTTTTAATTAAATAATAAAAAAAATAAAAAAAAATATTACTTAAATATATTAAAATTAGAAATATAATTTATTATAATAAAATTGTATTAAAACTAATTTTTGAAATATGTCTATTTTCGTCATTAACTACATCACCAGCACTTTTAAATACCAGTTTACCAAACAGAATTTCTGAGTTTGTTAATTGCACAGTGCTTTTTAAATTATAGTTTACCAAATGTCATGCAGATTTATTTCCACAGCACAGCACAGCAACGCACAGCACAACACAACAGAAAAGCGCTTTTATAAAATTCACAGCAATACCAAACTAGCATGTAGAATTGTTGATTCATTTTAGGCAATTAACGCGTCTGGAATTTTATACGAACTTATAAGGGCACATACTTCAGTGTAGCTGTTTCTTTTTTTTTCCTATTTATAAGAACAAAACTAGTCATAAACACCAAGGTGACCAAACTAGTGGTACAAAACATCCAGTCATATTATTTTTAATAAATAAAAACCATTTGATTAAAAAGTGGCACAAAAACCCAGGTCAAATAATAATGAGTAAATTTAGTTTTTATTACTTAAAAAAAAAACATACCCTTTTTTTATCTTTTCTTCTTCTTCTTCTTTCCTTTCTTTTTTCTTCTTTCTTCCGTCTCCTTCTCCCCACCACCATCACCACCAGCAGCAACAAATGTCTCCACGAACACCAGCAGCAATACCTCCGTCACCACCAGCAATAACACCTCAGTCTCCTCCACGAACGCCTCTGTCTCCTCTATAAACACCTCAGTCTATTTTCTTCTACTTTTATGTTCAGATCTATCACCAACAGTAGCTCCGCCACCACCAAACCAGCCGTTATGTCCAGATGCGTTACCAACAACACCTCCATCTTCTCCACGAACACCTCTTTCTCTTTTCTTCTACTTTTATGTTCAGATCTATCACCAACAGTAGCTTCGCCACCACCAAACCAGCAGCTATGTCCAGATCCTCCACCAACAACACCTCAGTCTCCTTCATCCACCATCATCACCTTCTTCTCTTTTTACGTCCTGATATTCCATCAACAACACCGCCTCCTCTTACTTCTGTTTTTCCCACCACTACATGTCAGATCCGCCACCAACACTACTTCTGCCTCCTCCTCCTATCATCTAAAACTATCACCAATATACCTTCAAATTGGTTTCATCAAATTCTGACAGTTTTGGTTGATGAAAACAATAAATTTATGATGAAACCAAATTTGGTTTCATCATAAACTTGCCTATTTTCTATCATGAAACCAAAGATTTCAATGATGAAAATTTTCACCTGATTTTTGCCTAGTTTATTAGGCCTGACTTGGAAATCGGCGTGTTTGGTTTCATCATTGATGTTATGTTGGTTAAATGACAAAATGTGGAAAAATGATGAAACCTGATTAGGTTTCATCGTATTTTTTTCATTTTGTTGAGTATTGATCTCTATGAAACCAATTTTTGATGGTGAGACATGGGTGGATTGTTTTTTGTTGAAACTAATTTTAGTTGAGGAGGTAATGGTAGTGGTGGTTGTGGTGCTGGTGGTTGTGGCGGCGATGGGGGTGGTGCAGTTGACGGTGGTGGTAGGTTTCATCTTATTGTGTTTCATTTTTCTTCATTCTTCCTTATCTTTTCTTTTATGATGAAACCAAATTTTGGTTTCACCTGATTTTTTCCTAGTTTATTCGGCCTGATTTGGAAGTCGACGTGTTTGGTTTCATCATTGAAGTTGTGTTGGTGAAATGACAATATGTGGAAAAATGATGAAACCAAATTTTGGTGAAACCAATTTTGGTTTCATCATTTTTTCTGTTTGGTTTTGTCATTTTTTTTTCATTTTGTTAAATATTGATCAATGAAACTCATTTTTTGGGGAGGTGGCGGCGGCGGTGGTGGTCGTCGTCGGCGGTCTGTGGTGGTGGTCGGCGACGGTGGCGCGGTGGTGGTCGTCGGCGGTGGTGGTGGTGGTTCACGGCGATGGTGGGTGGCGACCGGTGATTGGTGATGGTGGTGGTCGGCGGCGATCGGTGGTGGTGGTCGGCGGCGGATGGTGGTCGGTGGTGTTGCTAGTTGATGGTGGTGGGTTGTTGTTGTTGGTGATAATATAATAAAAATTAAAAGTGGGGTTGATTTTTATTTTTGTTGGGGTGATTTAAACTAGAAGGGTAATATAGACAGTTTATATTAAATGGGGTTTTTGTTAACATTTTGTTTTGTTGGAGTTTTTGTCCATGGATAGTGACACCTTTGGGGTTATAACTCGCGGCCCGTTATAAGAATAAAGTGAACTGTTCATGTTATGTCATTAATTGCACGTTAACGGAAAAACACGTGGCCCATCTTAACAATCGTTTAACACCATACCGTACCAAATTTTGACGGATAAAATGTTATGGCGTAGCCTGAAAAATTATGACTAGACAAAATGTTAGCGTTTCGTAGGTATCCCACTGCTGCGCCAGTCAATTTGCGTCAATTTTTTCGGTCAATTATGACGGAACTAAATTGTAAATACGAAATTTAGTTTTGCGTCAATTTTTTCGGTCGGCCGTTCTACCGTGGCAGCGGTCATCTAGTATTTACATGGTGTCATTATGCTACTTTTTTGTATGAAAATAGAAAAAGAGTTTACACTCTAAAAAATTGGTTCCAAACTCTGGTTATCCTAAGAGCTAGCACTATGGAGGGGTTCATCCCCTCCCTATCCCTCTTCATCCCTCAAAAACCCAAAAACTCATGTGTTATGGTCTCCCATATCCCTACATGAGTAGGGATATTCACCCCTTTCCCTACATGGAGGATTACATCTGATCCTGCTTGTAGGGAAGGGAAACCACACGGCTACTGAGTAACTGTTTCTAGTTTTTAAAGTTTTACCTTAAAACTTTCCTTTTCTACTCTTTTTTTTTACTAAAACTCTATTATATCTCATATTTACCTCTAAAATATTTTTTTTTACTATAAAATATCTTTTTTTTTACTAGACAAATATATTCTCATTGGAAAAAAAACTAGAAAAAAAATACGGCTACTCAGTAGCCGTATCGTGTAGGGAAGGGAGATTGGCTTCTTTGTGCTATCCCTTCCCTACAAATGAGGGATAGGGAAGGGATGCCCTCCACCATAGTGCTAGCTCTAACAGAAAAAGAGGTTTGAGCAACCGAGGATAAACATAAAAAAGAGAAGGAAGTAATTCTTTTTTATTTTTTATTTTTTATTTTTTTCAGAATCCTATTATCGGGGCTTGAGGGCTTTTTTGGGTCATGAAATAACAAATTCAATAACCCCTTATCTTATTATTGTATTAATGACTAATAAACCCTTAATTGAATTAGTGTTAATTAGGGTGATTAAGTAAACTAATTATGATTAGTATATGAATTAGGATTAATCATTACACTAATTTTATGAAAATCAAAAACTTTTTTTTCATCAATTTTTTTTTTTTTGATCAAGTAGGAGGATTCTGAAGATAGTTTTTCAACTTTTTGAAAATCAACCACCTAATATGGTGGAGCATATCCTTAAATTACTCAGTATAACCTTATACTTGGAGGATTTTGTTAATTAATTCAAATCGGAAAGCATCCATTAAAAATCTGAGTTTTTTGCAATTTCGGCTGGGAAAACAGCAGATCCCAGCCGCAACCGACACTTTTTCGGTTGGCAAATGATGAACTTCCAGTCGAAAATATTGTATACGGCTGGGACAACATTGCATCCAAGCCGCAACTCGACATTTTACGGCTGGGTTTTCCCATCCGTAAACACTCTCAGCTAGGTCGCAGACATATACGTTTGACTTTTATATATTTTGATTATCAGAACTATTCACGGCTAAGGAAACCCAGCCGCAAGTCTTAGATACGGCTGGGACAAATTAGCCGTAAGTTCAATTGTGGCTGGGAAAACCTAGCCGTTTTCCAACCTCAGTTTTTTTCTTCTTTTGTGGCTATCTGAACATCTTACGGCTGGTATTTCCCAGCCACTGGATGCACTTACGGCTGGAAACACTAGCCGTAATTTTTTTCGGCTGGGAAAACCATCCGTAATTTAGATTTACGGTTGGGAATCTAAGAACTCCTGGCCGTAGACACCTTCAGAAGCTTTTTTTTTTTACCCGAAATTCATCGAATCAGATCTTTTAACCATTCAAAAGCAAAATAAATGATGGGTTTTCTTAGTTTTTATTTTTATTTTTTATGATGATCATTTTCTTCATGATGAAATGATGATCATCATCTTTATTATGATCTATGCATGAGAAGGAGAATGATAAGATAATAGTTTTGGGTTTTCTTTATGATCATCATCCTCATCATGATCAAATTATGATCATCATCTTCATCATGATTTATGAATGAGAAGAGAAGGATAAAAGATAATATATTTAGTGTTTTTTTATGATCTTCATCTTCATCATGATGAAATCATGATCATGTTCATCATGATTTGTTGATGAAAAGAGAAGGAGAAGAGAAGATTATAGATTTAGGATATTTTTTTTGATGAATAGTGAATTTTGGATAAGGATATTTTTGACTTTTTTATATTCTTTGAGTCCCCCTATCCACCTTGTAACTACACATAGCATTTTAAGCCCCCAAAATCCTATTGGGTTCAAGCCCCAATAATAAGATTCTTTTTTTAATAGAGTTCTTCTTTTTCGTTGATAATTCAAAGTTCAAGTACATCAAATTTTAAGAACCATGGTGAAATATCATACAACAATAGTACAACATAAAGTATCCTAACAAGAAAAGAGAAAGAACACCCAAAAAAGACTACAAACATGTATTAAACAGAGGAGAAATGGTTTTCGGATCAAAAGTCTACCATTTTTGTTGATTATTTTCCTCTAGGGAAAGAGATGCTCCAAGGTAGGAGTTATTTGTTCGAAGTCTTGACCGGAGCGATGAAGATTTCCACTTATATTCCGGTCGCCGGGGGTCACTTTTGATGTACTTAAAAACTAAAAACCCCAATAGAGAACGACCATTAAAGTCGACAAAATAAGCTTTAAGAGTATATAAAGAAGTATCATGAAGACGCATAAAACTTGCCACCGGCAAGGGACGGTGTAACCCCAATCTAAACCTAAAAAGCATTAAACCCTAACTAAAACTAACTAAAACTGAAAGGGAAATGGGGTATTGCTGAGATCTACTCCTCTTGGAGTAGATTTGAGCCGATAGAGCTCGTCGGAGAAGAGGGTTTGGTCGCATGAGGTCGCCTATTGAGAGAGGGAAAAGACAAAGACCCTTTTCACAACGGTGCGTGTTAAAAACCCCACACTGTCGAATATCCGCAGTGACTAAGTGGGGAAAATATCGGTGGAGGGTCGGGTCATTATGAGCTGATCAGTGGAGGGTCGGGTCATTACATCTTTTGGCATTGTTGCTAGTTTATTTTCCTGCACATCAGTTCGAATCGATTCACGCAACTCGCTAACAAACAAACTTACTTATCTAGCTTGCGGTAGTGAACCGGACTTTGCTACAAGTTGATGTTTTTATGGTTGAGATGCATAAATTTTGTCTGCTGAGTTAGTTTTTCACTTTTATTGTTATTCAGTAAAACCAATGGTTTGGAATTGATTTTGATAGTCAACGCATTCAGTATGTTGCAGCTTACTTAGTTTTCCGAAGAAATCTATTCAGACCATAGCGATTTGGAGTGCAAATTTGAAGTCTTCCCAAGTGACGTAAATAATTTCTTGCTTAAGTATTTGGTACCAAATTTGCGCATCATCATCTAGATAATATAAAGCATAAGAAACTCGTTTACTCTCAGGAATTTCGTGAAGAGAAAAGTATTTCTCGGCCCTACATAACCAACTAGTAGGATTATTTGTGCCTTTGAAACTTGGCAAAACTAATTTGACACCACCTTTCACTTTTGCAAAAGTTTTTGAAAAGGAACCTTTACCTTCATTTGATTGTTTTCCATTACCTTCTGGATAGTTTTCATCAAATCATGCATTTGAGCCAACTTTTCAAAAAGATCAGTTATTTTTTCAACAATCACCTTTTGGTTTTCAGCCATAGTTTTTTTTTTTTTTAAGATCTTTTATAGTTTTTTCTAAGCCACCGAATCACGTATCCATTTTGAAAATTTTACCCTGATTTGGCGGAAATTAAGAAGAATGATAGTTTTTTTAGGAAACAATGACCAGAGACTTTCTACCCACGATGCAAGATATCCTAAACCTGATAATACCACATGCTACGATCACACTAAGAAATATGGTAATGGGGATGGATAACGTTTTGAAGATGGGAATGGGCAGTGGAGATATATAAATTATAATGGTGATGGTTAAGAAGAAGATAAAAGGGTTTACAGACTAACTTTAACGTCCAAGGCTTATAATGGAGCCCTAACCTCCAATTAACACAAGTGTTAAAAAAGTTTTCTGAAAATTCAATTCCATATCCTTTCCTTGATTTCATATCTCTTAAATAAGGATTACAAAATATTCCCAAGTACCTACAATCTAGGAAGTAAACCCACTAACTCAAAATACTACTAATAACTTCTACTGATCAGGACTCTACTAACACGTTCACAACTAATTGAATGACTAACTCAATTCAGATTATTCCCTCTTAACATAACTTTAACTGACGTAAAAAAATAAAATATTAATTAAAAAAAAACACAACTTAAATCAAAAGTTGACTATAACAGAATATCTAGAAAATTCTTTATAAATAGTAAACAGATATATGAGGGAGAGGAAAGAGAGGAAATTGATCTTTTTCCTGCCTCTTTAGCTATCAACAATAAACAGAAAATTCATATTCATGAAATGAAAATCTACTCGAACTTGAAACTTTAAACAACTATTAACATTGTTTTGAGCTTTCCAGGAAGGTCAGATGGGAATGATGATTCTTTATTCGCTAACTTCACCAGGCTACTAGAAAATATACTAACAATTACTTTTACACTCAACTTTACAAGGAATCTCCTTCTCAGTCTCAGATTTACTTATTTATCCTTATTGGTTAAGTTTATGGAAGATAAAAGTCCTTTACAAGTGACAACTTTTTTTTTACTTGAAGATTTTGCAAAATTCTACCTCTCAAGCATCGATTTCCACAGCATTTGTATGTGTATGAATTGATCCTCTATGCTAATCCATATGATTATCTCTCAGCTACTCACGTGATTTTGGTGTCAGTGCGTGACAACTATTGCAGTTATATAACAGAACTACTCTTTCTGTTGAAGTCAACTACTGTTTACCTATTGTAATATTTTGATTTCCGTTATGTTATTTTTTTCTCTTTCCTGTAATGTGTCATTGTCTATATAAGACATAGTCATATACTTGATCTTTTAACTTTATAAGCAATACATGTGTTTTTTTGCAACTATTATCAACAAGAGGATTTAGATCATATTTTCATCAATCGCCAATTTGCAAGAGTTATTTGGTATATTGCTGCTCCTTCAGTTTGGTCTTCTCCTCAACAACATACTTTTATTCATACCTCGATAGTTACTTGAATAACTATGATAGCCCTTAATTATCAGTATCTTCAAATTACTTTTATTGTTCATCATATTCAATATTATGTGGTAGATTTGGAAAACAAGATGTCAAATAACTTTTCAGGATTGCATTGTGAATCCTAACACTCTTATTCACCAGATTTGTACCTATGCTACTCAGAATCACCTCTTAGATGCTACTACCAATCCTAATGTTTCCATGCATACTAAAACTTCATCACATCATTTACATTGGCAGTCATCCCCACCTCGAGCTCTAAAACTAAACACTCATGTTTCCTTTATTGACTCTATTTCTCATGCAGGGAAAGCTATGGTTTCAAGGCAATCCGGGGCAACTTTTTGGCAGCTAATTTAATTCAACAGTTAACCATGCAATTTTTTTTATTATTAATAAGCTGAAATCTTCCGCTCTTTGGATGGCTGCTAATTGGGATCATCATCGAAATCTTCAGCAACTCCTCTTTGAAATTGATAACCGATAGGTACTTAGACAGTAAAAAAATTTTCCTGTCTCTTCCTCGTTGGTCGTGTGTGTGTGTATAATGGGAAAAATATCGTTTGGTCCCTTTTTAGGTGGTCCCATGTCTGTTTAGTCCTTTCAAAAATCACCTTTTCCATTTGGTCCATAATTATTTAAAAATATTAAATGGACCAAAGTACCTTTCCGTATTAATTTCTACTTATTTTTTTGTAGCAGTTCATTCGTCAAAATGAACTCATGTTAATTTCTACTTAATTTTTCAGAAAACATATAAACCAGAGTTCATTCCAGAAATGAACTCCTGATAAAAACCTATATAAACCAGAGTTCATTCCAGAAATGAACTCCTGATAAAAACATATAAACCAGAGTTCATTCCAGAAATGAACTCCTGATAAAAACCTATATAAACCAGAGTTCATTCCAGAAATGAACTCCTGATAAAAACATATAAACCAAAGTTCATTCCAGAACTACTGATAAAAACCTATATAAACCAGAGTTCATTCCAGAAATGAATTCCTGATAGAAATCCATAAAAATCAGAGTTCATTCCAGAAATGAACTCCTAATAAAAATCCATAAAAATCAGAGTTCATTCCAGAAATGAACTGTGCAGCAACATCATCTTCGTCATCTTCAACAGCAGTAGCAAACATCATCTTCAACAACAACAGATCTTCATCTTTAACACGAGCAACAAACATCAAAATCAAGATCTTCAACACAGGCAACAAACATAAATCATCATCAACACGAAAAAACATCAACAATCGAGATCTTCAACACGAGCAGCGAACAAAAGGTCATCATTGTCTTCAACACCATAGAAAACATCAAAAACAGTAGCAAAAAAAAATATCAAAAGAAGCATCTTCATCGTCGTCGTTTTTATAATCTTTATATGATTCATCGTCTCTATCATGTCTGCAAATCATCTTCATCATCTCTGCAAATCAAAAACCCTAGAAAAAAACCAAAATCTTCATCGTTTCTTGCAGCTGCAGAAAAAGAAAAAAAAAAGTGGAGAGGAAAGACACTAGATCTGAAAATATAGAGGAGAGAGAAAGTAAATCTGAGAATTTTTGCAGTATAATTGTAAAGAACAAGACAAAGAGATAAGAGAGAGAGCTGAAGATCTTATTGATTCATTAGCCACATTACGTATATTACATATCCTTATATACATGTAAGGGAAACCCTAGGTATAGCTAATTGGGCCGCACATACATGGGCCATAGGCCCTACAGCACTCCCCCTTGTGCGGTTCAATAACAAAGCTTTATACATAGTGCTTTACATATAGTGCTTTGAATGTAGGTCTTCAAATGTCATCCTCTCCTTGATAACTTGTGCCGAAATCAATTTCCTCATTAAAACTTTGACAAGGAAAAACCAGTGGGACAAAACCTTGGTACAACTATTCGCATGTAGTACTTCACATGTTGTCTCGTACTTTACATGTAGTTCATCACATGCAATATTATCTTCAAAGATCGATGAGTCTAAGTTAATTGCCTCGTTAAAACTTCGCCAGGGAAACCCATAGGGACAAAACCTGAACAAAAGAAAAAGAGTACAATATTAAGCAAACTTAGAACATAGTTGGACTCGAATATGTTGCCTCATTAAAACCTTGACAAGGAAAATCCAGTGGGATAAGACCTTGACGAAGGGAAAAGAGTACAACGTGACAGATGCAATTAAAGGTGATCTGTTGCAAATGATTACTTTGATCCGTTGAAGTTGACTAGTTGCTTCACAATTCCTAAGGCAGAAAATCCTTATGGGAAAGACAATAGCCTTAGTTGGGAAATTACTTCCCGGTGTTTGTTGTTGTCTCATTAAAACCTTGCCGAGCAACAAAACCCTGTGGGAAAAAGTAATGTCAGTGAAGGAAAAGAGTTCAACACACCATTAGATGCTCCCCCTAATATCAGACAATTTTCATTAGTCTAATACAGTCAAAAGGAGTTTATCACACTTTACTTGGGTGTCTTGGATGTTTATAGAACCATGTTGTTGATTCTAGAAGTTACATTTCTTAACGGACTATCGTGTTTCATTTCTTTGATTCAGATATTTTCAATAATATCAACGCGATCTTTATGTCTTCAACGTTAAACATAATTGATGTTTTTAGTGTTGTCTCGCTAAAAACCTTGTCGAGTAACAAAAACCCTTTGGGAAAAACTATTCTCGGTCGAAGGGAAAAAGAGTACAACACAACTTCAATTTCGAAGTAAAATATGTCGACATCATATCCTTGGATCCTCCCCCTGATGTCGGCATCTCCCCTGATTACTTTCAGAGTTGTTACAGACAGTTCCTTTAGTCATCTATTTTTCGAAAATGAATATCAGTAATGACTTAGAAAATAGTCTACCATATCTTCCCATGATTACTTTCGTTGGAGATGAGATTATTGTTTTTTCATAATCAACAACCTTTGGATTGCACTTTCGTTAGCATTCCTTTTTATGTCTTTGCAGGGATAATACAAATATATGTCAATGGTTACTTTTAAGTGCATGCTTACATTCACTATACCATTCTAATGATGTTGCGTTGGCGCTGAGCTATATCTAGCTAACAAGTTCACTGAGGATGTAACATTTGGTTGAGCACATTATGCTAAGTATAATAATGCGTCTATTATACTTAGATAAGCGAATTTCATCTCCCGACACAACTTCATCATTTTCCTTTAGATGAATTGGTTATTTATGTACATTTGAAACTCGACTAATCACGGGGGTGCTAGCAGGATGCATGTCCTTGTTAAATTTCCTGAAAACTTTAGACGAACGCAAACTGGTGGAATAATATACCACAAGCTCAGTATTCGTTCGAGCTTTCCCCAGATTTTTCATCTCAAATTCGGATTTCAAATAGCTTTTAAGGTCTCTTTTTACATCAAGAGTACCCATCATGTCTGTACCATCGACATAGATAGCTATAATTCCAAATCAGTAACTTTCTTGTGAATACGCAATGAAAATAACTTACTTGTATATCCCCTCCAAATCAAATAGTCACTTAGACGGGTATACCACATCCGCCTGATTGCTTCTATCTATAAGTGAGCGTTCTATCTAACTGTAAACGCACTCTGTGGTTTAGAGTCACTTGATTTGGGTAACAAAAGGCTATAAAGTACTTTTGTAAATATCTTTTATCTCTTGATTCTTTCAGAGATACGTAACAACCACATACATATGCTGCATTTCAAGTCCTTTTGAAATTACCAAGCTAACTGAGTAGTGGAACACTATGAAGTTCATTACAAGAGAACAATTCCAGGGCTTTGTGAGAAACCTCGCGCCACAAGGTGAATCTTTATCCTTTAATACTTCTTTCTTCTCATTATGCTTTGTGACAAATTGATCATGTATGTCCAATAGGCTTTACACTTGGTTGGTTAGCACTACCACAACAAATACCTGTATATTTGTCAAAGAACCAAGTTCTACCTGGATTATATAGGCCAAATATGCTCTTCGTTGAAATTAAGCAACAAGGAGCTTGGTTCGATCTCATCTTGCTCTATTTCCTTAAGCAAGTGTATATGAAATTAATCATCAATATGCTCGCATGATCTTTCCATTGACTCGTGTGCATTCTCATAATCCACTTGGGATGTCATTGTTCTCTGGAATCATTAAACTTCGGAGCGTCCTCCAGTTTGATTTATGGACATATTCAAATACAATCTTATGAGATGATTCCTGATGATATAAGTAAGTTGTGCCTTCCTCACCTATTTCCTTTCTAGGTGAGGATTGATCGAACCAAGTGGTCTCTCCAACTTCCTTTATGGAGCCATGGCCTCAACCACACTTCCACTAAGTGTAGTTGCAACACCTTAGTCTATGGTGTATATCCCTTATTGAGGATTTGTAACCTTGTAGGTAGGTTTGCAGCTCGTATGTGTGATCTCATCACTTTAGCGGCATCAATGTACATTCTGAAAATCGATTATTCTTTCACTTCATATTTATATTTGTGGAGTACAAGAATCAATATGAGACACAGTGGGAACACACCACAACAATTCCTGTCGTTCCTTTAGAAAATACTTTTTCTTATCTCCCCCTAACGACGGGAATACTGTCTCATTAAAGTGATAACCCGCAAATCTAGCGGTAAGAGATCTCCTGCCAAAGGTTTTAAAATGCGGATAATTGTTGGAAATTCTTTTCTAACATAATAAACTAATCATTTCGATGACCCATCATATTATGATGTGGAGTCGTAAGGGCACATATATAGTGCAACCAAAAATGCGTAAGAACACGAATGTCAGGATTAAATCCAGTTACCAACTGGTACGCATAAAAGGTTGACTAATATTGGGTTCTAAAACGAATTAAGCAAAGATGCGTGTAATATTGCACAACCTCAGAGCAATTAAAGGTAGGTTGGCACGCATAACCTATTACTTAGACACTATCTGTAACCTTTGATGGTAGCCTCTGCGAGACCATTGGGTATAAGATGCTCTATATTGATCCTATTAAACATGCAATATTCATCAAGTCCTTTTGATGTATATTCTCTAGCATTAACAAGGGTGGTGAGCCTTTGCACTTTTCATTGTGTAATATGTGCTAGGATTTTTAGAAAAATTAAACGCATCGTTTGTTGTGAGCAATAACTGATTCAATGCGTCAAATCATCCAACAGACCCATAAATTACTTGAATGGTCCGCATTTTGCATGGATATATGTTCACTAACAACACTTTATTTCTTTGAAGAATGAGTTATTTACCATTTGCATCTAATTAAAACAGGATGGTCTCAATCATGTTTTACTGAACAAAGACTTTGTAAGATGAGTGACGTTCTTTCTTACGCTAAAGCATAATGGGAGAGGCAGTGCAAATCTAGTAACTTTAGAAATCACTGATTGTGATAGATGTAGTAACTTCGCATTCTATTAGTTTATTATCTTGTACACTCAAATGAAGTGATGCCCGTGTTAGTACTTTCAAAACGGAACATCGTGTCACAACCAATGTGCCTTATGGTTATGTCAAAGTCTTTATGAATCAATCCCAATAAGTTCATTGTTGGGGTTAATATGGATTCAGTAATTCAAGTTCCAGTGTTTTATAATTCACTAGATTGACACATTAATTTTCTATGAATATACTTCCTTCCACATTCATAAGAAATAATTTATAGATGCAATCAAATCCATTCTCACTGTAAGTTTCCAAAAATGTAGGTAATAGTTTACACATGAAAAACCCTTTGCACTTAACAAGATGTGATTAGACCTTAGTACATACAGAGCTTAGACATTGAGTCTTAAGAGATTTAATAAGTGGTGTGGCCTTATTACGTAACAAAAGTCGGATTCAACTCAATTACTTTAGAGCGAATATATGTTACGTTTCATCCAGATATATCTCAAGTGCTTTAGATAATTTATGTCTCGTGGTTTCACTCCATAAGTGCAGACATTGGATCTAGTTCAACTGAATAAGATAGTTGGCCAGGAAAAGTTCTTGTTGCCATTAAAGTTGATGTGAAAAATTGGTTGCTATTATGATACCCACATTACATTGTATATATCAACACCTATGACCAGGTGCATTTCCAACTCTTTCATTTATGATGGGAGCTAGAGTTACATTTTAGCTTCATCCCATATTCAGTTGATACCTGTACTTTGGTGTCATTTCTATTGGGGAAAAAAAAATACATCTTTGTCTCATGATATATATGTCCCTTTTCACATGCTTTATATGATTCGGTACGTCTAACCCTCATTACTTCGGGGTTCTTTCCATTTTCAATTTTGTTACATTTAGCATAATTTGAGAATATCCATTATCTCAACAGGCCAAGAGAATATCTCACTAAACATGCCAACCACGTACTTTAGGTTGAACATATTACTAAACATAGTTCTCTTATATCACCTTTTGTGAGTTCTTCCACAAAAATTGGAATACATGTGATTTTATTTCCAACGTATCTTTTGAAAATACTGACTCTTTAATAGTCGAGCAAATGCATTACATCCCACAAAACATTCAAATTTAGGGAGGAAATAATAGTGCTCAAGTATTTACAAATTTCGAATGAATACATTGGAATCGAGTTGGTACAACCAATTGAACAAAAAAAAAAAAAAAAAATCATTCAACTATAACTACTATGAGATTCAAGATTGAAATTGACCATTTATATAATATGGACTTATCTAAGACAAAAGAATGTTCCAAAAACAAATAAATAAGCCCAATAGATATTTAAAGTAAAAACCCAGGTTAGTTATTTACATACCTCAATTTCTTGGTTCCCACTATATATACTCAAAACCATAATAGCCTCGGTCGCGCACGCCCCAGAACTGGAACTGAGAAACAGGGATTGGACCGAATCAGGTTGGACCGGGTCGGGTTTGCTGAACCGGGTTGGTTTGGAAGAGGTTGGATGGAACCGGTAGACCAAACCAGTTTGGGGACTAGACCGGACCAGATTGGTTTGGGTCGGACCAGATTGGTTTGGGTCGGAACGGGTTGGCTGGACCAGATCTGGCTTTCCTTCTCCACTTTCCCCGGATCTAAACAACAAGCGTCTTTCCACTTCTCCTTTCCAGGGGATTCCAAGCGACGCATTATTTGATTCCAAGCGATACCCAAACACAAACATACACATATTACATTAGAAAATGTAATCACTTAATTGATTGATCCGAATACAAACAATCACTCAATTGATTAATCAATCCCAATAATCATCCATATAAAAACAAAACACATAGTGAATTTCGTATAAGAACAGAGAGAGTGGATGGGTGTGAGACATGATGGATCAGTGAGCAAATTAATCAAGCATGTTGCAAACAGTAATTAATTAAACATATTACATGAGCAAGATGTACACTAAAGTAATAACATACAAAATTAATATATCGTATGACATCACGTGAACATACTCAAAACTAATAACATCAGGAAATCATAATCAAACATGTGATATTAGAGAATGATGATAATTTAAACAACATATAAACGAACGATCGGTGCAATCAAATGGATTGATTTATACATAAAATTACATAAACATGGAGACAGATAAACAAAAAAGATATCTCAAACTAATATAGAGATAGAATCAGACCAAACAGTACTTTGACTCCCAAATTTAAAAAAAAAAAAAAAAAAACGTCAAATCAATAGCACTAAATATCAATTATGTGTAGTAAACAATCACATCCATCTACATCATGTATTAAGTATCCACTTGACTAGGGAATCAAGGAAAATAAAATATGATACAGATTAGCAAAGCAAACATGTGTATCATGTAAGATAAAATTTGGCATATGGCATGTAAATGATGTACATGGAAGGAAAACAAACATGGCACCCAAAATCATAGATTTAGGGGAACAAAAAAAAATCAGGGATTTGAGGTATAGTTACCCTTTTCTATTCACACAGTGTATCGATTCTCCAGATCCAAAAACAGAGTGAACAAATAAGGAGATGCGCGATCGTGGTTGTTGATTTGATGGTAATGAACGGAACCAAGAATCAGAATTCGAGAGATTGACCTTTAGTTGATGATTAGAAGAAGAAAAAAAATCCCCAGAAAAGAGCTCGTGCATGATAACGTTTTGCAGTATAATTGTAAAGAATAAGACAAAGAGATAAGAGAGAGAGCTGAATATCTTATTGATTCATTAGCCACATTACGTATATTACATATCCTTATATACATGTAAGGGAAACCCTAGGTATAGCTAATTGGGCCGCACATCCATGGGCCATAGGCCCTACAACAAGAATGAGATATTTTCTATTGATGTTTTGTATATATGTGGTCCCAAAAGGGTATTTCTGCCACTACATGATGACAATTACATCATCCATGACGTCACTCTAGGACCAAACTATAATTTATATTTTCAAAAAGGACCAAACAGACAGTTGACTGAGTCAACATGACCAAACTCATCATAATATATTATTCCTAGGACCTATTGGTATTTCCCACGTATATAATCCCTGAGTGTGTAATAAACCTGTTGACTACTTAGCTAAACAGACACGTCTACATTGCATAATACATAAATGGTGGTCACATCCATCTATATTTTTTTTGAAAGCATAGTACAGTGATCCTCAGACTACTCTTAGATCCACTCATTTAGAATTCTAAGCTATTATAAGGGTTCGAACCCCGACTTTCGTAGTGGGAGGGAACATGAGAACCATCAGTTATGGCTAGGTGTTGAATTGGCTACCGATTTACAAAATGACTACTCCTAAATCCGATAGTTTAGGCTTTCTAGGGTTCAAATCCAGATTCCCGCATTAGGAGGGAGCATGAGAACCATCAACTTTATGGCTAGGTCCTTAATTGGCTATTATAAAATTTAATCTAGCATTCTTTTCAGGTTTGATTTTTGTCACTATTATACTTTGGGATTCTCCCAGAGTAAATCTAGCATTTTGGTCTTTATAATTCATTAGGGTTCGTATGTGTCCATAAAGTGTCGGATGTCTACATGGAATATAGAAAAATATATCCACCACGTTACTTAATTATCTTTTTTATTTTGGATGTTTAATTGTATTTTTTTTTATAGTGATAATAATAACGTTTGCACTCCTAATGTTTTTGTGCATACTATAACTTCATCTCATCATTTGCATTGGCAATGACCCCCACACGGAGCTCTAAAACTAAACATTGATGTTTCCTTTATTGACTCTATTTTTCTTGTAGGAAAACCTATAGTTTTAAGGCAATTTGGTGGCAACTTTTTGTCATCTAATTTCTACAACTAACTATGCAAGTTCTTATCAATAATATGAATCCTCCGCTCTTTGGATGGCTGCTAATTGGGCCCATCATCGTAATCTTCAGCAACTCATCTTTGAAACTGATAGCTGACAGATCTTCTTAATTTCCAGACCGAGTCCTGCGCTTCTTCAGCAATGTAAAACACTTTTTTTTGTCTCTTCCTAGTTGGTCATGTGTGTATAATCCTTGAGTGTGTAATAAACATGTTGACTACTTAACTAACAAACTAGTCTACATTGGAAATCTTTTGCAAATATTTTAATTCATATAGGTCCAGATTAGTTTCTTCGAATGCAAATAGATAAGAATAACTAGACTTAACTCGGAGTCTTCATCATCTAAAGCTCTAATTTCTGTCAACCTTTTCTTCTTTTTAGTTTCTTCATGCAATAATCTTACTTTTCTCAACCTTTTGATATATTTTTTACTTGATTTACTTATGTTCACCTTGTTTACCCCTATTTAGGTACCGATTTGAAGCGTCTGGAATTTTCCAGATGACATATAGAGTGGTTTTGCCTATCTGTCTCCTTTTAATTCATTAATCCTTATTTACTCTGATCTTCACTTTTAATTCTATGATTCTCACTCTGTTGGCTGGTTCAACGAGAATATCCTAAATCCTCTTACCTGCATATTAGATACTCTATCTTAAAGGTTATATTTGTTTATTCTCACACCGTCATAACCCTAGGTCTACCCTATCACTACTTTCCTTCAAGCAAGCGTACAAGTGTAACACATTCGCCATGCAATTTTTTGGTAATATCAGTATGATAAGCACGCTTGTCTTTCATCTTCTCTTTCTGTTACTACATACTGCTTCTTCTACTACTTTCAGTTCTCTCATGGAACCTCAGATTACAGAGGTCCAGCTTGGGATGGAACGAACTTCCCTTTCTGAAAGGCTTAAAGCTTTAAAACAACCGATTCTTACTACAGAAGAATTAATTCAAGGAACGAGCCAATGGAAGTTCTCATTCTTAGGGAAGGTTTATTCATGCAAAGATTACTCAGTAGATGAATTGGACAAGGAGCTGAAAAAAATATGGAGCAAGAGCAAAGATATCTACATCAAGAAAGAGGAAGAATATGACTGTTATATGATAACGTTTTACACACAGGAGGAATATGACATGGTTTCCAAACTAAGACCATGGTTTATAGAGGGAGACCTATTTTTTTTAGAACCATGGAACCCAATGATACCAAAAAGTAAAGTTGATCTGAGGAAACAACTGCTCTGGCTTAGATTATATAACATGCAACCTGAGTTTGCAAATCTACCAATTGTTAAAAGCATAGCATCAACTATGGGTGAAGTAAAAGAGCTTGATCCTACAGATTGCATTGTTCCTAAGGGTAAGGTACAGAGAGTTAAGGTTCTAGTGGATGTTGGTAATCCGTTGAGGAGAGGTTTCTGTATGAAGAACGTTGTTGGAGATGAAGTTTGGTTACGTCTCTTTTATGAAAAATAACCTTTCAACTTATGTGGTTTCTGCTACACAATAGATCACAAAGAAGAGGAATGCGAAACGATTGCAAATTTCCTATTACAGCAACAAAAGGGTTATTTGTCATCAAATTCTATCATAGACCCTCCATCATGGAAGAATCCTAATACACGGGGAATAAAAACAGCTAACAAAGGAACCCACGACATTTTGGAGCAAGAGGAAGAACATGCAGTCAACAATAATAATGATCAGATGCATGTAGTAAATGAAACACAACAAATATCGTCGCACTAGCACAATTCAATTATTGTTGCATCTCCTATACCCATGTCGACCTGTGCTAATGAACAAATCCACGTGGTGAATCAGAGCTCCAACTCAGTAACTCGTGCTGGGCCAACTACCACTATGGGTTGTGACAATCAAGGTATGATTCAAATCCATTTTAATAGAGGAATGGATAAGGATGTAATCAATCACAGAGAAGGAAAGAGGATTAGAATGGAAGAGGGAGGTCTAAGCAACACCTAAAATCATGATTCAACTACTTCTCCTGCTGCAAATGTAAATCAATCAAATATTTTGCTTTATACTGCTAATCAATCCTCTAATCAAGCAATGTTTCAGAGTAATATGTCTTTTGGTGAGGAAGCAGCCATTGATTCAAATCTGATTAGGAACTATCTAGCAATGGGTGAATTTGATGTCACGTTTGATAACTATAATGTGGATAACATAGATCCAGATTTTGTTCACCCATCAAGATGTTACAAGCAACCAATTCACAACCTAATCCTTCAATTTGAACAATCTCATTCAGGCCAAAATCCATTAAGTCATGATACCCAATCTTCAGATAATACCCAATTAGTAGTAGAGGATCAAAGTCAATCGCCTAATTCATTTCCTCCTTACCATGTGACAGTATCATAGCAAAACTATACTCAAAGTCTTAAGGGCAAATCTTCAGGCGTAGATAATCAGGTATCTCTTACACCCAATCCTACTTTGCTGGCTTACCTCCATCAATCTTGTTTTAATTCTGCTCTTAAATTCATTGATTTGCATAACTCAATTTTGTCTTGTCCTTACATTATGAAGATACTTAGTTGGAATGTTCAGGGTTTTGCTTCTAAACAATCTAGAGACTATTTCGCTGACATTATCAAACAACATAACTCAGATATAATTTTTTTGGTGGAAACAAAAATTGCAGAAGATAGAGCTAAAATTCTGACCAGAACCTATGGATATCCAAATTCTCTTTTTGTTAGTTCAATAGGATTGTCTGGTGGTCTCATTCTTCTCTGGAATAATGGCTTTCCATGTGATATAGTTTGTTCAAAAGATAATATGATACATTTGCTAGTAAAGGATAATCCTTCTAAGGAGGAATGGCTACTTACTTGCATATATAGGTCCACTTACAATGACTTGAAAAAACATCAATGGGATTTCATTAAAGATCTCAGTGAAAATGTTTTCCAATCTTGGGTGGTTTTAGGGGATCTAAATGTTCACATAAATTCCATTGGAAAATCCTCAGATCAATCACATATCAATAATTGGGTTCGCAATTCAATAGATGTTGCTGGTCTCATGGATTTGGGATTTATAGGAACTAAATATACATGGACTAACATGCACAATGGAATGGGAAATAAGAGATCCAGACTAGACTTAGCCCTCCACAATGCACAATGGCAAATTAAGTAACCAGATTCTAAGGTTTACCATTTGCCATTTTTGGGCTCAGATCACTGTCCCATTATGTTAGTTACTGAAGCAGACTGTATTTCCACTAATTACTCTTGGAAATTCTACTAATGTTGGTTAAGAGATTCTTCATGTCCTCAAGTCATCTCTAAGTCTTGGTTGTCACAGTCTAATTCTCAGAATATTCAGGATAAACTCTCTTTTACTAGAAAGAATTTATCAAAATGGAAGAGACAACATTTTGGGAAAATTGAAAATCATATAAAACAGTTAAAGAACCAGTTATCTCAGTTACAGTCTTTGCCTTTCAGTAATAGCAATAGTCAGAGAATACAAAGCATCACAAATAATTTACATTACTTGAGAGGTGTAGAAGCAGAATTCTGGAGATCATTGGGTTAAGGATGCTGGCAATAATATATCTTACTTCCATGCATTTGCAAACAAAAGAAGAGCTAGAAACAACATCACATCCTTAAGAGACTCTAATGGGAAGTGGTACCACACTAGAGATGAATTAGATGTTCTTCTTACAAATCATTTCTCACAAATAGCAGCAACAACAAACCCACAATTCCAGCAGTCTTCCTTTGATCATATCCACAGAACCATTACTGATTCGGATAATCAAAACCTTATGACATTACCAACCAGAGATGAAATCTTGGAGGTAGTCAAAAGTTTACTAGGCTGGAATTCTCCGGGTCCTGATGGTTACCCAGCTGGGTTCTTCCAGACTTAATAGAGTATAGTAGGAGATGATATAATCGCAATGGTTCAAGATTTCTTCTCAACTAGAAAGCTTCCATCTCATCTAAATCACACCTCAATTTGTTTAATCCCAAAATCTCAGTTTCCATCTACCCCTAATGATTACAGACCAATAAGTCTCAGTAATAATACATACAAAATCATTTCTAAACTTCTAGTTAAGAGGATGAAAAATCTTATGGATAAAATCATTTCTCCTACTCAGGTGGCCTATGTTCCGAAAAGATACATTAACGACAATATTATTGTTGCACATGAGTTGATCCACTCCATGAAGAAATCAAAAAATAAAAATGGTAACATAGCTTTGAAACTCGACATGTCAAAAGCATTCGATCGAATGGAATGGAATTTCCTAGATAAAATGCTTGAACACTTGGGGTTTTGTCAGGAATGGAGAGAACCCATCCATCAATGTTTCTCAACAACACAGATTGCAATAAAGCTCAATGGGAGTCTTTGTAATAAGTATATCCCTACAAGGGGTCTTCGACAGGGGTTTCCTTTATTCCCCTATTTGTTTATAATAGCAATGGAGTTCCTGTCTAGATCCTTATTATTGCTGACCAAAACCTCCTCATCAAAGGTATCAAAGTCACTAAAGAAGCTCCATCTGAAAAGGCGAGGGTACCCAAATATACCTCAAGCTAAAACTTTTCCTACCTATAAGTCCTTTCTCCGAAAGTGATTGTCTATGGACTGAGTCGAGACAATACAACTAATCGGTTCACACTTCGTGTGATCGTCTATGGATACGAGATCGAGACAATACAACAACGAAGGATGTTTACTTGATACAAAGGTTCGGACTTAACCAAACACAATAGGATTGCTTATCAAGTAAATAAGAATTAACGTTTGTGTAATTTACTTTAATTATAATAAAACAATTATAATGCGGAAATATAAAGTAAATGACACGGCAAGATTTTGTAAGCGAGGAAACTACAAATGCAGAAAAACCCCGGGACCTTGTCCAGAATTGAATACTCTTAGGATTAAGCCGCTACACAAAATTAAACCTAACTTTGTATAGTTGAGACCAAGTGTTTATGGGTGAAAACTACTCCTGCGGAATTTGGTAATTTGGGGTATGGATGAGGAATGAATTTAAACCTTAAACAAATGCACTGCGCGGTGAGTGCTTGTAGATTCGAGAGATCAATCTGTGCAAGTCCGGCCTAAACCAAGAAATGGCCGTTCCAGACTTGTTTCGGTCACAAAGTGAAGGAAATGGGGTTGATCTTAGGGAGGGAAGCGAAGAAGGTGTTGAGATTGTGAAGGTGTAGACTTGCTTATGACTTGCAACAGGAAAGTAAACAAGCTTACGATTGGTGTAAGCAGGCTCTGGGTGTTTTCTTATTATTTTTCTCTGTTTTTGGAAATAGGTCGGAGAACCTATTTATACAAGTCATTGAGTCTTATTCACGTCTCTCGTGGAAAGTGGAGGAAGTGGAGTGATGGAGTAGTGGAGTTGTGCGTTGGTGATACACGACCAGCCTTGCCCACTTCTCCTGTTCATCTCTAACCGTCCATGACTTCCTAACACGTTCTTGTGATGGCGCGTTGCACGCTGCACGCTGTAAACCGCGACCAATACCCCAAAGTATATATCCCCATTTGGGTTTGTGACATGATTGATAAACGGAATGTGTGGATCGTGGATCCACGAAAGATAGCATGTAATCTTTGAATTGAATAATCTGCGTTATTCAGAAGTCGATACTTGTGAAGTATCGTGTGTATTTTATCAGTGCATCGCATCATGGTGTGGTAAAGTGATGGGTAATGACACCTCACTAACCAATTAACTCCCGACTGTGGTGTATAACCAAGTCGGTGAAGTTGGACGGATGAGATGATCTTTGAGACACTCATCTGCGACCGTTGATGAAGTTAGGGTTTTGAAGAGGTGCGCAGCATCACTCTTGCCTTGGTCGAAACCAAGCATGGGATACAACTTTGGCCTAACCGACCATACATGCGTGTAGATGGCATGATGGCGTAGGCGCCTATACCCCATTACCTCATGAAAGTATGATCTGGGTCACTCAATTCATCCGGTGAAATCGAGTGGTCGAGATCGATTTGCGACAAAAAACTAGTGCCGCAAGGGCCGCACGTCACGCCCTCTTCAGGCGCACGTTCCAAGACGACCAATCTTGGTCGGTCTTGGTCGATTGGCCTGGTGTGAAGGTGATAGGCTGGTGTTTACGCATATACCTAAATATCCCATGAAAACGTGATCTGAGCCATCCAAATCGTCCGGCGAAGTTTAGTGGTCGAGATCAGTTTGCGGTTTGGGAGGTGTGACCACGCTAGTTTGAGCGTGCGTTTTGGATTAGCCAGGCATGATATACCTTGGCGATCGGGTTAGGGAATATATGGGTCCACGGTGGTCATCTTTGGTATGACCGGACCGCTTAATCTAATCTTGGACCCTCCATTCATGCCGGAGAAGATGGACGCTCGTGATGCTCAAAACCCTAATTTTGGGTTTCAAAGCCGTGCGTCATCTCTTGTTTGGGCGACGATTTTGTCACGACCAAACATGGTTGGTCTTGACCGATTGGTCAAGTGTGTAAGGGGGCCCACGGTGATCGTGTTGACATGCTCTGGGCCCTTTGAATCTACATCTACACCCTCCATCTATACATGCGAAGATAGATGGTTGAGGACTGTTTTGCGACACATGTAATATGCCGCAAACCCTAATTTAGGTTTTCCGTCCATAATGCTTGGTATGAACGTTTTTTGGCAAGCTAGGCCAATGGCCGACCGTGCGGGTTCCGCATTGGGTCGGCAAGTGGATATTCCATACCGCTTGGGGGTGATGGAATTGATCCGGGTCATCCAATCATGCTTATGGAGTTGGATGATCACGATCATATCCGGACTGATACGGTCAGTCCGGATGCTCAATCGGGCTAGTATAACACACCGAGAGGGGCTCAATCGGGCTAGTATAACACACCGAGAGTCAGCATGTACGGGTATTTCGTACATGGTTTCATTATAGTGCTTGGAGGTTCGTGTTACTCTTACAGAGTAACACTCGACCGTCATACCACACCGATAATGAGTACTTTGGAAATACAAGGCTGATTAGAAATTCATAGGATGGGATTGTTGCCACATGCTCCAACCCGGAGGAATTTCATGTATTCACGAGAATGGGATTGTTGCCACATACTCCATTCTTGGTGAATTAAGTGAGGGAGTATCCAACACTTATTAATGGCTTTATCTTTTACAAGATGTCGCGCATAATTTTTCCGGTTTTTACAAATTTAACCTTAAATAAAAATCCACCATCAACATTAAGTCCCCTTCCTAGCACATAATGGTTACACTATTGTGGGGTAGGCATGAGATGGTGACATACATATGTGAGAAAGACAGGATAGAAGAAGTTTACCCGGAAGAGTATTGACCGATCGCTAGTCGCCCACGCCGTTGTGCTTGTATGGAATCCTTTGGTGGGACCGGTTTCCTTCTTTGGGTATTCGAATCAGAAAAGGAATCCAAAAGAGGTATCCTTGTTCTATTGGGATTCTTCTTATTTTTGTCTATAAAAGAGGCCAAACCCCCTTTTCTTTTTCTCACGATTTTTTTTTTGTTTGAGCAGCTCCCGTCCGTGACCGCCGCCGCTCCTGCTGACGCTCGTTGCCGTTGCCGGAGTTGCTACCGTGCGCCGCCGTCCGTCCGTCCGAGGTAGGTTTCGCTCCCCTTTTTCTTTTTTTTTTTCTTTTTTTTTTGAAAAGGTAAAACCCTAGTTTGCTATGTAAACACCCTTTGTAAGATGTGCATATGCTTAGTTTTTTCCACCGAGGTTGATACGCCAATATTTTCTAGAATTGTTTAGTAAAACAACTCGTGAATCCATGATTATGTTGTTTTTGCTTCTTTCCACCATTGCATGCAAAACCTAGCTTTTAGGTTGTATCTTGAAAACAAAATCCTTGGCTTGAATCTCGTAGACACGATTCCCATGAATAAAGAAAGATCGTGTTATGATGTGTGTGGATGAACGCGGGCCCGCCGTGTATGCTTGATTGAACGTGGGTCTCTCCCATATATGCTTGACCGAAAGTCGACCTTATATTAGTCTTGTGCCCGGATTTGAAACTTGTACGGACTTGAAACTTGTACCGGACTTGAAACCAATACCAGACTTGAACTTGTACCGGACTTGAAACCAATACCAGACTGAAACTTGTACCGGACTTGAAACCAATACCAGACTTGAAATATGCACCGGACCTGAGACCAATACCAGACTGAAACTTGTGCCAGACTTGAAACCAATACCAGACTGAATACTGGTGTTTGGTCTTAATCCCAGCTTTTGTGCATTTCAACGTGTCTTGTCGTGCATGACTACATGCTTCATGCGCTTTTCATACAATTTCTAACTCCCGTCTTTTATTTCATTGTGGAATGAAGAAAAGAATTCCTGTTGAGATGTCTTCTGGAGATAATGTTGGTGCCAAGCCAGGAAGTGTTGACGGCCTCAAAGATATGCCGAACATCGATGATGAGTTGTTTACCTCGCCTTTTCCAAATATTAGAAGACATCCTTCTCATAAGATAGTCCTGCTTTCTGATTCAGAAAATATGGATGCTGATCCATTTTCTTCTTCAGCACTTGTGATGAGATTTTGTCTCCGGATAAACGAATATCCGCCTTCCCCTATTGACTTCAAGATTTGTCATACTCCACTTGGTTCTTATGAAGTATGGATGAGACGCATGTTGAGTAATAAGGGCATTAAGGACAATTTTCTTTCAGCGCAAATCCTCAATGCGGTCATGGAATCTGCTGCTCTTGAAATTAAGAAAGACGCTGCGGGTTTGATTACCTTCATTTCTCGGTGGCGTATTTCTACTCATACAGCCATATCTAGATGGGGAGAGATGACTATTACCCTGGAGAGTGTAGCTGCATTAATGAACCTGCCTATTGCTGGAAGTCTTTCTTACGATCTCTCTGATACGGAGCAACGTAACTATGATGCTATACTTCAAAAGGTAGCGGGATTCGATAGTCTGGACAAGGAGGAAAAAAAAGATACGAGATGCTTTTACACCTGGTGGGTGTCGGAGTGGTCTCCTGCAGACCCAGAGCCGGATCAAGAGTTGGAAAATGAGCTCAGCGTGATTGCGTTCCTGTCTTTATGACTATCCAGAGATATATTCGACGACGGTTCTGGAAAGAAGACCATTAGAGGTGACCTCGTTAAGATCGCTATAAAGCTGGCAAAAGGTAAAGTTCTTCCCCTGGGTGCCTTGTTCCTTGGATCGCTGTACTCTCATATGGACGCCTTAGCAATGGACATGCATGTTTCTAACGGGTACAAGAAGGTGGACTCGTACGTTCACTTCGCTTTTCTTCAGGCATTCTTATGGGAACACTTCAAAAGTTATGCTCCTACTCCTGCAAATGTGCTCAGCAACTTGTATGGTGGTTCGAGAATACTCCGCTAGAATAAGAGGCGTCCCAGAGCCGGCGCGAGACTTGTGGACATATTTGACAATGTGTCTTCTGTAGATTTCCATCCATGGGGGCCTATCCACCCTTCCATTATTCATCCAAAGACTTTTGCTATTGCTTCTGATGGCCCTGATGTTGTGTTGCGTACCGATGTTAAGACTATGAGATTTGGGGAAATTGTTTACCTGCACAGCTGCATCCCAGGATATGTCCCGTCTTTATTCAACGAAGAATTTACTGTGACTCCGTATAATATTGACAGGGCGGCTCGTCAAATGGGATTTGATCAGGGTGTCCCATTTATCCGTCCACCGGGGGTTCCGAAAGAATTCCTCCCAAATATTCTTAACGCTGACGTGTTTTTAGAACGGGTGAGCCTTCCCTTCTGGCCTATTGGGAGAAACCCGGTGGTAACCGATAAGTACAAGGAATTTTGGAGGAGGCAACTGTTGATTTTCCAGGAATTCTCGGAGAGTGTTGTGACAGGTTCCCGTGGTGAACCATCTTCTGACGTTTTGAAAAAGCATTTCCGGTTGAAGCCACTTCCAGCCAAACGGACCAGAGCTGAGGATTGCAGTCCCCAAGAAGGAGAGAGATCCAAAAGGCAGGCTTGTGGTCGGTGATCCTCAATTCCTCCAATATGCAGGTATTTAAATCTCTTCCCGTTGGTTCCTTCATTTCTCCAGAGTAAATTCTTCTAAGAGTGATCCTTGCTTGAAATCAGGGAATTCCGAAAGAGAATGTCTTCACAAGGTTGGCGCGCATTCAGAATGAGAAGGCTGGTAATGTTGGCCTTCATGTTGAGAAGTCTCGGCGATCGATCTTCATGCCGAGAAGTCCGCGTGACCGACCTTCATGCCGAGAAGTCCGCGATCGACCTTCATGCCGAGGAGTCTCGCGGTATCGACCTTCATGCCGAGAAGTCTGGACAAACCGCTTCTTTTCCGACCATGACCGAGATGATGCAAGTCCGACCTTCATCCGAGAAGTCTGGAGAAACCGCTCCTTTTCCCGACCATGACAGAGATGATGCAAGCTCGGTTGGACAAGCCGCCTCCCTGAGTGATCTTGTTGACGGGGTCGTGATGGAAATTAGCATCCAGAGTGAAGTAGATGTCGGAAGGAATATAAGAGAGGCAACATCTGCTATCTGATATAGTCGAAGTTGCTCCCCTTGAAGAACGTTCTGAGCAGGTTTCGGCCAATAAAGTTGTCGTGGTGACTCCTTCTGAAAGGTCTCCTGTAACTGACAAGGTTCCCGTGACTAGTGAAGTATTGGTAGCACAGCCTGGAGCTTTGTTTGATGCTCCATTCATTGTTCCTTATCCAGGTCATGTGTTGGTTGGAGGATTCAGTGTGCCGGTTCGGTTCAAGGAGTTGTACACGGCAATATGGGAGAAACACGGTCACATTTCTACCACTACGAAGCTCAAAAGTCGTCTTGCATTGGTCAACCGCGTTCAGGAGGCTTTATTTTCTATCCATGGGATGAGCGTCGCGACTGGTCGAACAGTTTCTGAGGAGATGATTGAAGACTGGAAGTGCCATCGAGATGTGTTTGTGCAGTACGACTTCAATGCTCCTTGGTTCCTCAAAAGGTTCTCCGAGATTCAGGAGCTCCAGAAATTACAAGGTGAAGCCCCTTCTGCAGAATGTGTCGCTCGCCAGGAAGAAGAGGTTGAAAAGTTGTCTGAGGAGTTGAAGCTGAAGCAAGCTGTACTTCAAAGGATGAAAGGCTCTCTTTCCCAGAAGGACGAGTTGTTGCTGAAGGACTTTCCTTGAAGGATTCGTGCTATATACTTGCCTCTTCTTTTAGATGCTTTTCTTTTTTGAGTGATAGTGAGGATTTCCTTTCGTAATTTGACTTCCGGTTTTGAATTAATAGGTAATTGAATTGGTATATTGAGATAGTTTTGTGAATAACTTTTTCCGAAAGAGGTTATTTTAAATGGAATTTGCATCTTGGTCGTGAATGATTGCACATATCATATGAAATTGCAAATGTCTCATAAAAGGGAGGTATGAAGGGAAATAAATGTGGCGTTTGACCACTGAGCCTCTTTCTCCACGTGCGGGATGTTAAGTCCCCAGTGAATTCTAAAACTATCCTTCTTGTAAAATTGTTGAGTAAAACTTACTTACTTTTGAAGCCTCACTTGTACCGGACCGGAGTAGCCTTTCTAAGAAAATCCTCCGCACCAATCTCTCAGAGCTATCGCTCTGGACCAAGCTTTTCCTGAACAATGCGCTTCAAAGCGTTGCATTCACTGGTGGGGTGATGGAGGAACCGGTGGAAATGACAGTACCTCGGGTTCATTACTTCTTGATCAGTAGGCGGACGCCATACCGGTGGTAGCTCCACCTCTCCATTTCGCACCCACGCCTCCAGTAGCTCCAGAATCTTCTTCATTGGGAAGGGGAAATGTAAGTACCTTGAGTCTGGATCTTCCTGCGTTAGTGGGCGTTGTGATGTCCCTACGAGGCTTTGATGTGGAGCATGTTCCGGAGATGAAGTTGGAAGGTTTGCGAGTGCCATCATATCCGCGGATCGCTTGCCTGGGTAAAGGGATGTGGAAGGTGTCGTAATATCACTGCTGAGTGATCGAATTGAACGCTCCCATCCTCTGTATTCACGCATTTCCTAATCGATCTCTCCTTCATCAAGCATTTCTTCGCTTGGATGAAAGGTCGATGCGGATTGGACAGTCTTCCGGGCTTCAACAAGAGTTTTGAGATATAAATCTTCTAACAGGGCTCCATAGGCTGCAGGCTCCCTTTCTTTATCCGGTAGACGTTGTAGTACTCCGGACAAGTCCTTTCCTCTGTGGAGTTGCCTCGGTTCTTCATTGTTGACTGGACCATGTTGTTCATCTTTCCTGAATCTCCTACGGTTACGCGCTCTTTTTGCCTCTCCACTGGTAAAGTTGTAACTCCTGGCTAAGGATTCAGCGTTTCTTGCACTGCCTGAGTAGATGCACGCCGACCCTTCTTGTAATTGCGATGTTATATCATTCAAAAGGCGGAATGTTTCGCTCTTCCTTCTAACTATACTTCCCATGATATCTGAACCACCTGTGGTTTCTGGATACATTGCGAGATGGAAATCGAAAAATTGAGAATTCAATTTTGTGCAACCGAGAGATCAACCTCCCACTGTGGTCGCCAATTGTTTATGGGTGAAAACTACTCCTGCAGAATTTGGTAATTTGGGGTATGGATGAGGAATGAATTTAAACCTTAAACAAATGCCTTTCGTGCGGTGAGTGCTTGTAGATTCGAGAGATCAATCTGTGCAAGTCCGGCCTAAACCAAGAAATGGCCGTTCCAGACTTGTTTCGGTCACAAAGTGAAGGAAATGGGGTTGATCTTAGGGAGGTAAGCGAAGAAGGTGTTGAGATTGTGAAGGTGTAGACTTGCTTATGACTTGCAACAGGAAAGTAAACAAGCTTACGATTGGTGTAAGTGTGCTCGGGTGTTTTCTTATTATTTTTCTCTGTTTTTGGAAATAGGGCGGAGAACCTATTTATACAAGTCATTGAGTCTTATTCACGTCTCTCGTGGAAAGTGGAGGAAGTGGAGTGATGGAGTAGTGGAGTTGTGCGTTGGTGATACACGACCAGCCTTGCCCACTTCTCTTGTTCATCTCTAACCGTCCATGACTTCCTAACACGTTCTTGTGATGGCGCGTTGCACGCCGCACGCCGTAAAACCGCCGGACCAATACCCCAAAGATATGTATCCCCAGTTTGTGACATGATTGATGTCCGGAATGTGTGGATCGTGGATCCACGAAAGATAACATGTAATCTTTGAATTGAATAACTGCGTTATTCGGAAGTCGATACTTGTGAAATATCGTGTGTATTTTATGCAGTATTTGCATCATGGTGTGGTAAAGTGATGGGTAATGACACCTCACTAACCAATTAACTCCCGACCTGGGCTGTATAACCAAGCCGGGTGAAGTTGGACGGATGAGATGATCTTTGAGACACTCATCTGCGACCGTTGATGAAGTTAGGGTTTTGAAGAGGTGCGCAGCATCACTCTTGACTTGGTGAAACCAAGCATGGGATACAACTGTGGCCTAACCGACCATACATGCGTGTAGATGGCATGATGGCGTAGGCGCATATACCCCATTACCTCATGAAAGTATGATCTGGGTCACTCAATTCATCCGGTGAAATCGAGTGGTCGAGATCGATTTGCGACAAAAAACTAGTGCCGCAAGGGCCGCACGTCACGCCCTCTTCAGGCGCACGTTCCAAGACGACCAATCTTGGTCGGTCTTGGTCGATTGGCCTGGTGTGAAGGTGATAGGATGATGTTTACGCCTATACCTAAATATCTCATGAAAACGTGATCTGAGCCATCCAAATCGTCCGGCGAAGTTGAGTGGTCGAGATCAGTTTGCGGTTTGGGAGGTGTGACCACGCTAGTTTGAGCATGCGTTTTGGATTAGCCAGGCATGATATGCCTTGGCCAATCGGGTTAGGGAATAGATGGGTCCACGGTGGTCATGCTGGTATGACCAGGACTCGCTAATCTAATCTTGGACCCTCCATTCATGCATAGGAGAAGATGGACGCTCGTGATGCTCAAAACCCTAATTTTGGGTTTCAAAGTCGTGCGTCATCTCTTGTTTGGGCGACGATTTTGTCACGACCAAACATGGTTGGTCTTGACCGATTGGTCAAGTGTGTAGGCGGGCCCACGGTGATCGTGTTGACATGCTCTGGGCCCTTTGAATCTACATCTACACCCTCCATCTATACCTGCGAAGATAGATGGTTGAGACTGTTTTGCGACACATGTAATATGCCGCAAACCCTAATTTAGGGTTTTCCGTCCATAATGCTTGGTATGAACGTTTTTTGGCAAGCTAGGCCAATGGCCGACCGTGCGGGTTCCGCATTGGGTCGGCAGTGGATATTCCATACCTGCTTGGGGGTGATGGAATTGATCCGGGTCATCCAATCATGCTTATGGAGTTGGATGATCTGCGATCATATCCGATCGATACGGTCAGTCCGGATGCTCAATCGGGATAGTATAACACACCGAGAGGGGCTCAATCGGGCTAGTATAACACACCGGGAGTCAGCCTGTACGGGTATTTCGTACATGGTTTCATTATAGTGCTTGGAGGTTCGTGTTACTCTGTAAGAGAAACACTCAGTCGTCATGCCACACTGATAATGAGTACCGGAAATACAAGGCTGATTAGAAATTCATAGGATGGGATTGTTGCCACATGCTCCAACCTGGAGGAATTTCATGTATTCACAGAATGGGATTGTTGCCACATGCTCCATTCTTGGTGAATTAAGTGAGGGAGTATCCAACACTTATTAATGGCTTTATCTTTTACAAGATGTCAGCGCATAATTTTTCCGGTTTTTACAAATTTAACCTTAAATGAAAATCCACCATCAACACCAAGCAACTAAACTTATAGTTCACCTATTTCCGTATGTATTCCCACGCCTCCAACTTATGAATAAGTCACGTACTTGGAACAATTCCTTTAGTTCTTATTCCAAACAGTAAAGGAACAACAAACTGTTTGGTATCAACTCTCTTCAACCAAGTGATGTGAGTTAGACAAAGGCTCTTCTGTTTATCTTAACATAAACTCCTTCGTCGGGTTCTTAGATCTATCTTATTCTCAATTACCAAAGTAATCGTTAAGATTTTGCAATCAATACTTTTAATCACAAAGAATTATATTGATGCCGATCTACACAACTAATCAATCCAATCTACCACAAGGATAAACTGATTATAGTTGGATCCTCTTATACCGAAACAAGTATTGTGCACGCCAAAGATTATGAACCCCAAATCAGAAATCTTCAATATCTTCTTTGTCTTCAAATCTTCTTAGATCTTCAATAAATACCTGCACACAACAACTTGAATATCTTGTGATCAATCACGCACAGAACGGAGTCTGTTAACAAAGGATTATCACAAGATCGTCTTTAGCACTAACAACAGTCTAAAGATCCCTATCGAAACTTCGATCTAGTTTGAGTGAATCTTATATCAGGAGAGAAGATTCTCAAGCATAAACAAACTAGGTGCAATCAAAGTTCAACCATCGTTAGTCAATCAAATCAATCGAAAACAAAAGATAAAAATCAATTATCTAGTTTCCCACCAACGGTACTCGTAGAGATTCTCAATCCCAAAGAAGACTTTAAACCGAGTGGCCGTAAGAGATTTCGCCTAATTAGGTTACTCTCCTCTCCGAATAGACGGCTACACCAGTAACAACACAACCGAGGAAGTTTGCTGTTATGAAGGATTAGTTTGCTCGAAATGCAAACTTCAAGTATTTATAGACAAGGAAGTTTGGACACCAAGGAATTTCCAAAACCGAAAATATTCTCAAAGATATTCAATACATTCCAAATTCGGTTTTCATAATTCCTGGAAATGCTCTGTCCAAAATGATCGAAAATCTTTCTGGAAAATCTCTACTAGTAAATGCACATTACTAATTCTCATTTTCCTAAAATAAAATTAACAACCTTAAATAAAAGATTCTTAACTTATTTATTTCGATCCTGGGATTTTCTTCCTGTAGCTATTAAGGAATAACTTTGAACAATAAAATATAAACATTATCAGACGTGTTCAAAGTATGCCGACATCCTTACTTTGTAAGTCCTCTTTCATACTTACAACCTTGAAACTGATTTGCCACACTTCCAAACAAGTTTAGAATTGGTTCATCTGACTTTCAAGAACTATGCGATTGATTAAGAAACACTCAATCACAAATCATGGGTTTAACGGTTCTACCAAAACAAGTTTCGGTTATACCTCCATGTGAGTACTATGCATAGTCACACTAGCTTTCCAAAATTAGGTTGACTAGGTACTAGGATCGGTTCCCCACATATATATGGTATCTAACTTATATGTGTTGCACATGTCCATAGGATCAGTTCCCCTTTGCCTAAAAACGTGTTGCACATGTTCATAGGATCAGTTCCCCTTTCTGCTATAAACCTTGTTTCACCTCATACAAGGATCGATTCCCCTTTGTGATTTGTTGCACCTCTTTATAAGATCGGTTCCCCTTTACCCAAATTCGGTTTAACAAAACACAAACTCGATCATACCATCTCAGGTGATTACTTAAGATCAGTTTCACTAATAAAAGTCATACCAATACATAAGTCAGGCCTTTGTGAATAGTTTTACCAAGAACGCAAACAAGTCGTGAGCGGTTATACTAAATCACACATATTGGATGTTCACAAGATATGCAATGAATAAAAATCCCAATAACGCCTGGCGATTTCCTTTTAGATTCATAAACAAGCTTATGAACTTACTTCCTTAAAACACATGTAAAACATTGTTTCCTAGGATGAAATCCTCACCTCATACCCATGCATAATCACAATAGCATTCAAACGATTATGTCGATGTCTTATCTATAAAGTTTAATGGTTAAGCAATAAACTTCATATTTTATTCCTTAATACTATGTCTATCTAGAGTGTTCATGCTTCGCAGTTTCGTTTTCAATATGCACGACTTGAAAGATACGTTAGGGAATGAAACAGTTCAAGTCAAATATCACTAACCTCAAGTGGAAGGATGATGTTGTCGTTGTAGCTTCTTACTTCTTCACTTCTTTAAGTCTTCGCAATATTTGTAATGTCTCATATCCTAATACTTTCAAACTAACCTATACGAAGTTGACTCTAGTACATAATCAAGTGACTCTTAAAATAATTTTTGATTCACTAAAATATGACAACCAAACTTGACATACCAACGCTTGGTGGGTTCAACCGAGCTATGCTCGAACAATCTCCCCCTTTGTCAATTTTAGTGAAAAAACTCTTACAATCATATGGATAAACAAATTACAAGAATTCATTACACATACGCTTAATTCCCGAATTCAACAGCTTAATAACCTACATTCATTCAATCCTTAAATGCCGTTGTTGACATTATAATAACAAAGCTAATACTCCCCCTAAAGGTAAGATAGGTAGATTTCATCAATCTGCACGTCTTTGTTATACCAATCAATATGATATGCTACTCCCCCTTAGTCTATGCTTTCACTCTTTCGTTAGATAAACGTTTAAGCACAATGTTCTTTTCCTTAGTGATATAATCAATATAATCAATACCAGTATCACTTGTTTACTCCATATATTTCTCCCCCTTTTTGTCACAAAATCACAAAGAAACAAAAAAATAAAGGACAATACGAAAAGAATCTTACAAATCTCAAAATGGACTTGCAAACCGATAGAGTTAAGCACGAGGGTTCCACACACCATTTTTTATAACCAATATCAAAACCGAAACTACAAAGTAATTTGTTTTGATATGTTACCAAGGAAACAATTGCCCGAAGCAATTTTCCCAATTTAGTTTAGCAAACCAAAAATCAACTAAGCACCTTAGTTCCTTTGCTAAATCGATTGTACAAAAACAATCGCTTCATTCGATAAGACCAAAATAAAGATAACTCTATTTTTCTCATTAGGTCCTAATTATACATATAACTTAGACCTTTCACTTTTAAACAAGACAAGTCTAGGTTAGTTAACTAGTATTTCTTGTTAATGCACTCGATTATACTTGAATAACCGAAACCTCCACTTTGATAAGTCTAACTAAGATAAACTTAGTTTCTCTTATCCGAAATCGAATTGGACTAAACAACTCATCCCGTAAACCTTTTCTTTCGTTAAGCCATAAATAATTCATACAAACCAAATAAATCAACTTGCATAATTATTCACCTCAACCGGAAGCAATTGAATCAACATAGACATTAAAGCACCGCAATTGCACCGAAATTTTGTAAGCCTAAACACTTGATACCACACAATAAAGCAAGATAACAATAGTTTTTCTTAACCGAAACCAATTGAATCACACACACATCCATACACACATCATGGAATAAAACATCAATTGAACCAAAATTTTGTTAAGCAAAAGAAATATATATATGAAATAAAATCAGGCTTTTCTTAAACAGGAAAACAATTAACTAACAATATTGTTACCTCAAATTTCGCATCCGCTTTTCCAATATATTTGCATCTTCTTCCAGGGATAATTGATATCTAAATATCATTATGTTGTCATCCTTATGCAAAACAAAAGAATAACAACAACCAACCTTTACCAAAGAAATGTTGAAAACCGGTTTTAACAATTGCAAGCAAAAGTTGAAAACCGTCGAAACACATATGCTTTTATGCTAAACCAAAACAGATTCAACATATTGTGACTTTTTCACATATTGTTTCTACAAGAACCCCTCATGATCCTTTGATAAAGCCTACCAACATGGGCTAGAACTTAATCCTGCTAAATTAAAAAGTCACCCAAACCATAAGGTTCACAATATTATAAGATCGAATATCAAGGTAATAAAACCGAAATCAAACATCCCATAAACATCCATAGCAATAATAAAGCATTTAAGCACATACTATGTAAATCAAAAACCATCACAAGAAAAATTATAAATCAAATAATTTTATTCATAATAGACTTAATATAATCATTGAAAGAAATCAAAAATTGATGTCTATTTTCTTAGATTAAGTATTACAGCAAATAACTTAATCTCTAGTGGTGCCCTTATTGTTAACTGAAGTTTCATCAGTATTCATACTATTAAAGTATATCTCAAGGATTTTGTTGGCAACCACTTTCTGTTGTCCAAGATTTTCAATTTGAAGCTTCAAATCGGATAACTCACTTTTTGCTTCATCCATTCTATCTTTCAGACAGTCTCGATCTTGTATTAAAGAAAAGAGATTTCCTATGAGTTCTTCAAACCCATGTATATCATCATTCATATATACCATCTGTGGGGAACAACTTGGTAATTACTGAATCATCGATCGCAAAGAGACTTACTTCATCTTGAGACCTATCAGAGTTGTGATCAGAAACGATTCTTGAGACAATTTTCCTGGTTCTTTGTTTTGAGAGAAAACCTGGACAGTTTCTAACTATTCGAGCTTCCCTTTTATTACTCCTGGTAATGCTTCGAGTTATAGGAGACATGAGTTAGTTCAAGACTTTTTAGGGAAGATCTCATTCTTAAGAAAAGATTTTTCTTATAAGATAAGAATATATTCGGTTTGCAAAAATAGGGTTTCCGACAATAGACTATTTTACCGAACTTCTCTTTTTATTCAAGTACAATATTCCTTATTACCGATCAAACAAATCGGTACCCACTTGTGCTCTTGATTTTTATGTGCTTTTCTCATCCAGGGTTACGAGCACAAAATGGATGAGTTGGCACACTCTCCTTTCAACTATGTTGAAAAGAAGTAAGCCTTTTCTGGCTTACTTTGAATACCAGAAACATAGTTCATGTTTCTCTCAGGGAATTTCTGCCCAAAATATTTTCTCCCAAGACGATGATCTTTTCTAACTCTAGAGATATGATCATGTGGAGAAACTGTACTGACGTGAGAATTTACGGAGATAGATAAATTTCTTTTAATACTTTCAATGAGATTTTTATAAAATTTTCTCATTCTAAGGACTTCCTTATGATTCACATCAGTGTGATTATCTGAAACAATTATCGGAAACTCCTGATTGTTTCTTTTGACAGAGATTCTCTCTTTCCCTTCCTTTTGGAGTCTTACTTCATCAAAATTAGAATTGTTTCGATATGGGTGAGGAGGTACTTTTTTCCAGAAGCGATTATCAACTCTTTCCTTTAATACTTTTGAGTTGATCTTATCGGGTAGTGGTATGATCTGTCTTTCTACTGAGGAATGGTCTTTCAGTTTTTTAAGACAAGAAACTTCCTTCAATATTTTTACCACCGTATGTTGAAGAAGTATGAGTTTACTGTCAAGTGACTGAAAATTGTATTCCTTAAGATCACCTTCACGGAATCGATTCAAAGTTTCCTTTGTACAAGATTTCGTTTGATCATCAGTAGATCTAGAAGCTGGTTTTTCATCCTCTTCTGACTTGATGTAGTTAGGCAGACTACCATCATCTTGATCTGTTTCAGATGTGACTAAACCGGTTTTATCACAGTCTGTAAAAGTCGAGCAAGGACTTTTAGTTTCCTCATCATCAGAAGAAATCACAACAGAATCATTCGTCAGAGTCATAGGATGTGTCTCTTGTACAATAAGAGATTTACCAAGATCTTCTAGTTTGACAGTGAGATCCATATTCTCTTTGGCCAGACAATTCAGTTGAATGTCTTTATCTCTGATCTCTTGTTTAAGAAGATTTGTCTCTGTCTTTAATAACACCACTTTAGAAGACAGAGATTTTATAGGCTTTAGCAGTTTTACCAACTCTTTATCAGCATCTTCCTTTCCATCAGAGATAGACATAGATGTTTTCGCAACTCCTGGATCATGAGTTAAAGAAGTAGTAACATCTTCAACTTTTGAGTAATCAAACTCTTGCATAACGTTAACTGAATCGGACATAGATTCAATTTCTTATAGGTTGGATCGCACCAAACACAGATTGTTAGATCTTTTCGTGTTTGCCTGCTCTGATACCAATTGAAAAGGTGAGGGTACTCAAATATACCTCAAGCTAAATCTTTTCCTACCTATAAGTCCTTTCTCCGAAAGTGATTGTCTATGGACTAAGTCGAGACAATACAACTAATCGGTTCACACTTCGTGTGATCGTCTATGGATACGAGATCGAGACAATACAACAACGAAGGATGTTTACTTGATACAAAGGTTCGGACTTAACCAAACACAATAGGATTGCTTATCAAGTAAAAGGAATTAACGTTTGTGTAATTTACTTTAATTATAATAAAACAATTATAATGCGGAAATATAAAGTAAATGACACAACAAGATTTTGTTAACGAGGAAACCGCAAATGCGGAAAAACCCCGGGACCTTGTCCAGAATTGAATACTCTCAGGATTAAGCCGCTACACAAAATTAAACCTAACTTTGTATAGTTGAGACCAAGCAACTAAACTTATAGTTAACCTAGTATCGTCTGTATTCCCACGCCTCCAAATTATGAATAAGTCACGTACTTGGAACAATTCCTTTGGTTCTTATTCCAAACAATAAAGGAACAACAAATCTGTTTGGTATCAACTCTCTTCAACCAAGTGATGTGAGTTATACAAAGGCTCTTCTGTTTATCTTAACATAAACTCCTTCGTCAGGTTCCAAGATCTATCTTATTCTCAGTTACCAACGTAATCGTTAAGATTTTGCAATCAATACTTTTAATCACAAAGAATTATGTTGATGCCGATCTACGCAACTAATCAATCCAATCTACCACAAGGATAAACTGATTATAGTTGGATCCTCTTATACCGAAACAAGTATTGTGCACGCCAAAGATTATGAACCCCAAATCAGAAATCTTCAATATCTTCTTTGTCTTCAAATCTTCTTAGATCTTCAATAAATACCTGCACACAACAACTTGAATCTCTTGTGATCAATCACGCACAGAACGGAGTCTGTTAACAATGGATTATCACAAGATCATCTTTAGCACTAACAATAGTCCAAAGATCCTTGTCGAAACTTCGATCTAGTTTGAGTGAATCTTATATCAGAAGAGAAGATTCTCAAGCATAAACAAACTAGGTGCAATCAAAGTTCAACCACCGATAGTCAATCAAATCAATCGAAAACAAAAGATAAACCGCAATTATCTAGTTTCCCACCAACGGTACTCTTAGAGATTCTCAATCCCAAAGAAGACTTTAAACCGAGCGGCCGAAAGAGATTTCGCCTAATTATGTTACTCTCCTCTCCGAATAGGCGGCTACACCAGTAACAACACAACCGAGGAAGTTTGTTGTCATGAAGGATTAGTTTGCTAGAAATGCAAACTTCAAGTATTTATAGACAAGGAAGTTTGGACACCAAGGAATTTCCAAAACCGAAAATATTCTCAAAGATATTCAATACATTCCAAATTCGGTTTTCATAATTCCTGGAAATGCTCTGTCCAAAATGATCGGAAATCTTTCTGGAAAATCTCTACTAGTAAATACACATTACTAATTCTCATTTTCCTAAAATAAAATTAACAACCTTAAATAAAAGATTCTTAACGATCCTGGGATTTTCTTCCTGTAGCTATTCAGGAATAAATTTGAACAGTAAAATATAAACATTACTGCACGTGTTCAAAGTATGCCGACATCCTTACTTTGTAAGTCCTCTTTCATACTTACAACCTTGAAAATGATTTGCCACACTTCCAAACAAGCTTAGAATTGGTTCATCTGACTTTCAAGAACTATGCGAGTGATTAAGAAACACTCAATCACAAATCATGGGTTTAACGGTTCTACCAAAACAAGTTTCGGTTCTACCTCCATGTGATGTGCATAGTCACACTAGCTTTCCAAAATTAGGTTGACTAGGTACTAGGATCGGTTCACCACATATATATGGTATCTAACTTATATGTGTTGCACATGTCCATAGGATCGGTTCCCCTTTGCCTAAAAACGTGTTGCACATGTTCATAGGATCAGTTCCCCTTTCTGCTATAAACCTTGTTGCACCTCATACAAGGATCGATTCCCCTTTGTGATTTGTTGCACCTCTTCATAAGATCGGTTCCCCTTTACCCAAATTCGGTTTAACAAAACACAAACTCGATCATACCATCTCAGGTGATTACTTAAGATCAGTTTCACTAATAAAAGTCATACCAATACATAAGTCAGGCCTTTGTGAATAGTTTTACCAAGAACGCAAACAAGTCGTGAGCGGTTATACTAAATCACACATATTGGATGTTCACAAGATATGCAATGAATAAAAATCCTAATAACACCTGGCGATTTCCTTTTAGATTCATAAACAAGCTTATGAACTTACTTCCTTAAAACACATGTAAAACATTGTTTCCTAGGATGAAATCCTCACCTCATACCTGTAAAGACCCTCAAGCTCGTCAACGCTATTAGACCAGTCAAGTGAAGCTTTAGTCGCTAATGACTCGATCAATTAGAGAAGAAAGTTAATTAATAGAAATTAATCTAACAACGATCTAAATACAAAATTAGTACCATCAAATAGATCACGAAAAGTTACGCGGAATAGACTACTTGAACGTGTCATTCGGATACCGGACGAAGAAGAAAATCATCGGATGAGTATGATGGGCAAAATAGTCTTTCTACCATTAAACCGACTGGGACTGCCCTTATCCAATTCAGCGGGTGTCCCATAACTTCCCTTGGGTCTTATCTAGACCAAATCGAGCAGATAAGCTCATTTCTATTTCTTCTTCTTCTTTCTTCTGCTCTTCCTCTCTTTCCTCTTCTGGTTGATTTTGGGAGATGAAGTATTATTCTGAGATCGAGATAACAAGAGTCTGATCATGAATCAAGAAATGGTGGAGGTGTTGTTGTTGTTTGAGTTAGGAGGAAGAAGAATTGAGAAGCCAGTGAGTTAAGGTTTTTTGAAGTTGGGTTGTTTTCTGAGTTTATGTAGAACGAGGATGATATCGAGTTGTAACCACTGAAGATTAAGAGGGTTGTTGGTGAATTGATAAGATGAAGCAGTTTTGGTGAAGAATCACAAATCAGGTAAATTAGGGTTCCTCAATTTGAATTTGTTTCTTGTTGATTGGATTATAATTGATGAAATCTTAGATGGGTATTGCTTGAATTGAAGTTGCGTTGATTGGGAAGAGTTTAATTTTAATTTCTTTGAGAATTAGGGTTTCCCCTGTTATTTCCCAAATCAGTAAATTAGGGCTTTGTTGACTTTATAAAGATAGAATTCAAGTTGTAAGGAAGGGGTATAAATTGAATTAGAGGGAGATTGATGTTGTTTTGCTTAGTGGCTTGTATTGGTGGTTAGGCGGATGTTGTTGTTGGTGTTGATAAAGAAGATTTCAACTGTATTGAATTGAAGCTGCAGGTGGTAGTGGTTTAAGGATTACAAGGCCATTTCAAGGAGTTAGAAATGGTAGTGAAACTGTGGTTGAGATGAGAATGGAATGGAATGGGTTTGCAGCTGTTGAGTGATTGGTTATAATGAGGTTGTTGAAACTCAAGTTACATACAATGAAGATATTGAAATAAGGATTGTTTTGATACTGAAATGGTTTCTGAGTTGGTTTGAACTGTGATAATGATGATGTTGGTGGGATTGAATTTCTGGTAGTGTTCTAAATGAATGTTAGGTATTTGTGTTAGTGGTGGTGGTCGCCTGGGAATGGAGTTGCAGATGAAGTTAAACGTGCAAGTGTATTCTCAATGAGAAGTGTTTGACTGGCAGGATAGTTAGAAGATCGAATTGCAGATGATGTTAAATGTGCAAGTGTATTCTCAATGAGAAGTGTTTGACTGGCAGGACAGTTAGAAGATGTGGTAGTTATAACTAAAGTCTGGTAGAAGTGAACTGTAAAGAAGTTGAACTTGAACTGATACTGAAGTTTAGTTGAATTGAATATGTTAGTGTTTTATGGGAATTATAATTGTTGTATGGTTTGATATTGGAATGATCAAGAAGAAGATTTTGTTGTATGAAGTAGAGTTAGGTTGAGTTTGTAGTCTTGGCTTGTTGTGTATTGCATCATTTTAGTCTTGGCAGGTTAGGTGTTGCACTTTGTTTGTGCATTGGTATTCTTTGGCCCGAGCAATGGCTCTGGCTTGTGCAAAGGCTTTGTCCTTGAGCTTTTCAGCTCAGTCAGAACCTGACTGACCTAGACTACCTTGACTCAGATATTTGAATGAGTTGAATCGTTTTGACTCACCGAGTTCCATATCTTGACCCGAGTTGACTCAGTTGACCAGACCTTGACCAGTTGACTGTTGACTTAATTGATCTCTCTGACCAGACATTGACCATTAGTGGTCGTTAGTTGACCAGGCCTTATGTTAATGGGCCGAGCTTAGTGGGCTTGGGCTTAGTGCCATGTTATCTTAATTTGAGGATTTGGACCTCTTGTGGTCCGACTTAGCCTTTGGTTCCTTCTACAACGTTATAGATATTTTTAGACTTATCTAGTCGACTATAAAATCAATCTAATCAAATTAGTAAACCTTAACTATGTTAAATATAGATAATGAAAGGTGTAGAACCATTAGATACTTCATTTATATTAGAACTAGAGAATTGTATGAGATTATGTTATGAGCCTTTTGGCTAATCTTTAGAGTGCTTGTGTGATTAGCAGTTAGTCGTTATTAACAACGAACAATCTAAAGAATGAACCAGTGGATTATGGATCTCAAGGTATGCGAGGCTTGTCATCAAAAGAGGTGGGAATCGATAACGAACTCTCTTGTATTCATTATTGTTTTACAAATCTATTATTTATGAAATGCATGCATATCTTTGCTACTATATGATATGTGTATGCATGTATTATTTGTGTGTAATACAAACTAGTTTTCTTTTACATTTTGGGATGGGATTGGATCTTTAGAAACAACTAATACCTGTGTTTTGGGAGTAATTACTTATTTTCAAAAGTGATTCTTTCCATTTACTGGGAAGTGGTTACAATCTTTATTTATTGATAGCATGAAAGGGAGAAGGTTTCCTTTTGATTGGTGTGTGATGTGGTTGCCCAAAAGTTATATCTATATTTATGCGCTAAAGGAGTGAAAATTGCTGCCAACTAATAAACTATCTAGTGTGTACTCGTGTCGCTGAATATTATTTTCCCTATTTATGTACGGGCAACGCATGTCTCATACATGGATGTTTATTATTATTTTAAATTACTTTCAAAAGCTATTATATTATGTTTTGGTGTTTAGAGAGAATGATGTTGAGAATCTTATATAAGATTGTTGGATTTACGCGGGGATGGTAAAGGGGGCTCTCCATTGTGTAAGCACTTCGATCGGATATAATGTTGTTACCATTAGATCTCTTTAGATACTTGATATGTAGAGTGCGCGTAGAATATGGTACTGGTAAGGTACTTATCGTTTATGACTTGAGGACGGAAACATCATGGGCGCTTTAATGATCATTGAAGAATCCGCAACAGTCATGCCTTGTTACTCCGAAGGAAGACGTCGCTCAACTATTATTTATGTTGTGAATGTGTGTCAAGAACCAAACAAGGATATTTCTATTCCTTGGGTTACTGTGAGAAAAAAGAAACGTGGGTCGGGTCGTTATATGGACCAGATGGGGAGAGTGGTCCACAGGGAACTTGAGGGTGAAATGTGGATTGGCTCCACACCAAAGGGTGGAACTCCTGTCCATGATCCGGCCATTAATCCGGGCGTTGATATGGGCCAGACGGGGGGAGTGGCAGTCTCAGGCACGGTTTTAGTCCTGGATGTCGGCTCTACATCAAAGGATGGTACTCCAGCCCATGACCCGGATTATTCTACTCGGCAAGATATGCCTTTCAATCTTAAGGGTCCAGAATTAGTCGTTCAAACACCAGACTTATCTGTGTCTGAGACTAGGTTTTCTTCTGAAGATGGACGGAATGTGGAAACTCAATCGAGAGTTCAGTCTCAAATTGACTTTAACAAAAAGATAGGGTTTTCAATTGAACACCCATCAATGATGAAAATAAGCAAAGCAATTGTAGAGAGGGATATGAAGAAGCAGATTGATATGGAAATTCCTATCGGTGAAGATGATGATGTCTTGGCAGATTTTGATGCTTGCGAGGATTTGCAAGACTTTCAACAGGAGAGGAACGAGGAGGAACAAATTGATGCAGTAAGGTGCTCTATTGAGGATGATAATTCAGATGAAGAGGTAAATTTTAATCCAATTGCTTCTAGGGATACTTTGTTTACTTAATGGATCACAAGATTTTCAGTTGGAACATAAGGGGTTTCGGACGGGATCCTAAACTTATTGCCATTAGAAAAAATAACCCAACAATTGTTACAATTCAAGAGACAAAAAGATAAATTGTAGATGATGCTTTAATTAGGTCTCTCTGGGGTAGTAATGGGTGTAATTATATTTATTTGTAATCTGAGGGAGCTTTGGGTGGGATTCTTGTGATGTGGAAGGAAGTAATTGTGCAGATGGAGGATCATTTATTGGGTGCATTCTCTGTTTCTATAAAGTTTCGAAATTTATCTGATGATTTTGTTTGGCTGTTTACCGCGGTTTATGGTGCTTTAATCAAGTTACTATAATCAATTTTGGCAGGAGCTCAAAGATATCGGAGTTCTTGTTTGATGAGCCGTGGCTGCTAGGTGGTGATTTTAACGCTACTTTAAGTGCAGATGAAAGGAATAGACCTGGTGGTGGATTGGCTAACAGGAAAGCATTCAAGACTTTCGTCAATAAATTCTCTTTAATGGACTTACCTCTATCTGGTGGGAGATTTACGTGGACGAACTCACAACAATCTCCGTTGTTGATTAGGCTGGACAAATTTCTACTATCTCCTGATTTCTATGCTAATTGCCCAGCACCAATTCAAATGAGATTGCACGGGCCAATATCTGATCATGCGCAGATTATGCTTTGTTGTAACTCAGGGAATAAGACTAAATCACCATTCAGGTTAGACAATTATGTATTATCTCATCCTGATTTTTTGTTGAATCTAAAACTTTGGTGGGATAGTCTGTTATTTGTTGGTAAGCCTAGCTACATCTTTGCTAAGAAACTACAAGCAATAAAATTCTTTATCAAGAATTGGCAGAGGCAGACTTTTGGCAATTTACAAGCTCAGATTGACAATCTGGAACTCAATATAGATGTGCTCGACAACCTAGAGGAGATTTCTGGTTTGTCTGATGATGACTTAGTGGCAAGGGAGCAAGCGAAAATTCAGCATACTTCTTTATCGCTTACTTTAGCTAGGAAACTTAATCAAAGAGCTAAGGAAAGATGGTGAGAGGAATTCGGGTTATCTGCACCAGTTAGCATCCTTCAAATACAAACAGAATATTATCAATTGCTTAAATATTGATGGATTACTTTGTTTTGATAGACAGAAGATTGCACAGGAGGCTGCATCATTCTATTCTTCTCTTTTCACAGAGGAACATAAGTCTAGGCCTGGTTTTGAAGGCCTTGAGATGCCATCTATATCTGTTATGGAAAGTATTACTCTATAAAAGGAATTCACGGAAGAAGAAGTAAAAGGTGTGGTAGATCATTTTGGTGTGAATAAAAGTCCGGGTCCAGACGGTTTTACAATGGAATTTTATAAGTATGCATGGGAAGTGATTAAGTCTGATCTTATGCTGGTGATTAGAGTTTGAGACTAACCATTCACTTGAATGGAGAATCAACTGCACTAATTTAACGCTTATACCAAAATGTAAAGGTGTTGTGTCTCTTCATAATTTTAGACCCATAAGTCTAATTGGTAGCGTATATAAAATCATTTCGAAATTGTTAGCAGATAGGATGAAAGTGGTGATGCCCTCTATCATATCATATTTCCAGGGGGCTTTCATTCATGGCAGGCAGATTCATGATGGAATACTAATTGCTTTGGAGCTTATTGATTCAATATTGAGATCTCAAGAAACAGGTATGATATGCAAAATGGACTTTGAAAAGGCGTTCGATAACGTTAATTGGGGATGTATTGATACTACACTTGCGAGATTTGGTTTTGGTTATAAATGGAGGAGTTGGATTAGATGGTGTATTACTACGCCTAGATTCGTTGTTCTTCTCAAAGGCGAAGCAACTAAATTGTTTAGAAGTCAGAAGGGAATCATACAAGGAGATCCGATTTCGCCATTTTTGTTCATTCTAGTTGCTGAGGTTCTTTCTTTGATGTTTAAATCTGCGGCAAATCAAGGTTTAATTTCTGGTTTCAAAGTAGCGGAGCAAGGTACAGTGATAACTCACCTTCAATTTGTTGATGATCTTATAGTTTTTCTGGATGATAATGAAATTCAGGTTCAGAATTTGAAGAATATTCTAGTAGCTTTTGAAACGATATCTGGACTCAAAGTAAACTACAGGAAACGCACAATAGTAGGGCTTGGACAATTACATAATGGTGATATTTGTGCTGACATTTTTGGATGTTCTTCAACTACATTACCAATGAATTATCTGGGGATTCAACTTGGTAGCAAGTCAAAGTGTAGAATCGTCTGGAATGAAGTGATTCAAAAATTCCAACAAAAGTTAGCTGACTGGAAAATGACATACTTATCGAAGGGGCAGAGTTAAGAAAGGAGTTGGGTGTCGTGGTCGAAAGCAAATTTGCCAAAATCCTCAGGTGGTGCAGGGATAAAGAAGATGCTGCTTGTCAATAAGGCACTTCATGCGAAATGGATTTGGCGATATGGCAGTGAAAAATATGCCTTGTGGAGAAGAATTATAGAGCAAAAATTTGGTGGAGTTCATGAAGCGTTATTTCCTAACCTTTCTAAAAGAACCATTGGTCGAAGTCTTTGGATGGGAATTCTTAAAGCTTCAGATTTCGTCAAATCTGGTACTTCATTGATATTAAGGGATGGTGCTGGTGTATACTTTTGGAATGATATATGGATAGGTGAACAAAGTTTAAAGATGAGATTTCCTTCTTTAATCAGAATTTCCAAAGGTAAAAAACTCACCGTGCAGGAGATGGTGTCAGAATAAGGAGTATGGAATTTACAATTTGTTAGGGCTTTGAATGAATTAGAAGTGCAGGAAGTGATTCAGCTATTACAGGTGATAGGAGACCCTAATTCCTCTCTTGATGTAGCTGCTAGTGATGATAGACAGTGGAGGTATAACAATGGAGAAGGATTTACGGTGGCTTCAGCATACTCGGCTCTTGAAACTGGAGGCTTTATCTCGTTTCCGGATAAGCAACTTTGGAACCCAAAGGTACCTCTAAAAGTATCTTTTTTGTTTGGACTTTGTGTTATGATGGAGTCCCCACTTTGGATCAATTATATAATGCAGGAATCGTCCAGAATGCAACTTTTTTATTGTGTCGTACTCATGAGGAGACTAATGCTCACTTATTTTTGCATTGCAAAACAACTTTTGAGGTATGGTAGTATTTTATGAATAGTTTTGGAATTCGATGGGTTTTTGCAAGTGATGTTAGAAAAACTTTGTGGGAGTGGAAAAACAAGAAAGCAAAGAAGAGGCTTAAACGTTTGTGGGGGTATTTTCCGTTCGCCATTTGGTGGAGTATGTGGAAGGAAAGAAACAATAGGTTTTTTAAAAATTTGAGTAGACATACAAATCAGATTATCATAGAGGTCAAGTACTTGTTATTCAATTGGACTTTGCACACTGATATTTTTAAAGGTTTCACTTTATCTACTCTTATTTGTAATTGGGATGCTGTTATACGCACATCCATGTAACTTAATTTTGGTTTCATTATCACTTTTTTAGTGATTCGGAACCCTTTTCAATAAATTTTGCTCTTTGCCGTCAAAAAAAAAAAATCTTAAATGGGTATTGCTTGAATTGAAGTTGCGTTGATTAGGAAGAGTTTAATTTTAATTTCTTTGAGAATTAGGGTTTCCCCTGTTATTTCCCAAATCAGTAAATTAGGGCTTTGTTGACTTTAAAAAGATAGAATTCAAGTTGTAAGGAAGGGGTATAAATTGAATTAGAGGGAGATTGATGTTGTTCTACTTAGTGGCTTGTATTGGTGGTTAGGCGGATATTGTTGTTGGTGCTGATAAAGAAGATTTCAACTGTATTAAATTGAAGCTGCATGTGGTAGTGGTTTAAGGATTACAAGGCCATTTCATGGAGTTAGAAATGGTAGTGAAACTGTGGTTGAGATGAGAATGGAATGGAATGGGTTTTTGTTTGTTGAGTGATTGGTTGTAATGAGGTTGTTGAAACTCAAGTTACATGCAATGAAGATATTGAAATACGGATTGTTTTGATACTGAAATGGTTTCTGAGTTGGTTTGAACTGTGATAATGATGATGTTGGTGGGATTGAATTTCTGGTAGTGTTCTAAATGAATGTTAGGTAAATGTGTTAGTGGTGGTGGTCGCCTGGGAATGGAGTTGCAGAAGAAGTTAAACGTGCAAGTGTATTCTCAATGAGAAGTGTTTGACTGGCAGGACAGTTAGAAGATGGAGTTGCAGATGATGTTAAATGTGCAAGTGTATTCTCAATGAGAAGTGTTTGAATGGCAGGACGGTTAGAAGATGTGGGAGTTATAACTAAAGTCTGGTAGAAGTGAACTGTAAAGAAGTTGAACTTGAACTGATATTGAAGTTTAGTTGAATTGAATATGTTAGTGTTTTATGGGAATTATAATTGTTGTATGGTTTGATATTGGAATGATTAAGAAGAAGATTTTGTTGTATGAAGTAGAGTTAGGTTGAGTTTGTAGTCTTGGCTTGTTGTGTATTGCATCATTTTAGTCTTGGCAGGTTAGGTGTTGCACTTTGTTTGTGCATTGGTATTCTTTGGCCCGAGCAATGTCTCTGGCCTGTGCAAAGGCTTTGGCCTTGAGCTTTTCAGCTCAGTAAGAACCTGACTGACCTAGACTACCTTGACTCAGATATTTGAATGAGTTGAATCGTTTTGACTCACCGAGTTTCATATCTTGACCCGAGTTGACTCAGTTGACCTGACCTTGACCAGTTGACTGTTGACTTAATTGACCTCTCTGACTAGACGTTGACCATTAGTGACCATTAGTTGACTAGGCCTTCTGTTAATGGGCCGAGCTTAGTGGGCTTGGGCTTAGTGCCATGTTATCTTAGTTTGAGGATTTGGACCTCTTGTGGTCCGACTTAGCCTTTGGTTCCTTCTACAACATTGTAGATATTTTTAGACTTATCTAGTAGACTATAAAATGAATCTAATCGAATTAGTAAACCTTAACTATGTTAAAGATAGATAATGAAAGGTGTAGAACCATAATGAGCTAAGAACCATTAGATACTTCATTTAGATTATAACTAGAGAATTGTATGAGATTATGTTATGAGCCTTGTATGAGCCTTTTGGCTAATCTTTAGAGTGCTTGTATGATTAACAGTTAGTCTTTATTAACAAAGAACGATCTAAAGAATGAACCAGTGGATTATGGATCTCAAGGTATGCGAGGCTTTTCATCAAAAGAGGTGAGAATCTATAACGAACTCTCTTGTATTCATTATTGTTTTACAAATCTATTATTTATGAAATGCATGCATATCTTTGCTACTATATGATATGATATGTGTATGCATGTATTATTTGTGTGTAATACAAACTAGTTTTCTTTTACATTTTGGGATGGGCTTGGATCTTTAGAAACAACTAATACCTGTGTTTTGGGAGTAATTACTTATTTTCAAAAGTGATTCTTTCCATTGACTGGGAAGTGGTTACAATCTTTATTTATTGATAGCATGAAAGGGAGAAGGTTTCCTTTTGATTGGTGTGTGATGTGGTTGCCCAAAAGTTATATCTATATTTATGCGCTAAAGGAGTGAAAATTGCTGCCAACTAATAAACTATCTAGTGTGTACTCGTGTCGCTGAATATTATTTTCCCTATTTATGTACGGGCAACGCATGTCTCATACATGGATGTTTATTATTATTTTAAATTACTTTCAAAAGCTATTATATTATGTTTTGGTGTTTAGAGAGAATGATGTTGAGAATCTTATATAAGATTGTTGGATTTACGCGGGGATGGTAAAGGGGGCTCTCCACTTTGTAAGCACTTCGATCGGATATAATGTTGTTACCATTAGATCTCTTTAGATACTTGATATGTAGAGTGCGCGTAGAATAAGGTACTGGTAAGGTACTTATCGTTTATGACTTGAGGACGGAAACCTCATGGGCGCTTTAATGATCATTGAAGCATCCGCAACAGTCATGCCTTGCTACTCCGAAGGAAGACGTAGCTCAACTATTATTTATGTTGTGAATGTGTGTCGGTTTAATGGTTGGTAGAACTTTATATTTCAGTACAACTTATTATTTTAATATGCTTTAACTGTTTTTCCGCGTTTTATCGTTTTTAGCAAAACCGGCATTGCCTTTAAATCATTCTAGTGATTACTCGAAAGTTAGTTGTTATTTCTGCTGGGCACCCCTTATAGTGATGATGTGCTCACCCATTCCCACTTTCAGTTTCAGAGACATATCGAGATGTGCACGCGACGTTGAAAGCTTGGAGGAGTTGGTTTCGTTAGTTGGTTAGCTTCCGCTATGTTTATTTTGTGTTTATATTCTATTTGTAAACCAACTCACTATAAAATATGTATCATTTGAGAGGAGTTCTTGTATTTATTTCAGAGAGGGTTTAGATTCGGGTTAATCTTTGTTTAGAACTTCTTTCTTAATGTTTAATTAGATGTTTTAGATCGTTAGTGCCTCATTTTATAGCTAATGTCTTAGATTAGTCAGCTGCTAGCTTAGGGGGCGCTACAATACCCATACATAATCACAATAGCATTCAAACGATTATGTCGATGTCTTATCTACAAAGTTTAATGGTTAAGCAATAAACTTCATATTGTATTCCTTAATACTATGTCTATCTAGAGTGTTCATGCTTCAGTAGATTTCGTTTTCAATATGCACGACTTGAAAGATACGTTAGGGAATGAAAAAGTTCAAGTCAAATATCACTAACCTCAAGTGGAAAGATGATGTTGTCGTTGTAGCTTCTTACTTCTTCACTTCTTCAAGTCTTCACAATATCTGTAATGTCTCATATCCTAATACTTTCAAACTAACCTTTACGAAGTTGACTCTAGTACATAATCAAGTGACTCTTAAAATAAGTTTTGATTCATTAAAATATGACAACCAAACTTGACATACCAACGCTTGGTGGGTTCAACCGAGCTATGCTCGAACAATCTCCCCCTTTGTCAATTTTAGTGACAAAACTCTTACAATCATATGGATAAACAAATTACAAGAATTCATTACACATACGCTTGATTGATTCCCTTAATTCATTCATTCAATCCTTAAATAACCTTTGACATTATAATAACAAAGCTAATACTCCCCCTAAAGGTAAGATAGGTAGATTTTATCAGTCCGCACGTCTTTGTTATACCAATCAATATGATATGCTACTCCCCCTTAGTTTATGCTTTCACTCTTTCGTTAGATAAACGTTTAAGCACAATGTTCTTTTCCTTAGTGATACCAATCAATATAAAATCAATACAAGTATCACTTGTTTACTCCATATATTTCTCCCCCTTTTTGTCACAAAATGACAAAGAAACAAAAAAATAAAGGACAACACGAAAAGAATCTTACACATCTCAAAATGGACTTGCAAACCCATAGAGTTAAGCACGAGGGTTCCACACACCATTTTTGATAACCAATATCAAAACCGAAACTACAAAGTAATTTGTTTTGATATGTTACCAATGAAACAATCGCCCGAAGCAATTTTCCCAATTTAGTTTAGCAAACCAAAAATCAACTAAGCACCTTAGTTCCTTTGCTAAATCGATTGTACAAAAACAATCGCTTCATTCGATAAGACCAAAATAAAGATAACTCTATTTTTCTCATTAGGTCCTAATTATCCATATAACTTAGACCTTTCACTTTTAAACAAGACAAGTACTAGGTTAGTTAACTAGCATTTCTTGTTAATGCACTCGATTAGACTTGAATAACCGAAACCTCCACTTTGATAAGTCTAACTAAGATAAACTTAGTTTCTCTTATCCGGAATCGAATTGGACTAAACAACTCATCCCGTAAACCTTTTATTTCGTTAAGCCATAAATAATTCATACAAACCAAATAAATCAACTTGCATAATTATTCACCTCAACCGGAAGCAATTGAATCAACATAGACATTAAAGCACCGCAATTGCACCGAAATTTTGTAAGCCTAAACACTTGATACCACACAATAAAGCAAGATAACAATAGTTTTTCTTAATCGGAACCAATTGAATCACACACACATCCATACACACATCATGGAATAAAATATCAATTGAACCAAAATTTTGTTAAGCAAAAGCAATATATATATGAAATAAAATCAGGCTTTTCTTAAACAGGAAAACAATTAACTAACAACATTGTTACCTCAAATTTCGCATCCGCTTTTCCAATATGTTTGCATCTTCTTCCAGGGAGAATTGATATCTAAATATCATTATGTTGTCATCCTTATGCAAAACAAAAGAATAACGACAACCAACCTTTACCAGAGAAAGGTTGAAAACCAGTTTTAACAATTGTAAGCAAAAGTTGAAAACCGTCGAAACACATATGCTTTTATGCTAAACCAAAACCGATTCAACATATTGTGACTTTTTCACATATTGTTTCTACAAGAACCCCTCATGATCCTTTGATAAAGCCTACCAACATGGGCTAGAACTTAATCCTGCTAAATCAAAAAGTCACACAAACCATAAGGGTTCACAATATTATGAGATCGAATATCAAGGTAATAAAACCGAAATCAAACATCCCATAAACATCCATAGAAATAATAAAGCATTCAAGCACGGACTATGTAAATTAAAAACCATCACAAGAAAAATTATAAATCAAATAATTTTATTCATAATAGTTTTTATTCATAATATACTTAATATAATCATTGAAAGAAATCAAAAATTGATGTCTATTTTCTTAGATTAAGTATTACAGCAAATAACTTAATCTCTAGTGGTGCCCTTGTTGTTAACTGAAGTTTCATCAGTATTCACACTATTAAAGTATGTCTCAAGGATTTTGTTGGCAACCACTTTCTGTTGTCCAAGATTTTCAATTTGAAGCTTCAAATCGGCTAGCTCACTTTTTGCTTCATCCATTTTATCTTTCAGACAGTCTTGATCTTGTATTAAAGAAAAGAGATTTCCTATGAGTTCTTCAACCCATGTATAGCATCATTCATATATACCATCTGTGGGAAACCACTTGGTAGTTACTGAATCATCGATCGCAAAGAGACTTACTTCATCTTGAGACCTATCAGAGTTGTGATCAGAAACGATTCTTGAGATAATTTTCCTGGTTCTTTGTTTTGACAGAAAACCTGGACAGTTTCTAACTATTCGAGCTTCCCTTTTATTACTCCTGGTAATGCTTCGAGTTATAGGAGACATGATTTAGTTCAAGACTTTTTAGGGAAGATCTCATTATTAAGAAAAGATTTTTCTTATAAGATAAGAATATATTCGGTTTGCAAAAACAGGGTTTCCGACAATAGACTATTGTAGGATCAGAATATCGCAGCATCAATATCTCGCGAGATTAATAAACGACAATATTGCGAAGGTGTCGCAAGGAAGTATAATTAATGACGCAATGAATGACGACATCCAGAACACAAGGAAGATGTGAAAATCTGGCGAAAGTTAAGAGTGTCGCGAGGATGAACATTTATACACTGGCGAAACTTTGCGAGTTATTCCCGAAAATAAAGGACAGCTTAGCTGTCATCCACTGTGTACTACCCTATATAAAGGGTTGAGTCAGTCTGTTGTGAGGGAGGATTCTTTTTGAATTGTTAGGCAAGTCATTAGGAGAGAGAAAATCTAGAGTGATTGTAATTTCTTTAGCTCTGTTCTATCTTCTTTTGTAAACATTTCAAGAAAATAATCAATAAAATCTATAGTTATTCATCTTTAAATGGATTAATTGAATAAATTCTAGTGAGGGGTGTAGTGTGGGATTTCCTGCAACCACATATGCGCTAGAAACAGGGACTGACAAGATCAACCGTGTGAATTGAAAGAATCAGGAGTGACAAGAAGGAAATTTCGTATAGTTCTCAACAATTTACTAAAATTGAGAAATGGCTAGAAGAAGGAATGCATCAGAACAACCAACAATTGTAAGGAGAAGCGGGAGATTAGCTGGAGAAAGGAGAAATGAAGTAGGTGAACCATCAAGAATAAACACAAGAGATAGAGAAGAAGGTCAAATTCAACCGCCAATTCAACCACCAGTCCAACCAGCGCCGAATAGAGTAATGGATTATGATAGGGTGAGTGTGCATACATGGAGATCAAATTCTATGGAAGAAAGATAAGAAGTGCAACAATTGATAAATAATGGACAAGAGGAGAGAAATCAAGAAGAGATGGGAGAAACAGCTCATAGAAATGAAGAAATCGTAGCATTAGAAACGTTGAGGCAAACGATACATGAAGAAAGGCGATTAGAAGCGGAAGAACGCGCAAATTTAACAAGGCAAAACCATGAGTTAAGAATGGAAAATATGAGGTTGCAGAATAGGAACTCGAGAAGTAATACCAGATCAAGATCAGGATCGGTTAGAGATGATATGAGGAGAATGTTACCTGTGGAAAATGTTAATGAAGAAAATCTAGAAAGAGAGCCAAATCTCGATGAAGGATCTTTGCGAAAGAAGGGAAATAGTGTGTATTCCACGTCCCGAGATTTTCTGAGAATGTCCAAAATAACAGAATTCAAGGAAATAGGCAGCAGAATGGTCCAATTAATGAAGAAAATCAGGAAGAAGGAAGAAGAATATTGCATGGGAGAGAAACACAGAGGAAACAAAAGGAGATTGAAGAAGACATCGAAAAGCATTATATCGAACAAGCGCGTCTAGCTTGCGAAAGAGAAAGATTAAGAGTAGAAATGGAAGAACGGGAATTGGAGGAAGCAATTCGGCAGAACAATCATGACAATCGAGAAAGAAGGCGCGAGCAAAATCGCAACAATGGAAATATCAATGAAGAATATGAAAGAATACAAAGGAGAGCTAATAGACAACCAAGAAGAGAAAATGATAGATACAATGGTGTGCGAATTCGTGAACGAGATGAAGGAGAAAGTCGCAGAGAAAGAAGAGAAGAGAATGTTGAACAAGAAAATCAAGGTAGACATGAACGCAGAAGGAGAGAGGCAGAGCTAAAAAGACCAATGAATTCGAACCCTGATGTAAATGAACAAATCTTAAGAGAGTTGGCAGAGATGAGAGGAATGTTGAACAATAGAAGAGGAGGAGGAATAAGACAATTGGATGAGGCCATCGAAGAAGCTGCAAAAACCCCCTTTACACTAGAGGTGCAGTTAGGAGGAATACCCCCAAAATGCAATTTACCCGCATTAACCAGCATTTTTGATGGAACAACTTGCGCAATACAACACATCAAAGCGTATGTGAGATGTATGCTGATGGGAAAATCATGATGCAATATTGTGCAAATATTTCGCATCAAGTTTAACAGGAGAAGCACTGAAATGGTTTGAGGGTTTACCAAGAAACACCATCACGTCATTCAACCATTTACAAGCTATATTCTTAGGGGCATACATAAGTAACAACTCCTCGCGACCAGGAATTGAAGATGTATTTGGGCTGAAACAAAGAGTTGGCGAAAGTTTAAGACATTTAACTGTGAGATGGAAGACGATGTGTAGCGAGATGGCTGGAAGAGTGGATGAAAGATATCTCATTTTATCATTCATAAACGCTATGTTCGCAACCAATTTGCTATATATTCAAATTTTTAGAGTCAAGAATACAATCACGATGACGGAGCTGCGAGAACTTCAAGAGGAGTATATTGCTTTAGAGGAAAGGCAAAATGAGATGGAATCATATCCAATTGCGAATACAAGTTCAAATGCTGCGAATGCAAATTTATTACCCAAACTGATAAACACGGCGGCGAGTACTTCGCAAGGTCAACAAGAAAGGATAATAAGTGATGGACAGCCAAAGATAGTAGCCATGGGAAGCCGTGATCAAGAAGAATTTCTAAGAGAAAAGGACTACTACAACCGTGGCGGCAATAACAAAATTCAAAGACTTGATCATCCGCAAGAAACTTATGGAAGTCAAAGGCAGAATTATCATGGAGGGCAGCGACGTCACAGAGTAGTATGGGAAGAAATCAAAATGCCACCATTAAATACTAGTGTTGAAAAAATATGGGAAGCTATACTCTTGATGGAAAACATACTTGCGCCATGGAACATGGGGAATGAGCCACCACCAAGTGATAGAAGTCACGAGTTCTGTTCTTACCACCGCTTTCATGGGCACTTAACAAATGACTGCAGAAATATAAAAAGAATTATCCTCAGAATGATTGACCAAGGAAAGCTGAGTCATTTTCTAAAAGTGAAGAAAAGGTTCAGCCATTACCACCACCGCCGGAAATGCACAGAACAAATTCAACAAAGGGGAAAGAAACATTCGTAATAGAAGTTGGATCGAAAGCTAAAAATTTGTTTTGCAACTCCATTGTACACTCATACCGAACAATTGAAGATTTTCATGATAATGTTCTCAGTAGGGTTTTTGCGAGGGATGCTGATAATAAAGAAGTGATGCACATTGCGAAGGCATCGCAATTAAAATAATGGCAGACGCAGGTTATTTCTTTCACCGCAGAAGAGATTCCTGAAGTCAGAGAGACGCATGATAGCCCATTGGTTGTAAAACTGGAAATTAATCCAAAACCTGTAGATGGCGAAGACGACGAAGCAGAGAATTGCTGGGCGATCAATAGAATCTTAATTGATACGGGGAGCTCAGTGAACATTCTTTTCTACCATACTTATAAGACTATGGGTGGAAAGGATGAAGAATTGATACCTTCGACATATAAGATATATGGTTTCAATGGCACAGCGAATAAGCCTAAAGGAGAAGTTCATACGAGAATACCCTTGCGAGGATTATCGACGGGGATTTTGTTCTGTGTAGTCGATGTGGAGTCCCCTTATAATGCATTGATCGAAAGGCCATGGTTGCACGAAATTCTGGGTGTAGCGTCGACCTATCATCAATGCATAAAGTTTCCTCATCCTAGCGGTGTCGGAATTATAAAGGGAGATTGGACGGAAGGACAAAAATGCTATGAGATCGACGTGGAGAGTTGCGAAGAGAGAGCTGCAAAAAGAAAGGACTGGAAGCAACATGCAAAAGATGAACAAAGAAGAGAAAGATTAATGGTGGATACCATAGATGTGAGAAGAGAAGATACATTGCGAAACAAATGCATGAAAACAGTTGAAAGTTATGATGGAAAGGAATTATTAAGAGATTTGAATGGTGCAGAGGCAGAGAGCAGCAGGAGCAAAAAGTGTAAGAAATGAATAATCATCAAAAAGCAATGACAAAAGCATGTTAAGGGTAAGAGGAAGAAAAAATAATTGAAGAAGAAATATGCGAGAATCTCGCCATCAAGAATGTATGACAATTTGATTGAAGAATTGAAAAACAAAAATGATTAAACAATGTAAGATTGTGCGATAGCTTCGCAAACAAAATGAATGATTGAATGAATTAACAAAAATGAAAGAGTGAGTGAATGGGACGAACCTTTATGGCGTACACCCTAGTTCGCGAATGATATTTCGCAATAGGCAAATGTAAGACCTAAAGTGCGTCATATAAGGGGGTATCTCTTGACATGGCTCAGTGAAAAGGTTACACCACTCCTGGAACCTGATTCATGGAGATTTGGGGCCCATGAAAGCCTATCCGGGAGAGATACCTTGGATTTCCAACTATATATATAAGGTTATACCCTGGTTGGACGCCCGAGGGTCTCTTCCAAGGAGTCAGTGTATGCTCAAGGCGCCGGGGTACACGGTTGAGCCAAGAGTGCCAGGGCATTTGAAGTATCTCGGCCATTCTTGGCAAGTCTTGGTATATCTGCACTCGGCCCGAAGAAAACTCCACTTAGGGTGCAGTCTCGTAACCATAAACCATATAGGTATAAGGGATAAGAGGCTGCGAAAACAACTGGTTGTTGTTAAGACCGGATGGGAGGAGCTAGTCTTGTTTGGCCGATGTACGCCTCCTTGAAGGGGCAACCAGGGAGAAGATAAGGGCGGCACCCTCCATTAGGGAGCTGATAAGTGTCAAAAGACGCAAATGTCATGAGGCTTTATTTTCGCAAGGAAATTTAGGCTTGTCATATTTGTGCGATGATCCTGTAGAGGCAATAATACTAACGCAAGGATAAGGCGGGATCAATGGGTTTTTACATGAAAATGTAAAGACGTCCTGCGATTTCGTCGCAAAGACGGCAATATCATGGGATTTTACATTCGCAAGAGTATCTAAACCTGTCATATTATCGCAAATAAAATATCCTGCAGAGGCAAAAATACTTAAGAAATGATAAGACAAGGTCAATGGGTCATTACATGAAAATGTAAAGACGTCCTGCGACTTTGTCGCAACGAGGGGTGGCGAAATAAGACCTTTAATTAGGAAGTCAAAGTAAGACCACACAAGAAATGATAAGGCAAGATCAATAGATTTCTTCATTTGTGAAGACGTCCTGCGATCTTGTCGCAATGATGAACTTTAACATAAATAAAGATATAGCTATACAAAAAATTGAGGGAGCAAAATAAGCTTGCGAAAACGATTATACTTATTCATAAAGTTACCAACAATAAGGGCAAAATCTAGAGATTACATTACTCAGAGACAATTGATCAAATCCCTCATTTGAAAATAAATAACAGAGGCAAGTATGGGAATGAACAGGATAGAATCTTGTTATTCATTTTCACATGATAGATTTATGCATTCATAAGGCTGGTCAGTTGTAGTACAAAGAAGAATCGCTTGATTAATATGCGCAAGTAAAGCAAACAAAGATTGAATTCATATTTAGTAATCCAAGAAATTTACAATGAGGGGTTATAGAAATGGAAGATTAAAAGGGTATATATACAGATATTACAAGAAGTGAAAGAAGAGAAAGAAGTTATTTCTTTGAAGATTCTTCTTCTTTGTCAGATTCTTCTATTCCATCATTCTCTTCGCCAGATTCTTCTTCTTCGCTAGCTTCACTATCAGAGACATCCGAGAAAGTTATATCTTCAGGAATATTATCAAGAAGACAAGGATATGAACTGAGAGGAATGCGATGATCATTGCAAACTGTTTCAATAGTTTGATTGCGAAAACGAACAGCATTGTTATTAAAATTCGCTACTGTAGCTTGCAATTGTTTCTTCAACTTGGAATACTTGTTGTCGCGAAGAGTAAGGCCATTTGTGAGTTGCTCTTTCTCAGATTCAAGTTCTTCAATCCTTGTCTGAAATCTCTTCTCGGCTTCTGCAAAACAAGTGACAATAAGTTAATAATAATACTACAGAAAAAAGGATTAATAAAGTAAAATTGAATAATAAACAACCTTCTCTGTCAGATATCATATCTTTAACCAAGGCAGTATGCTCGGCATGCAGGCTAACATCAACACCTAAGTTATTCCTGGCATTATCTATAACCTTCGCAGCCCAGGCGAATTCATCATCATCATTTATAACGAGAAGCGAACGAATTTGGTATTCTCGTTCACTAAGTATGGCATTCTGACGAAGAGATTCATCTCGTTCAATTTGTACTTCGAGAAGAGATTTTTGAAATTTTGCTAATGCATGTGCACCTTTATTAGCAATGCGGTCTTTGTCATCTATAAGGCCACTAATTTTCTTCCTTAAAGTTTTGGTTTTCTTATGGGAATCAAGATACATTTTTAAATCGGTTGGCTAAACCTAAACTAGACCTATGCTCAATCTCTAAGAGACGATATTTGGCTTGAAGTTCATTTAATGAAAAGGAATCAACTTTGCTTGACGAATTACTTAAAGATTCGTTGAGATGAGTGAGAAGAACATCATTATCCATAGGCTCGGGAAATGAATGGAGAAGAATGGCTTCTTCAGAAAGATTATATATGTCTGCGAAAATAATAAATCAGGCAAAGAAAAGCAGAGGATAAAATAAAGATGATTTGAAGAGTAAAAATTTTATACCATAAAGTTGTTGATTTGCGCTTTGGAGAGTAGATATTTTAGTCTTCTGAGAAGAAGACTCAACTTCCAACTGTTGAATTCTTTCATCTTTCTTGCGAGACATCGCAACTTCAGTTTCTAGTTCTTGGATCTTCTCCTTGAGTTGGAGATTTTTCTTTTCAAGGTTGTCGCGTCTTTTCTCGAGATCTGAGGCAACAACAAAGGAAGCCCTCCTAGACTATAAAGGAAAGTAAAGAAATTGTTAAGATAAAGCTTATAATCGAAATTACAGAGAAGCAAAGGAATATGAACATACCAAAGCATTGAGAGCATTTAAAAAACTGGAAGTCAATGTTCGGGAAACTCCGCGAAAAGAATCATTGTCCACTAGCAAGGGGGCATCGCAAATTTTAGCGAGAGCTTCGCAAGTAGCAGATAAATGATCATCTCCCAATCCTTGCATAGAATCGGAGAAGACACTAGACAATTGCGCCATAGCAGAAGTAGTCGAGTAATTCTCCCTCGCAGAGGAAGTACCAACCTCATTTTCATCCTCATCAGAGTTCTCGCTGGTTTGAGAACTAGAACGAGAAGAGGGATGGGTTTTCCATTTTTTAGAAAATGGAGCAGAAGACTTATCCTTGCGAAGAGTGATTTTATTCTTGCCCTTAACCTTCGCAGCTTCGGGGATTTTTGTTTCTTCAATAACTTTCGTAGCTTCGGGAATGTCTACTTCTTCAATAACCTTCGCACACGAATGAAGATAAGAAACAGAGGCAACAATATTGTTAAGAATAACAAAAGAAAGTATTTCTTACTTCATCCGTGATCGATCGGAGTATCGCCAGAGTACTTGGTTTTGGACGTCTATTATAACTCTTTTTCAATTTGGTAACCTGAAGATTTTGCAAATTTAGTAAATATAAGAGGAAAGAAATATCGCAAGAGTAAATCTGAAATAGGAGGAATACCTCTTTTGCCTTTTCGGGCCACTTAAATTCCCAGGGGTGATAGTTTGCGAGATTCGCAGGGAGTACATGTGAACCTGCGATATAGGGACCACTCAGAAATAAAGGAACAACCCACCACTTCTCGTCTTTGGAGTGCCGAGGAACATTATTTTTGCCTGAGTGCCAATCAATATCTTGCATGAGCAGCTTATCAGCATCAATGTTATCTTTTCTATTCAATCGAGCACCCCAGCGAGATTTATCATTTCTCATATTTATTACTGTATAATTCGCAAAGAAATTTTCTACGGTATACTTCTCAGCGACTATTGGTAAATTTGCGAATCTAGGATCTTTGACATCATCAGGATATAAAGATCCCTTACCAGTGCCACGATTGGCGAATTCAAGCATTAGGCGGATGCAGTCGCCGCTCAATTGATAAATAGCTCGCGAGAATTTCTCATGAGCAAGAATTTCATAGAATAAAGGTATCTCGGGATTGTATAGAGGAATGGGAAGGCCTGCGAGGAGTTGACCTAGCGAGACTATGATTTTCTGATCATCACACTAATGATCAGAAAATAGTTTTGCAGAAAGTATAGATGAAGACTCTTGATCAGGAATGGTCGATAAGATGAAACCCTTCTCTTGAAAATTCTTTTGAGTTTCCTCAAAAAGGGGTTTATATGTACGACCAAGTGAAGCCATTATTAGAGTATGGGAATGAATGGAGAATTGAAGATTGAGAGAAAGAAAAAATGGGAGGTTTACAGTAGCAGAAGCGCAAATTGCGGAGGAAGGAAGTTGAAGGAAAGTTGCAGAGGGAAAATAAAAGAGAAAAAGAGAAGGGTAAGAAAACTATATATAGAGAGGAGAATCCTCGAGGAAATAAATGCATTTAATGCGAGATGGGACGTGAATGGTCAAGAATAAACGGTTGAAAGAGACGTGTCAAGAAAAGAGTGGAAGAAGAAACACCTGTAATAAATTCCGTACATGAATAAAACAGATAAAAATGAACAATTGCGAGATAAAAATGAGCAGTTGCGGCATTTTAAAATGTTGATTCTCATGACATTTTCTCCTTCGCAGAAAAGACATGAGAAGAGGCAAGATGTAGGATCAAAATATCGCAGCATCAATATCTCGCGAGATTAATAAACGACAATATTGCGAAGGTGTCGCAAGGAAGTATAATTAATGACGCAATGAATGACGACAGCCAGAACACAAGGAAGATGTGAAAATCTGGCGAAGGTTAAGAGTGTCGCGAGGATGAACATTTATAAACTGGCGAAACTTCGCGAGTTATTCCAGAAAATAAAGGACACCACTGTGTACTACCCTATATAAAGGGTTGAGTCAGTCTGTTGTGAGGGAGGATTCTTTTTGAATTGTTAGGCAAGTCATTAGGAGATAGAAAATCTAGAGTGATTGTAATTTCTTTAGCTCTGTTCTATCTTCTTTTGTAAACATTTCAAGAAAATAATCAATAAAATCTATAGTTATTCATCTTCAAATGGATTAATTGAATAAATTCTAGTGAGGGGTGTAGTGTGGGATTTCCTGCAACTACAACTATTTTACCGAACTTCTCTTTTTATTCAAGTACAATATCCCTTATTACCGATCAAACAAATCAGTACCCACTTGTGCTCTTGATTTTTATGTGTTTTTCTCATCCAGGGTTACGAGCACAAAACGGATGAGTTGGCACACTCTCCTTTCAACTATGTTGAAAAGGAGTAAGCCTTTTCTGGCTTACTTTGAATACCAGAAACATAGTTCATGTTTCTCTCAGGTAATTTCTACCCAAAATATTTTCTCCCAAGACGATGATCTTTTCTAACTCTAGAGATATGATCATGTGGAGAAACTTTACTGACGTGAGAATTTTCGGAGATAGATAAATCTCTTTTAATTCTTTCAATGAGATTTTCATAAGATTTTCTCATTCTAAGGACTTCCTTATGATTCACATCAGTGTGATTATCTGAAACAATTATCGGAAACTCCTGATTGTTTCTTTTGACAAAGATTCTCTCTTTCCTTTCCTTCTGGAGTCTTACTTCATCAAAACTAAAATTGTTTCGATATGGGTGAGGAGGTACCTTTTTCCAGAAGCGATTATCAACTCTTTCCTCTAATACTTTTGAGTTGATCTTATCGGGTAGTGGTATGATCTGTCTTTCTACTGAGGAATGATCTTTCAGTTTTTTAAGACAAGAAACTTCCTTCAATATTTTTACCACCGTATGTTGAAGAAGTATGAGTTTCCTGTCAAGTGACTGAAAATTGTATTCCTTAAGATCAACTTCACGGAATCAGTTCAAAGTTTCCTTTGTACAAGATTTCGTTTGATCATCAGTAGATCTAGAAGCTGGTTTTTCATCCTCTTCTGACTTAATGTAGTTAGGCAGACTACCATCATCTTGATATGTTTCAGATGTGACTAAACCGGTTTTATCACAGTCTGTAAAAGTCAAGCAAGGACTTTTAGTTTCCTCAGCATCAGAAGAAATCTCCACAGAATCATTCGTCAGAGTCATAGGATGTGTCTCTTGTACAATAAGAGATTTACCAAGAGCTTCTAGTTTGACAGTGGGATCCATATTCTCTTTGGCCAGACAGTTCAGTTGAATGTCTTTATCTCTGATCTCCTGTTTAAGAAGATTTGTCCTTGTCTTTAATAACACCACTTTAGAAGACTGAGATTTTATAGGCTTTAGGAGTTTTACCAACTCTTTATCAGCATCTTCCTTTCCATCAGAGATGGACATAGATGTTTTCGCAACTCCTGGATCATGAGTCAACGAAGTAGTAACATCTTCAACTTTTGAGTAATCAAACTCTTGCATAACGTTAACTAAATCGGACATAGATTCAATTTCTTATAGGTTGGATCGCACCAAACACAGATTGTTAGATCTTTTCGTGTTTGCCTGCTCTGATACCAATTGAAAAGGCGAGGGTACCCAAATATACCTCAAGCTAAAACTTTTCCTACCTATAAGTCCTTTCTCCGAAAGTGATTGTATATGAACTGAGTCGAGACAATACAACTAATCGGTTCACACTTCGTGTGATCATCTATGGATACGATATCGAGAAAATACAACAACGAAGGATGTTTACTTGATACAAAGGTTCGGACTTAACCAAACACAATAGGATTGCTTATCAAGTAAATAGGAATTAAAGTTTATGTAATTTACTTTAATTATAATAAAACAATTATAATACGAAAATATAAAGTAAATGACACAACAAGAATTTGTTAACGAGGAAACTGCAAATGCAGAAAAACCCCGGGACCTTGTCCATAATTGAATACTCTCGGGATTAAGCCGCTACACAATATTAAACCTAACTTCGTATAGTTGAGACCAATCAACTAAACCTATAGTTTACCTAGTTCCTTCTGTATTCCCACGCCTCCAACTTATGAATAAGTCACGTACTTAGAACGATTCCTTTGGTTCGTATTCCAAACAGTAAAGGAACAACAAATCTGTTTGGTATCAACTCTCTTCAACCAAGTGATGTGAGTTAGACAAAGGCTCTTCTGTTTATCTTAACATAAACTCCTTCGTCAGGTTCTTAGATATATCTTATTCTCAATTACCAAAGTAATCGTTAAGATTTTGCAATCAATACTTTTAATCACAAAGAATTGTATTGATGCCGATCTACACAACTAATCAATCCAATATACCACAAGGATAAACTGATTATAGTTGGATCCTCTTATACGAAACAAGTATTGTGCACACCAAAGATTATGAACCCCAAATCAGAAATCTTCAATATCTTCTTTGTCTTCAAATCTTCTTAGATCTTCAATAAACACCTGCACACAACAACTTGAATCTCTTGTGATCAATCACGCACAGAACAGAGTCTATTAACAATGGATTATCACAAGATCGTCTTTAGCACTAACAACAGTCTAAAGATCCCTATCGAAACTTCGATCTAGTTTGAGTGCATCTTATATCATAAGAGAAGATTCTCAAGCATAAACAAACTAGGTGCTATCAAAGTTCAACCACCGTTAGTCAATCAAATCAATCGAAAACAAAAGATAAACCATAATTATCTAGTTTCCCACCAACGGTACTCGTAGAGCTTCTCAATCCCAAAGAAGAATTTAAACTGAGCGGCCGTAAGAGATTTCGCCTAATTATGTTACTCTCCTCTCCGAATAGGCAGCTACACCAATAACAACACAACCGAGGAAGTTTGCTGTCACGAAGGATTAGTTTTCTAGAAATGCAAACTTCAAGTATTTATAGACAAGGAAGTTTGGACACTAAGGAATTTCCAAAACCGAAAATATTCTCAAAGATATTCAATACATTCCAAATTCGGTTTTCATAATTCCTGGAAATGCTCTGTCCAAAATAATGATCGAAAATCTCTCTGGAAAATCTCAACTAGTAAATGCACATTACTAATTCTCATTTTCCTAAAATAAAATTAACAACCTTAAATAAAAGATTCTTAACTTATTTATTTTGATCCTGGGATTTTCTTCCTGTAGCTATTGAGGAATAACTTTGAACAATAAAATATAAACATTACTGCACGTGTTCAAAGTATGCCGACATCCTTACTTTGTAAGTACTCTTTCATACTTACAACCTTGAAACCGATTTGCCAAACTTCCAAACAAGTTTAGAATTGGTTCATCTGACTTTCAAGAACTATGTGATTGATTAAGAAACGCTCAATCACAAATCATGGGTTTAACGGTTCTACCAAAACAAGTTTCGGTTCTACTGTGCATAGTCACACTAGCTTTCCAAAATTCGGTTGACTAGGTACTAGGATCGGTTCCCCACATATATATGGTATCTAACTTATATGTGTTGCACATGTCCATAGGATCGGTTCCCCTTTGCCTAAAAACGTGTTGCACATGTTCATAGGATCGGTTCCCTTTCTGCTATAAACCTTGTTGCACCTCATACAAGGATCGATTCCCCTTTGTGATGTGTTGCACCTCTTCATAGGATCGGTTCCCCTTTACCCGGATTCGGTTTAACAAAACACAAACTCGATCATACCATCTCAGGTGATTACTTAAGATCGGTTTCACTAATAAAAGTCATACCAATACATAAGTCGGGCCTTTGTGAATAGTTTTACCAAGAACACAAACAAGTCGTGAGCGGTTATACTAAATCACACATATTGGATGTTCACAAGATATGTAATGAATAACAATTCCAATAACTCCCGACGATTTCCTTTTGATTCATAAACAAGTTTATGAACTTACTTCCTTAAAACACATGTAAAACATTGTTTCCTAGGATGAAATCCTCACCTCATACCCATACATAATCACAATAACATTCAAACGATTATGTCGATGTCTTATCTACAAAGTTTAATGGTTAAGCAATAAACTTCATATTGTATTCCTTAATACCATGTCTATCTAGAGTGTTCATACTTTGCAGTTTCGTTTTCAATATGCACGACTTGAAAGATACGTTAGGGAATGAAACAGTTCAAGTCAAATATCACTAACCTATACGAAGTTGACTCTAGTACATAATCAAGCGACTCTTTAAATGAGTTTTGATTCACTAAAATATGACAACCAAACTTGACATACCAACGCTTGGTGGGTTCAACCGAGCTATGCTCTAACACCATCAATAAATCATCTTTTCATAAGAGAGCTTTATTTATTACCTAAAAACACAAAATTAATTAATACAAATATTTATTCTTGAAAACAAAGAAAATACAGAATTGGGATATATCTGCCAATAAAAAGGTGTATAAATATGCAATTTGGCACTCATCAAAATACCCCCCAAAGAATTTTACTTGTTGAAAGAGAAATGAAGAAATCCCTAACTATACCCCTGTCGCAGTCTCTCGGAATGCATTTAGCGTATGCACTAAGCCTTTAAACCCCCAGGTGTTAGTGGACGAGTTATAGTCTCGTGAGGGTTTACAAGAGGTGTACCCACAAAACCTTCTCCCAACTTGAGTGTAAAAGAGTTCAAGCATCAAGAAGCTATGAGGATGATTGTTTGCTCTTACCATTTTCAGTCAAGATCATAAGAGTATCTAGATTTATGCGAGGTTGGCTTTCAAAATTATGATCAAGTAACCTCAAGTGGAAGGATGATGTTGTCGTTGTAGCTTCTTACTTCTTCACTTCTTCAAGTCTTCGCAATATTTGTAATGTCTCATATCCTAATACTTTCAAGCTAACCTATACGAAGTTGACTCTAGTACATAATCAAGCGACTCTTATAATGAGTTTTGATTCACTAAAATATGACAACCAAACTTGACATACCAACGCTTGGTGGGTTCAACCGAGCTATGCTCTAACACCATCAATAAATCATCTTTTGTTTGCAGATGATTGTTTGCTCTTATTTCAAGCTGATCATAAGAGTATATCTTCTGTCTTGGATATTCTCAAAATTTTGGAGATTTATCGGGTCAGATGATAAATTTCTCTAAGTCAGCAGCTTTTATCACATGAGATTTGTCACATCAGCAAAAATTAGATATAGTCCAGAAGTTGGGAGTCAAGCAACTATGTACCTCTGACAAGTATCTTGGATTACCAATTTTACTGGGTCAGTCTAAATCACTTTCTTTCAAGGGAATTAGTGATGCTTTCCAAAATAGGCTAAGTGGATGGAACTCAAAAATTCTTAATTAATCAGCTAGAACCACAATGGTAAAAACTGTCTTAAATTCCATTCCTGCCCACTATATGAGCAACTTCAAGCTACCCAAACAAACCTTGAAGCAACTAGATGCAATTCGAAGGAGATTTTGGTGGGGTCATAAAAACAACAAAGGCATAAATTTTATTGATTGGGACTCACTGAATCTCTCTAAAGCTGATGGTGGTGTGTCTTTTAAGAATTTAGAGCAGTTTAATACGGGTCTTATATACTAAACTAGCATGGAGGCTTTGTACAGAGCATGATCAATTATGGGTCAAAGTGTTAAAACCCAAGTACTCTCAATTCTGTGATTTCATCCATCTTACAAAAGATAATCCTAACTCCTCTTGGATCTGGAAAGGTATAAAAAACGGTTTATAGAATGTCAGGAAATATCATAGATGGGATGTTAGGTGTGGTACAAAAACATTAGTGTGGTATGACAAATGGATAAAGGGTCTTGATCATCCACCAATTCCAAATAATAGCTATGCAGAACCTGCAAGAATAGTTTATGTATGTGATCTCATGCTTCAGAATCCAAGGAGATGGAATGTTCCTTTGGTTAACGCCCTGTTTGAACACCATACAACTGAACTAATCTTGAAAATGCATCTAGTTCAACATGGTCAAGATACTATTATATGGGAGATAAACAGTAAGGGTGTATTTACTGTTAAATCCACTTATAATGCTTTAGTTTCCCAACAAAGACAGTTACAATTACAATTAGTTCCTAAACAAGTCTGGAGACATCTGTGAAAATCTAACACCCCTCATAGGGTCAAGCTTTTCATTTGGAAATGCCTTAAAAACATAGTCCCAACTATGGTAAAACTAAGTTTTTATAAACAAGTTACAAGATGTTGATACTCTTTGTCCTTTGTGCAAGCAAGCTCCTGAAACTCTAGAACATCTCATAATTGAATAGCTAGATCCATCTGGTTCTCCATGAACATCAATGTTAACGGTATTCAATCTGCACATGCTTCTTTACGTTCTTGGATCATAAGCTGGTTTATGGATCCTGCGGTTAGAAATCAACACTCTTGGGAATTATGGTTAATTACTACCATGATTACTTGTTGGCAAATCTGGAAAATCATATGCAACAAAGTCTTCCGTAATACAGCTCCAAATACACTGAACACAGTTATCAAAATTAAATATCTTGTTCAACAATGCTTTAATTGTTTTAACACAAATCATATGAATGTCGAGGCGCCTGCGGATAGTATTCAAATGTGGAAACCTCCTCCCTCTAGTCATCTCAAGATTAATATTGATGCTTCATATAACAAAAAACAGTAAGGTTTTTGGATTTGGTTTAATAATAAGAGATGTTCCAGGTACCTGCAGGGGAATCCGGGGCAGATACTGCTACGGAGGACTAAAAGCTGAACAGACTGAATGCTTGGCGGTTGAAGAAGCTATTATTTGGGCCAAGTCTTTGAATCTTTCAAATGTTATGTTCGAATCAGACTGTATAAATGTAGTGAAATCTCTGAATGGTGCAACCTTGTATGTACAGCGGGAAAATCAGGGTATTACCATAGAAATAAAGCACCTGCTACAAGATATTACTAGTAGTTCAGTAAACTATGTAAGGAGATCTGCTAATAATGCAACTCATAAACTAGCTAATAATGCTAGAATCACTAGAACATCTTTTGACTTTTTTTGGAAACTTCCCTTAATACTATGTAGAAATCTTAAGGGATGTTGATGATCTACCTAAGATGTAATCTCTTTCATTAGTAATATATCTTGTTGTTGTGTCCCAAAAAAAAAAAAAAAAAAACAACTAGTCTACATTGTATAATACGTAGATGGTGGTCACATCCAGCTATACGGCTAGTTGCTGAATTGGCTAATGATTTACAAAATGCTTTGTATATAGTAAAGGGTTGGGTAATTTTTGTCACAAAAAAAAAACATCATATGTAACAACGAAATTAGACTCAGAATAAAATATCCCGAGATATCAGCTGAGATTTTTTTTTCTTCTTCTGTAGATTTAATTTAGAAGGAATAATTGTGGGATATGAAAAGTAATGGGGGGATATTTTACTGTTCGTGCCAGCATGGAAAAACTGTGCCGATTTTGATTAGCGGCATTGAAAAACTATGCCGACATGAACCGTAAAATATCCCCAATTACTTTCCATTTCCCAATTAATCTTTCTTAATTTATGTCCAATATTATAATTCTAATTCGGGATTCTCCTAAACTAAATCTAGCATTTTGGCCTTTATAATTCATCGGGGTTGTATGTGTCCATAAACTGCCGGATGTTTATGTGGAACACAGAAAATTGTATCCACCACGCGTCCCCACATGTCAGGCAAATGTTGGGCGCGAATCGTATCCTATCATGTTACAGACAAACATGACTGGTATTGGCGTGTTCGTGCAATCTTTGAGCCTTTTTTAAAAGTTCTTTTTCAAACAATATCGGTCTGCTGAGAAAGTCGTGTCCGATGCTACGTGTTTCCAGGAAAAAAGATCTATCTTTCCCTCCGAAAACAACTCCCCACGGCACGTGTAATGCATACAGCTCCTCGTCGTTTTGCTGAGTTTGGAACTTTTTTGACCCCACTGGCACTGACTAAGTGACTAGGTTAAGAGATTTCAGGAGTTACTGAGAGATCCTTTAAACATTTTTTTTTTAGTTAGAAAGGAATAATAAGAAAGCTCCTGATAAATGGCAACTTCAGTTCCGATTCCAACTGATACATTCAAGTTAGGGTTTATCGGAGCTGGAAAATTGGCGGAAAGTATTGCTAGAGGAGTTGTGAAATCAGGGGTTTTACCTGCTTCTAGAATTAGTACTGCTCACAGAGATTCTCAACGTAGAGATGTTTTTTCTTCTTTTGGAGTTAAGGTCTATGAGCATAATCATCAGGTTTAATCCGATCCATTGCTCTATTTCAAATGTTGCTTTATTCTTTAACAATTCTGTTTTTCTTAATGTAAATTACTGATGTATTATTGTCCTAATGAATAGGTAGCTGAAGACTGTGATGTCATCATATTTTCGGTCAAGCCCCAGATTGGTATGTCTCCAGCGTGTCTTTACTTCATTTCTAATTGCTTAATTCTTTGTCATATTATAGTGAAGAACAAGCAAAATTGATCAAGTTTTGTCTCTTTAGAAGTAGCTTATTGCATGGTCATGGTGAACAAATGTAGAATTAGCATCCTCTATCCTTTCATAATATTAGGTTTGATGTATGAGGATGACTAGAGAGAGTCAATTACCATATAAAATTTTGTGATTGGCAGCCGATTTAGTATCAGTAAGGAAATTTTGCAGTTGATGCCTGCATCCATGTACACTTCACCATCTAACTTTTTCATACATGAACTAGTCATGAAATTTTTGCATTGATAACCCGATTAAAACATTTCGTCGTGATTGAAACAAAGCCCTTGTTCCTTTGTTCTTGCATCTCTGAAGTTGATAACTGCCTCATTGAAATAAATAGATGGTGGCATGCGCATGGAAGCAAATAACAACTACAAAAGTTTCGTAAGCTTGAGGACAAGGCTAAAATTAAAGAACAAGTAATTGTTATGGTCCTCTAGTTGTTAGCCTGTTAGGTTTTTCTTATTTTTTATCTGTTTGATTGAGAAGTTAATAAAACTAGTCAAGTGTAATGTTAGTCGTGTGGGTAAGTTGAATTGGTCTACCAATAGAAACTAGTTAGGTCAGTGATCTCCTAGCTAACAGAATTTATCTTTGTACACCTATTAAAGTTTTGTTACTAGGTTAGTTCTTTGTGTGGGGATTGAGGGTTGCATACTTGCATGGTTACATGAGAGATATGAGGTAGATTCTGTAATATTTAAATCCTTTGAATGAACAAGAAAGTAAGAAAAATGATATAAGAAGTCACAAGCTCTTCAGTAAGCCTGTAATAGCTGTCATTTTCTTTACATATCTAGGCTCTATCCGTATTATGTACAGGCATGGTATCATTGTAGTGAATACTCGTTGTTGTATGGAGTCACCGTATGGGAAAAGCACTATCTCTGTCTGTCTCGATAGAGTGGGACGACGTAGACTCCAATTTCGGAAGCCTGCTGAAATGTTAGAATCCTAGGGATGGTGACTAATTAGACTTTACGCTCCTTATGAGCAACTTCTTTTGAGGTGCGTAGGTCTGGTTCTTGACATCATGCAGCTTTATAAATAAAAAAATCTCATTCACTGCTGTTTTATTATTATTCCCCATTCAGTCAATAGAAAGGAGATTTCTTAAGTGCATTCTTTCTCCTCTTCTGTTTCCCATTCTAATTGGAGTGATTATTGCAGTAAAGGAGGTGGTTTTGCAGTTGAAACCTTCACTTACAAAAGATAAACTTTTGGTGTCAATTGCTGCGGGAATTAAATTGTCGGATCTGCAGGTTTGCTTCTGAAATCTCTCTTTCAATTGACTGTTGCTTTCCAAGTTGTGGCAGACTGTTCTAGTTTCATAAAGTATTTCAGCTCATAGAATCAAGGCGTTTATTTATCTGTGTTTGCTTTTCTACTTATGTGTCAGACACATTTTAAGTTGTCTGTGCAAGCCAACCTTCGTTACAATAAGTATGGTCATGTTGAGCTAATCCATGTTTCTCCAAGGGCTTTTCCCATCAGCTAATATTTTGGTCTAATTTTCTACAGTGAAACTATCAGCTAATCAAGAATCACATTCTTTATATAATTTTTACTTGATGTACACTATAGTGTACGAAAGGTTGATGGCTTTGGTAGAGTGGAGATATCCCTTGTTCAATAACTGTCTAAATTACCAAGCAGCAAATGTTCATACACATTTTCTCCATACCAGTCTATTCTTTACCATTTTGTCTTCAAGTTTCTTCTCTTGTCCACATCCATTCATCACTTCTATGTCTTTCATTCTGAGTGATGCTTACATCGTTATAAGGGTTGAATCTTCTTCCCAGTTTCATCTTTCCATCATTTCTGTGTGCCTAATTTTAATTTTCACTGAAATAAGTTTATTATGCTTTTATGCAGGAATGGGCAGATAATACTCGTTTTATTCGAGTTATGCCAAATACCCCTTCTGCCGTAGGTCAGGCGGCATCAGGTAAAAGCGCTGCTCTTTTTTCTTACTCAGTAGTGAAATTAGTCGAACTCCATAAGATGTCATTGTTTTTGAGTCCTGCATAATAAGATTGAGAACTTATCGAGATGTCCCTTTTGGCATTTTACTAGAAAAAAAAGTAAATCTTAGATATATCCGTGTTTCTATTTTTTTGTCTATACTTCTTGATGTATAATATTGTGGTTCTCTCCCATTGATGCCTTCTTATCATGATGTGTTTGTTTATATTTCTTATCGATGTTACAGTTGTCTAATGTTTTTACAAATATTCAGTTATTAGCTTAGGAGGAACTGCAACAGAAGAAGATGGATTGCTTATGGATAGTCTCTTCGGAGCAATTGGTAGAACATGGAGAGCTAATGAGAAAATGTTTGATGCCGTCACTGGAGTCAGGTACGTGGCACTTAGCGCAGTAACAATCTGATGCACTTTGGATTCATTCTTTTTCATTTTGTTTTGTTACTGTGCATTTTATTAGATACCGCTCTGTATAGCATTAACATTTGTACGTAAACTTACATTTTTTTTATATATTGCAGTGGAAGTGGCCCAGCATATATTTATATGGCAATAGAGGCTTTGGCCGATGGTGGAGTAGCTGCAGGTCTTCCACGAGATCTTGCGGCAGGTTTAGCTGCTCAGACTGTAAGTGGAAACTGGATTTTTTTTCTGTTTTCCTACACACTTCTTTTGTCTCGACTTCTATTTTTACTCTTCGTTTGCACCCAGCGATGGGTTCACATTTAGATGATTGAAATGATGACATTTTATGAGGTTGTTACTATACGAATTCTTTAAAGAGAAAGCAAAACTCACATTGTTTTGAGCTGTTACCCTTATATTAACCAACCCGGGATGAGTTTTCGGATGATGTGGTTGCTCATGAGAATAATTTGTATGGTGAGAAGAGAAGATAACCCTCAAGAAACCCTGCTATTATATCACCTTCATGTTGTTCCTTCCAGCAGGTCATAAATAGTATGTCAGACTAACTAGGACGATGAAAACAAAAAGTGAAGGCAAAGCTAGATGTCCTGTTTCCAGATTTAGTAAATATGCTCATGTTTCGCCCAACACTGTAGGTTCTGGGAGCAGCTACAATGGTTGTTAACACAGGTAAGCATCCTGGGCAGCTAAAAGATGATGTTGCATCAGCTGGGGGAACCACCATTGCTGCGATTCATGAATTGGAGAAGGGTGGATTTCGTGGAGTTCTGATGAATGCCGTTGTTGCTGCAGCTAATCGTAGCAAAGAGTTCTCAAAAAAATAGTACCGTTCCCTATTCTTCAATTGGAGGTTCAACCAGCATTTCAGTGGTGTGTCCAATCAAACATTTGAGATACCATTAAGAGTATGATTCTTTACATCCATTTTTTCTGTTCAGCTTTTGTTTGTTTACCATTTTGATTCTGTAAAAGAAATACTAATGATTTCCTTATAAACAAGTGACAGTAGTGCTCCTGTCTGGTTAGGTTACTACGTTTCCCTCAGTTCTTGTTTATAGTTCCTTCAGAAGTAGTATATTTATCAATTTTGTAACTACATTCCTGTCTGCCAACTGTTATCTATAAATTACCTGCTGCTTAGTAATCCTAGGAAAAATATATTGGAACAATATCATCTATAGCCAAACTAGCAGTATAGGAGTTGGCGCGAGGTTTTGACTTCAGCGGATAAATAAAGAACGTATCTATGAGTTTGCAAGGACTAAGGATGAGTTGAATAAGTCAATGGCAAATATGTGCCTGAGAAGATAATCCTGTTAATGAAAGCTAGTCACAATACCCAAATTCCCATTGAATGAGGTAATTAGTGACAAAATTTGTAAAATTTTTAGTGTTTAGGACTTGGAAATCAGTAGTAGGGACTAGGGAAGTACTTAGCTTCCATGCGTTTGTAGCTATCATTGTTTTGTTTAGGTGAACACAAGGTATCATTTAGCTAGAAGAATGAACAGTAAAAAAATTATGGCATGGCTTATAACTTGGATCAAAACTTTCTCAACTCTTCGATTTTTTTGCCGCGTGTTAAAGTTAGACCTATGAACAAAATTGTGGCCCTGTGAACAGTTTGAGTCTACTCTGATGGACTAGTTATAGAAATTTCTGTTTGAAATTGAATCCTTAGTGATTGTTTCAGGTCTAGCTAGGGCTGCACAACGGGTAGGGTGGGTAGGATATGGCCTATTTCGCCACCCTACCCAACAATAATTAAAAGCTGATTGGCGCCAACAATAAAAAAAAAAAAAAAAAAAAAAAAAGAAAAAATTTTTACCCGCCGCCCTACCCGCCATTAAATGGGTAAGATCCTACCCGACCCATTAATTGGCGGGTCGGGTAGGATAGGGTGACGTGTATAACCGTTTTTTTTTTGTTTCTTCCATTGGGAAAATTATGCTAAGGCCCGACCCATGGATAACCCATAATATGAGGCCCTTAATTAAAAGAAGTTTAAATCTAGGCCCCGAATTATTAAAAGACGTTCATACCCTTACATATATTGTCAAGCCCCTGATTAAATAAAATTTAAAACTAAGCCCGTAATTAAATAAAATTTAAAACTAAGCCCAAAATTATTAAAAATACATGTATTCATTTACAATAATTTCTTAGCATGTGTAACTAGAAGTTACACACGCATCTGTCTAGTGTAATTGAGAGTTACATATGCATCTATCTAGTGTAATTGAAAGTTACACATGCATCTGATTTGTGTATTCAACGTCAACTCCTATTCCAGCGAGACCATTACCACAGTTAAGCAATTAGCTTTAATGAAGTTATCTGGAACCTGAAATATAACAACAAGCAATCAGAAGTGCTTTCATCTGATAATCTCAAACATCACGATCTATAAAATACACATGATACACTATCTTAGCATGTGTAACTGGGAGTTACACATGCATCCGTCATGTGTAATTGACAGTTACACATGCATATGACTTGGATACCTAGCATTGCAATTTTGTTCATTTTAGCATGTGTAACTAGGAGTTACACATGCATCTATCTAGTGTAAAGAGGAGTTACACATGCATCATGTGTAACTGAGAGTTACAGATGCACCTGACTTGTGTAACTGAGAGTTACACATCTATATAAAGCGCACATTTTCAACTATAAAAGAGCTAAGAATCATCACTTCTCACCTCGTTATTCAAGAGTCTCACTGACACCAGCAATCACCTTCAATCCTTGAGAAAGTGCATATGCAACTTTCTTTCTAAAGAACTACATAACCATATTTCAAAAGCATCCAATCAATGTTACAGAACTATATAAAAATTAAGAAAAACCAAAGGAAAAGATGTTGTGCCACAAGAGCTGTACATAACAATAGCAATTAAGCTTCTGTGAAAAAAAAATCCCTAATTACCTCATTTGATTCATTTAGCAAAGCACTTCTTTCAGAGAGGTTGAGAATAACCCAGGGGATGTTCAAACTGGAAAGCATCTCAATACTGCATAAACAAAGGACGCGAGTTTTATTTATTCACACATGCCTGAGTAGTATTCCAGTATCAGACCAGAACATAGAAAACATGAATGCATGATGTGAGAAGATTAACTACTGTAAATAGGAGTTACATGATAGGTGTAGAATACACCGTATTTGCTATCTAGAGTTTATGCTTTCTTTGCTATTTTTCGTGTGAATTGTGTATCTTATGCGTGTTTTTGAGTCGATTAGGTATTTTGGAGTCATTCAGAGCAAAAGAAGAAGAAAAGAGCGTTCATTTGGAGCAATAAGGATGAAAGCGTCATTTCACAGGCCGGTGTTATTAGGAGCCAGTCACAGGTTAAGGGGTTATTACTGGGTGGTCCATATCCGTCAGTGGATGGCAATAGTTTCTCCCAAAGTTATACCTTGTCTCAATTTGGGTCGAGCTAAAGAAGAACATATTTTCCTTTCCTCATTCTACAGCCGTTGGAGACGTTCATGGAGGTGATTTTGATGGAAATTTGGATGAAAGATAAGGAGTTGAATTAGCAACGGAAGAAATAGATGGATTCATGAGCTTAAATTGTTGCGAGTTGGTGGTGACCATCGAAATCTTTGTTCAAATCTAAAAGGGGATCTGAGGCTATTATAATTGAGATATTAGGGATTGAAAATGATGATTCCAGATTGTGATGAACAAAGAAGACCCGGGTACTGATTTAGTGTTGCAGTTAGAATGGGTTCAGTTCAAATTCAGACTCGAGAAGATTTTGATGGTGTTGAGAACAGATGATGTAGCTGCATTTGGTGACTATTCGAGTACTGGTTGAATTCATAGATGAAATTAATGGGTTTGGCTCAAGAGATTCAGGGGAAGGAAACTGTGATGATGATCGAGAGAAGAATAGAGTTGTTGATGTTGAAGACTAGGGTTCGAATGGAAGAATTTGTGTTCAGATGGTCTGAATCGGAGAAGAAAATGATGTTTCTCTTGTGATATAAATTGATGAACGAGGATGGGTTTGATGTTGGTCGTTAATTGAAGATGATTGGTGAAAGTTTAGACAACAGATTTGGTGTCAAGATGAAGAACAAAATGGTGATATTACGTCCATCAGCAACAATGAAGATTGAAGGGTTTAGAAGAAGAATTGGAAGATAAGGAAAGCTGGGTTTGAGCTAAATTTGTATTTGGCAAGAGTGATGACTTAAAATTGGAGTCAGTTTCGTGGGTTGTGTTTAAGGGGTTAGAACAAGGGTTGATGACTTTGTATTTGCAAGAAACAGAGCTTGTATCAATGTTTAGCCACTGGGTTTGTAATCCACAATTACAGGGAAGGAGTTGATTTGTGGCATTCAAGGTGTAGCTAGTATATAGCCCTTACCAGTTTGCCAGACGCACACGAGGCGCTTGCAGAATTGCGTGATAGTATGATGTTGCTGTCAGTCATGGAATGTGGAGCTGACACAAAGGCCTGAGATGCAGCTGTGAGTGAGAGATGGTAATGCTGTTCTGGTGAATTGCAGCTTTTTGGCAGTTGCGGGTTATGGAGGAATGGATCGAGTTGTGTGCTATGAAGTTGCAGGCGCATTGGCTGTGTTGCGAGAAGAAGTGCAGTTCAGATAGTGCTGGGCTGTACCTGGAGAGTAAGGAATGATGGCCTGAGAAGAATGAGGCAGTGGCACTGGAGAAATTGCAGTTGGTTTGTGATGCACTGGTGGTTGCTGTGTTGTGCTGGAATTAAAATGGTGCACTGAAGTGGTGGTTCTGCTATGCAAGTGGTGGTGAAATGAATTGCAGTAATGGCAGAAGTATGGCTGAATGAGTACGGCCTGGTGGATGTGTGCTAGTGATTGCAGGCTAGACCTAGAGTTACAGAGAATATGGTGGAGTTGAATCTGTGATGGTTGAGGTGTTGGAGAATGGTTTGAACTGGCGATGTGTTTGGTGGTACTAGTGGAATTGCGGGAGCCGTAGTTTGCTCTGGGGCTGTTTTGCTCTGGGCTGTAGCTGCAGTTTAGTGATGAGTTGCAGGCAGGGAGCTTGATAAGAAGATGCAGCTGATCATGACACTTGGATGGACTGGTGCAAGGAAGGAAGAGCTGGTTATGATGAACTGTGTTGAATGGGTCTGCTGGTGGTGTTGCCAGTGATTTTGAGATTGAAATGGAGAACGCTTGAATGAAGTGAAGTTTGGTGATGCTTATCTCTGCTTTGGCCTGTCTTGAATGAAGAGAAGGATGAGATGATTTTGTGATTGTCGTGTCGCGGTGTGTATGAGTTACGGGGTAGAATGAGTTGCACAATTGGTTGAATCGAATTGGTGGTTTTGAGTTAGAAGCAAGTTATTGTGCGAAGCTAAAATGCAATGCGGTATGCTGACCATCTTGGTGGAGCAGTGATGCACCATCTTGGTGCAACAGAACCATAGCTCGTGCAACATGGCCTAGGCCTATGCCGTTAGACTCGACTCATTTTAATTGGTGATTCACCCATCCGACTCACCGACCGAGGCTTGACTCGGTCGACTACGAGTTGACCCGCCGAGTTGGATCGTTGACCGACTTGACCGTTGACCGGTGACCCGGGCGGACTTTGCCGGTCACCGGAGCCGATTTCCGACCACTTCTCCGCGGGATTCCGGCCACAATCCCGATTTTCCGGCGAGCGTTTTTGGGACATAATTTCTACACGGGTTTTCTCTCTCGTGGGTAGGGTCAACTTCTAACTAATGGACTTTGAAGACAAAACCTAATTTTGGAAGGAGTGGAGCTATAAAAGAGAAGACTTTTCTCAAAACACATATGACATATCATATCTTTTATCTTTTATTATTCTTTTTGCCTCTACTTTGTTCTAGGGTTTAGAAACATGAAACTTCTCTTTCTTCTTGTTATGAACTCCATGAATATGAGCTAGAGTTTTTATTATTGGTTATGGAATAAGTTGAATTTCCAAACATGGGTTTTAATTCAATAAATTAGTTTTCTCTCATATTATCGTTTATGATTCACTATGAATATTGTTACATGATTTGAATGCTTGTTAGTCGAGTCGCGAATCGATTGAGTTTGTTTTCATCTCTATTGCTAGATTAGGGTTATTATACGCAAAAGTGATAATTCCGGATTGCAAGTAGCATAAATATGATTATAGTTTGTAGTGATATATTCTTATGATCATATGTGAACCATAACCTTTGTTAAATCGGATTAGTGCGCTTTCCACGTTCGATTGCTTTGATTGGCCTGATTTCATAGAACTTAATGCATCTAGGGAATTAAACTTGATTAGTGCTTTTACACGTTAGGTTGTTCCTTTAGGTAGAATTCATATTCGCATCTTTTAATGTGTTTGTTGATGACATGAGGAGGTTTGCGGGATATACTTGCGATCAAGGTATTCTAGGGCCTTTGATAAAAGTTGAGATTAAAATATCAATTCTAGTTATTGTGGTGAAACCATGTTTGTGATTGAAGACGAAATCCTTAACCAATACTTTCTTATCCTTGATTTGATTTGTTTGCTTTGCTTTATTTGTTTTATTTTATTTAGTTTTAATTTCATAAAAATCACAAAACCCCGGTGTTATTTATAGGGAACCGAAACAATTTGACAACCTAGACCTTTCTGTGGGATCGATCCTTTCTTGCCCTTGCTATATTTATATTTTGAGTAGTAAGAAAGTGTAATTTATTTTTGACGCTTACGACCGCGATCAAATTTTGGCGCCGTTACCGGGGAGGCAGCGGTTGTCAATTGTTTTTGGTTTCTTATTTTTGTTTTTTTTTAGTTTTTGTTTTATATTCTTATTTTCTGGGTCCTAATATAGTTTTGAGAACTCTTATTTCAGGTGCTTATTTCTATGGAAGGAGCATATTGGAACGATGGATACGGTTTTCAACAACCTCAACAATACGACAACTACCAATTCCATGGGTATAATCAAAACCAATTCATTGGTTATGACCAATATTCCATGGAACCGTGTGGTTTTCCTCAACAACCTTATGGCGGGTATGTGTGTGAACAACCACAAGGATGGGAGGATTCTTATGCTCGTGAACAAAAAGTCTCCAACTTTATAGATAAAGTTTCCACCTTTTTACAAGAGGAATTTCAAAAAGCTAAAGAGACTACAAACGAGCAACTCCAAGAACTTCGTGAAGGTATGACTATCTTGCGAAGAGGCATTGATCAATACAAGGAAGATATGGATAATTCTAATGTGCATATGGTTTGTGATGAATATTTGATTGATGCTAATGTTGAAAAAGGCCAATCCTTGGGCACTTTCGTCGATAATTGTGTGGCTAACTCAACTCTTGATCGTAATAATGATCATTCACCTATTCAAAAGGATGAGTTGGAGATTAACAACACTAAATTCAGCGAGGAACAATCTTATGTTGACTATGATAGTGATGGTGATTATGATATATTGCTTGAAACAACTCATGGTGGCATCTCCGAGGAGTCTTTTTGGGATCAAGATGAAGATGAAGAGGAATATGTCGACACTTGTGTAGATTACTCAAGCATTGATCTTAATAATGATCAAGAGCCTATTCAAAGGGTGGAGCTTGAGGATGATGCATTTTCGAGTGTTCTAAAAAAGTTTCTTATGATAAAATTTGGATCCACAAAAGAGTATGTGCCTTACAACAAAAAGGAGGAATGTGTTGAGAATGAGACCGGTATAACCAATATTGTGGAAGACCCAATTGAACTTGTGCATGATTGTAATGATGATGTTTATGTCGAGAATTTGGTTAAGGCAGAAACGGACGAAGAATGGTTGCAAGGTTTGATAGAGGACCATGATATACAAGAGGTGAATAATTCACTTGAGTTTTTCAAGGATGAAGAGGATTCCGTAATACAAGAGATTGTGCAAGGTTTATCTAACCCATTGCCTATTATTTTTTCTCCTTTACCTCTTATTGGTTTGAATGTATGTGCTTCGAGAATATTGTTGAATGACTTTGTTTCTCGTTTTCCGCCATTAGAGATACTTGATTCTCATACTATGCAGGTTATGGAACAAGAAACCGTGGAAGTACCAGACCTCTATATTCTTTATACACTTCCAAGTGTGGCCAAGAATAAGTGTGGGGGAAGCTTTTATCGGTTCATAGCTTCACTTTTGCTTTATATTACTAATATTTGTGTGAAGCTAGTGTTTCCAAAACAGGTTCTATGGAAGGATCCTCAACTTTTCAGATTGTTGATATATGGGGAATGAATCTTGCAAGGATAAAGTCGGGCCGTCGACTTTAAAACAAGCGCTTAGTGGGAGGCAACCCACCGGTTTTGTATCTTTATCCTTATCTTTTTATTTTTATGCATTTGCTTTTATCTTTATTTTCTTGTTTTTGCATATCATTTGCGGAATTTCCCACCTTGAACCTTCTTTGGACGATTCAATTTTACATTGAGGACAATGTAAAGTTTAAGTGTGGGGGAGCATTTATATGTTTTAGTTTGTTTTATGTATAAAAAAAAAAGAAAAAAAAAAATCAAAAAAATTAGAAAAATTAGAAAAACCAAGAAAAAATTTGTGCTTTTTGAACTCCGAAATCTAGAAACTTGTGCCTTTAGGATGACACCATTAGTGGATGGAACCATTTTGAATGCAGGAGTTGAGGAACCAATTAACTAAAAGGGAAGAATATAGCTCAGAAATCACAAATTAACATGATAGTTGTTACCATATCTCGGAATATCACCATATCGCATTCTATTTTTATTTTTCCATATTTATCTATTGTTCTCTAAGTGTTTTGGTGGGTCACTAAAAATCGACGTGTTATTACTGCTAGGATGAAATAGAGTGATTGAGTTACTAGAAAAAGAGAAAAAAAAAATTGAAAAAAAAAAATGAAAAAATATAGAAAAAAAAAAAATGAAAAAATATATGAAAAAAAAAAAAAAAAAAAAGGACCGATCAATTAGACCAAAACGGAATAAAAAGACACTTGGGAATAAAGTATGTGTGAAACGTAGTCCCTGTCTCCGTCGCCTAAACAAGCGTGGAATGCAGGATCCAAGGCAACTATCATGTACTTGCTGACAAGAAGCATGCGCTTGGATCCAAAAGATCTAATCATGCCGTCTAAAAAAAAAAAAAAAAGAGAAATTGGATCCAGTTTGATCCAATCATATAAAAAAAAAAAGAGAAGAAATTATTATTGTGTTGAATAAAGTCACTCTTGGTTCCCTTGTATATGCCAATTGATTTGATGTAGCATTCAACACCAAGTAGCTCAATCCAATAGGATTAGGTTCATCTTAGCAGTGACCTTCAGACAGATATGGGAAACATCGAACACTTGTGAATATTCGCCAACATCTACATCTATATCCATCTTCTTAATCTTTTCATTGTGATTGTGGTTGTTAGTTTCCGAGTATTGTGGCTTGTTCGACTATCTAATTAGAGTTTATTTACTAATAATTGAATTGAATTTGCAAGGTACCTCCTCTTGTAGTCATTTTGGATTCGTTCATTGATTTGTCACAAATAGACGGAGTTTGAAATATAGGTTTTGTAGGTATATCTCTAGTAAACCTTCACGAGACTATAACTCGTCCACTAGGGACACCTAGGGGTTTAAAGGCTTGTTATTTATGCTAAAATTAACCGTAGCCTCGACGTCACGGAGTTGTATGTATTTGTTTTACTTTTATTTTGTTTGATTTGCTCGAGGACTAGCAAAGTCTAAGTGTGGGGGAATTTGATAGGTGTAGAATACACCGTATTTGCTATCTAGAGTTTATGCTTTCTTTGCTATTTTTCGTGTGAATTGTGTATCTTATGCGTGTTTTTGAGTCGATTAGGTATTTTGGAGTCATTCAGAGCAAAAGAAGAAGAAAAGAGCGTTCATTTGGAGCAATAAGGATGAAAGCGTCATTTCACAGGCCGGTGTTATTAGGAGCCAGTCACAGGTTAAGGGGTTATTACTGGGTGGTCCATATCCGTCAGTGGATGGCAATAGTTTCTCCCAAAGTTATACCTTGTCTCAATTTGGGTCGAGCTAAAGAAGAACATATTTTCCTTTCCTCATTCTACAGCCGCTGGAGACGTTCATGGAGGTGATTTTGATGGAAATTTGGATGAAAGATAAGGAGTTGAATTAGCAACGGAAGAAATAGATGGATTCATGAGCTTAAATTGTTGCAGTTGGTGGTGACCACTGAGCTGATGTTGTTCAAATCTAATAGGGGATCTGAGGCTATTATAATTGAGATATTAGGGATTGAAAATGATGATTCCAGATTGTGATGAACAAAGAAGACCCGGTACTGATTTAGTGTTGCAGTTAGAATGGGTTCAGTTCAAATTCAGACTCGAGAAGATTTTGATGGTGTTGAGAACAGATGATGTAGCTGCATTTGGTGACTATTCGAGTACTGGTTGAATTCATAGATGAAATTAATGGGTTTGGCTCAAGAGATTCAGGGGAAGGAAACTGTGATGATGATCGAGAGAAGAATAGAGTCATTCTTTGTTGAAGACTAGGGTTCGAATGGAAGAATTTGTGTTCAGATGGTCTGAATCGGAGAAGAAAATGATGTTTCTCTTGTGATATAAATTGATGAACGAGGATGGGTTTGATGTTGGTCGTTAATTGAAGATGATTGGTGAAAGTTTAGACAACAGATTTGGTGTCAAGATGAAGAACAAAATGGTGATATTACGTCCATCAGCAACAATGAAGATTGAAGGGTTTAGAAGAAGAATTGGAAGATAAGGAAAGCTGGGTTTGAGCTAAATTTGTATTTGGCAGAGTGATGACTTAAAATTGGAGCTGTTTCTGTGGGTTGTGTTTAAGGGGTTAGAACAAGGGTTGATGACTTTGTATTTGCAAGAAACAGAGCTTGTATCAATGTTTAGCCACTGGGTTTGTAATCCACAATTGCAGGGAAGGAGTTGATTTGTGGCATTCAAGGTGTAGCTAGTATATAGCCCTTACCAGTTTGCCAGACGCACACGAAGCGCTTGCAGAATTGCGTGATAGTATGATGTTGCTGTCAGTCAGGGAATGTGGAGCTGACACAAAGGCCTGAGATGCAGCTGTGAGTGAGAGATGGTAATCTTTGTTACGGTGAATTGCGGTACTGTTTGGCGAGTTGCGGGTTATGGAGGAATGGATCGAGTTGTGTGCTATGAAGTTGCAGGCGCATTGGCTGTGTTGCGAGAAGAAGTGCAGTTCAGATAGTGCTGGGCTGTACCTGGAGAGTAAGGAATGATGGCCTGAGAAGAATGAGGCAGTGGCACTGGAGAAATTGCAGTTGGTTTGTGATGCTTCGGTGGTTCTTTGTGTTGTCTTTGGAATTAAAATGGTGCAATTGAAGTGGTGGTTACGCTATGGAAGTGGTGGTGAAATGAATTGCAGTAATGGCAGAAGTATGGCTGAATGAGTACGGCCTGGTGGATGTGTGCTAGTGATTGCAGGCTAGACCTAGAGTTACAGAGAATATGGTGGAGTTGAATCTGTGATGGTTGAGGTGTTGGAGAATGGTTTGAACTGGCGATGTGTTTGGTGGTACTAGTGGAATTGCAGGAGCTGTAGCTGCTCTGGGCTGTTTTGCTCTGGGCTGTAGCTGCAGTTTAGTGATGAGTTGCAGGCAGGGAGCTTGATAAGAAGATGCAGCTGATCATGACACTTGGATGGACTGGTGCAAGGAAGGAAGAGCTGGTTATGATGAACTGTGTTGAATGGGTCTGCTGGTGGTGTTGCCAGTGATTTTGAGATTGAAATGGAGAACGCAGTCGAAGTGAAGCTGGTGATGCTTATCTCTGCTTTGGCCTGTACTGAATGAAGAGAAGGATGAGATGATTTTGTGATTGTCGTGTCGCAGTGTGTATGAGTTACAGGGTAGAATGAGTTGCAGCAATTGAACTGAACTGAATTGGTGGTTTTGAGTTAGAAGCAGCTGTTGCAGAAGCTAAAATGCAATGCAGTATGCACAGCCATCTTGGCTGGAACAGTGATGCACCATCTTGGTGCAACAGAACCATAGCCTGTGCAACATGGCCTAGGCCTATGCCAGTTAGACTCTGACTCATTTTAATTCAGCTGATTCACCCATCTGACTCACTGACCAGGCTTGACTCGGTCTGACTCTGAGTTGACCCGGCCGAGTTGGATCGTTGACCGACTTGACCCGTTGACCGGTGACCGGGCGGACTTTGCCGGTCACCGGAGCCGATTTCCGACCACTTCTCCGGCGGGATTCCGGCCACAATCCCAGTTTTCCGGCGAGCGTTTTTGGGACATAATTTCTACACGGGTTTCTCTCTCTCGTGGGCCGGGTGAACTTCTAACTAATGGACTTTGAAGACAAAACCTAATTTTGGAAGGAGTGGAGCTATAAAAGAGAAGACTTTTCTCAAAACACATATGACATATCATATCTTTTATCTTTTATTATTCTTTTTGCCTCTACTTTGTTCTAGGGTTTAGAAACATGAAACTTCTCTTTCTTCTTGTTATGAACTCCATGAATATGAGCTAGAGTTTTTATTATTGGTTATGGAATAAGTTGAATTTCCAAACATGGGTTTTAATTCAATAAATTAGTTTTCTCTCATATTATCGTTTATGATTCACTATGAATATTGTTACATGATTTGAATGCTTGTTAGTCGAGTCGCGAATCGATTGAGTTTGTTTTCATCTCTATTGCTAGATTAGGGTTATTATACGCAAAAGTGATAATTCCGGATTGCAAGTAGCATAAATATGATTATAGTTTGTAGTGATATATTCTTATGATCATATGTGAACCATAACCTTTGTTAAATCGGATTAGTGCGCTTTCCACGTTCGATTGCTTTGATTGGCCTGATTTCATAGAACTTAATGCATCTAGGGAATTAAACTTGATTAGTGCTTTTACACGTTAGGTTGTTCCTTTAGGTAGAATTCATATTCGCATCTTTTAATGTGTTTGTTGATGACATGAGGAGGTTTGCGGGATATACTTGCGATCAAGGTATTCTAGGGCCTTTGATAAAAGTTGAGATTAAAATATCAATTCTAGTTATTGTGGTGAAACCATGTTTGTGATTGAAGACGAAATCCTTAACCAATACTTTCTTATCCTTGATTTGATTTGTTTGCTTTGCTTTATTTGTTTTATTTTATTTAGTTTTAATTTCATAAAAATCACAAAACCCCGGTGTTATTTATAGGGAACCGAAACAATTTGACAACCTAGACCTCTCTGTGGGATCGATCCTTTCTTGCCCTTGCTATATTTATATTTTGAGTAGTAAGAAAGTGTAATTTATTTTTGACGCTTACGACCGCGATCATTACACATGCATTTGAATAGTGTAACTAGGAGTTACAGATGCACCTGATTTGTGTAACTGAGAGTTACACATCCATATAATGCAAAGAAATGTCGAGTGTCTTACACCTAAACTCGTAAGAAATGTCTAATGTCTAGTGCAACAAAAGTTGTTCAGCAAATCAAGTTCAATAAAGATAAAAGTGAAGGTGCAAAACCATACATGTGAGGGATGTATTTTAGGAAGCCCCAAGTCGCCTTGCCTCCCATAGAAAATCCAATTACATAGAATTTTGATCCTAGACCCAACTCGGTCGCCAAGCTCTTCTACATCTAAAGCAAAGACTCTTATCTCGTAGGTTTCGATTCAGATCACTTTCTCCATACCTAGCTCTATCAAATTAGCATGAGTAACTGGTGGTTACACATCTAATTAGCATGTGTAACTAGTAGTTACAGTTCTAATTAGCATGTGTAACTAGTAACTACACATTCATATAACTTGCGTACTTGTAAAGTCTGAAGGCATCATACTTCAAAAGCTAATAGTCCATACCAATGCTTAATGTTGATGATAAATACAATGAACCAATACACTATACACACCTGTACTAGTGCCAAAAGAAAAATGGGAACAAACATTGCTCAATATTTACCTTTCAACAGATACACATGAACCATCTAACTACAGAAATAAGTTATAATGGCAGGTCACAATAAGTTATAATGGCAGGTCAAATTTCATTAAAAAAAAGTAGACAAATAGATCTCTGAATTCCCATTTTAGGAATGACACTGACCTGGAGTATATTGGCTTTCCAGAATTACTCAAAACAAAAAAGTGCCTCTTCAGTTTCCACCAAGACATTAAGCCATCATCTTGCACTTCGAAAATAAACCGAAATGTCCCAATAAATTCTTTTAATCACTGTACAAGAAAAGAATGTCATACTTCCACATTAAATAATGCTTACGGATTCTTAGTAGGTATACGTGCATATGGATTGTGTAACCAGCAGTTAGAAACACAAAGGACTTGTGTAACCTGTAGTTACACATCCATATGACTTGTTTACCCAGAGCATATATGTTATCTCCATTACCACTAGAAACATGGACATAACATAAAGATACTGACGAATCTTAAACAGTAAAGTCTACTTAATAAATAACATCAAATGACACTTAATGTTTGAATGTAGATGCTAGTGCAATTTAACACGTCCATCCTTAACACCTTCTAGAAATACAACTGGTACTTGTCTTACGGCAGATTCGACTGCAGGCTACGAATTCAGAAATTCCAACATTTACAGAGTAACCAAAATATTGGAAGCATGACATCGGAAATGAAGTACCTAACTATAAACAAATAACTCAGATATTGCCAGTTAGAAACAACCAAGAATTTTACCTCAAGAGCAAAACACTGGCAGCATGGCATCTGAACTGAAGTACCAATGATCATCTTCATCGGTTGACTTCTATTTTCTTCTCTGGTTTCTTTCATATATGTCAACACAGATGAACCCAGTGATAAGAATGAATCATATCTCTCTAATTTCTCAGGAAAATACAACAATTGAGGAATCAAACTCTTTTGTAATTCAAGACTGTTTTCTGTTGGTTCATCTATAGCCACAAAATCAAAACACCAAACAAACTAAACAAACAAATAAAGCAGTTCATAAAAAATTAGAACAAAAGGTCAGCAAATCTATAGAGGAACCTAGCAAATCAATAACTAAAAGGGAACTAAAATCATCTAATTACTCGTGACGACGACCACCACCACTAGCATCAACAACAGAAACTTCAAATGGTTTATCCAATTTATTCTTACAATCCCCTTCAATTTATCAATTCTGAAAAACACCACCACTGACTTCAAATCCTCCTCCAATATCACCATCGCCTCCTCATCCTCCTATAGAACCTGCACCTGCACCACCAACACCATCAGACCAGTTCATATGAAACCAAAAATTAAGAGTGGATGAAATTCAAATTTTACCAAATTTTTAGCTTCTGATTCTGCAGATTCATTAGGCGAAACGTTGACGTTGTTGTTGATGACTTCCAATGAAGCAACGAGAGTTGAATCATCAGGGAACTCAAGATTCTGCAACTAAAATACATTATACTTTAGATTGAAGAAAAACATCATTGAATTGTGAGGAAATTTAAAAATTATGTGAATAATTACTTTGGAAATTTTTGTTGTGGTTGAGATTTCAGATTCGTCAGATTTATCTTGACTTAAATTCACTGTGTAGCTGGCGATTTCAGATGAAGCTGAGAGAGGTGAAGATTTAGGAGTCACGGTGCAACTGGTGATTTCAGATAGAGCTGAGAGAGACGAATCAGTATCGAAAACGAGATTCTGGAATTGAAAAAGATAACAACAACATCATAATCGATTTGATTCCACATTTATCAATCAAATTTTGAGAAAATATTAAGTAATTTGGAATCGGAGCATAAAACAAACTTACCTGATCATTTGCTTTTGGAGAAACAAAAAAATAAGAATCACGAATCTCTACAGACTCCATAGATGATTTGAGATCTGGTGACGTTACTTTAGTTTCTTCAGGAACGGGTGAAATCATCATCTGAGATGGAGAAACAATCTTCATAAACCAAAATCAGAAACAAAATACAAAATCAGTATACGAAATAAGAAGAAAGAGGTTAAGATAGAGATTTTGGTTTTGTTTTGTTCTCGATCTTACATCTTTGGATTCGTTGTGAAGAAGATTTGCAGTTCGTTTCACTGGAGTTTCGTTGTTTGGGAGGTGTTTGAATTGGAGTTTTGAGTAAAGTAAGAAGAAATACGAAGAAGATCTAGGTAGTAATTTACAGATCGATTGTGTTAAAATTCCTCCTGGTAATTTGTTTTCAGAGATCTCTAATAATGGTGCCATGATTTTCTCGATGGAGAGAGAAGTGAGAGAAAGTGAAAATGAAAATGAATCTGGAAATGAAACCTATAGCCCATTTCATTAGGTATATGTAGTAAAGGGCATTCTTGGTATTATGAATTTTCCTCAATTCCTAAACTTTATTACCAAGCCCTGAAATCTAAAGTTCTGGACCTAAAAATATTAAAAAGTGAAAGTATGGAGTTGATAGGGGAGGATCCATTTAGTGGGGCTTCTATATATTGAAGTATTGAACCCATATAGTAGGGGGTTCTAGTATTTTTCACCGTTGTATGTACCGGACTTTCTGTTTATACAAAAAAAAATGCTTGGCTGTGTATAAAAAAAATGCTTCCCAAGAAACAATAAAAAATCGAGAAAATGTTGTCCCAAGTGACACAGAAACACTTTAGTAGACAGGATCCCAACAAAAAGAAAAAGAGAAGAAATTCTCAGAACTTTGCTTTACGCCTTTACATTATCATTCATATAACATTCAGAAGTTCAAAAAGAAGAAATGTTTCAACAGATTACATAAATTAAAGCTAATGCTATAAACCTAATAGATGAAATCAACATGAATTTTGTACTAATTCCATTGTGAAAAAAGAAAAGATCTTCTATTATGCATATTTTTCCTAAGCCCAATCTCAAGATCTAATGCAATGTTTTCCATGTTTCTTGCAAACACCACTTGAATGATTCTTGAAAATCCATTTCCAAATTTTCAAGCTTTTCCTGCACTTACTAATTTCTTTTTCATTAACTGTAATCCTACATGAACTCCCATTACTGAAAATTCTTTCTCCTCTCAAATAACTAAATGAATCAGATTCATGTCCTGAGAAATTACTATCTTTAGAAACTCTGAACCCTGATTCTGTCTCAGAAGGATCACTATTTTTCAGACAAGAAGAGAATTCAGGTTTTGATTCTGATGAAAACCCAAGCTTTAAATCAATAAACCCAGAGTCGTGATCATCCAAATCACCATTAAATTCCACGACCCCATCATTCTTAAACCCTTTAAATGCCACACTTTCTGAAATTCGTGATGAAATATTATCATTCTTGATTGAACTCCCTGAACCACTTTCTGATTCTGCTACACCAGCATTCTTTACAGCACTAGAACCACCTAAGATTGACTCAACACCATGAATGAGCCCTTGTTTTCTGTTTGTGGACTCTGTATTTCCACCTCTTTTTGAATCAGAAATTCCTCATTGAACACTTTTCCTGCACTTACTAATTTCTTTTTCATTAACTGTAATCCTACATGAACTCCCATTACTGAAAATTCTTTCTCCTCTCAAATAACTAAATGAATCAGATTCATGTCTGAGAAATTACTATCTTTAGAAACTCTGAACCCTGATTCTGTCTCAGAAGGATCACTATTTTTCAGACAAGAAGAGAATTCAGGTTTTGATTCTGATGAAACCCGGGAAGGCTTTAAATCTATGGATAAACCGTAATCAATAAACCCAGAGTCGTGATCATCCAAATCACCATTAAATTAGGACTTTGCATCGACCCCATCATTCTTAAATTGTTTTGCCCTTTAAATGCCACACTTTCTGAAATTCGTGATGAAATATTATCATTCTTGAGATTGAACTCCCTGAACCACTTTCTGATTCTGCTACACCAGCATTCTTTACAGCACTAGAACCACCTAAGATTGACTCAACACCATGAATGAGCCCTTGTTTTCTGTTTGTGGACTCTGTATTTCCACCTCTTTTTGAATCAGAAATTCCTCCAATAACAGTAGAACCGTTTTCTGAAGCATCAAAACCACCTCTAAAACCACAAAGAGATCTAGACCTTGGAACACTACCCGCATTATGAAAAACCCACATCTCACTTTTCTCATCAAACCCGCCTCCATTAACACTGGCACCCTCTCTAAACTCAACACCATTACTTCCCTTTTCTCCTTTCTTCCTAAACAATCTTCCAAATCTCCAAAACCCATTTCTCTTAACATCAACACAACTACTACTGCTTCTCTTGAGAATAACTGTTGACGATTCTGATCTAATTGGGTTATTTATATTGATATTTCCTGTTGAATGTGGGATATGGTTATTAAAATCCAGTTCTTTTTCGTTCTCTATCAAGAATGAAATCCTTCCAACACTGCCAACTTCAGCACTAGTATACGAAGATGACATGTCAGAGCAAGAACAAGAAGAGAGACGTTGTTCTCCACAATCAGAACAAACGAGTTTGATAAGTCTGTCTTTGAGACAGTAAGCACAAATCCCTCCTGCTGAAGATGAAGATGGGTGTTTTTTACATGGAAGATCTGAATAAGAAGAGTAATCTGTTGTGAACCAATTACTACTACTAGCTACTGCCACTGCTTTTCCTCTGTCTTTCATGTTTGTTACTTAGTCTTTCTCTTCTTTTGAGTTCTGCTGCTGTTTTGGTTCCTTGGCTGATACTGAACTTTTGAGCTGATGAGGAGATTAGATACTGCAATGGAGTTTCTAGACAGAGTGAGAGACAGGATAGAACACCAAGGCAGAAGATGTTGATTGAGTTTTAGAAGTCAAAGATGTTGAGAAATAAAAAGTTAGAGAGAAGCGTCAGTTTTACGTTAACAAGAAAAAACACAGTGATGATTGAAGGAGGGTGTGATGCAATAAAAAAGAAAAACACCACTGTCTGCAGGTAAAGAGAAGTATAATGTTATCTGTGGTCTGTGGAAATTGAGTACAACAAAAAACAACTTCGATATCGACTATCTTAACCTCAGTGCATTTATTCTCGTTATTACTACCTCAACAACTACTACTACACATAGAGTCACAGGTCACTGCTACTGCTATTTACTTCTTGTTATATTCTCACCAGTCACCACCACTATCCTGCTATGCGCCTGTGCCCGGTTCTTGCTTAAAGTATATATAGTATAAAGGAAAGAATTAGCATTTAAGCCAGGTGGAGTCGGGTTTTAAAATCGGGTCATCCACTAACTTAAGGGATGTGTAACAGGAAGATACTAATCGCCTTCAATCATCTGAGATGGGGCTGGTGGATAGTATTGCCGTGGTTGGGTACTTGAGTTGTTACTGTTAACAATGTTGCGTCATTATCGTCATTTCCCGTCTAGTCAATTTTTATTTGAAGCAATCGAAAACTCTTCCTATGTCTTTCCTATATCTATATCGTGTTACAGTCTCTATAACAAGGACCTGTCATTTGTTAATAATATTAACATTACACGATACAATCTCCCAAGTTGATCTTACTCCAAGCCTATAGCTCCTCTGCAGGGCAGGTAATTAATACTACCAAATCTGTAATCATCCATCATCCTAATCTAGACCCACTCAAACTAAATAATCTTCAACAACTCTTTAATATGCCGACCACATCAAAACCACCAACTTATCTAGGCATACAATTTAAACAAGGAAGAGCTTCAAATCAAACCTTCACTCCTCTCCTACAAAAAAAGCAAAAGGATGGATGACAAAATGCCTGACTCCGGCGGGAAGACTCGTCCTCATAAAAACCTCCCTAACCCCAACCACAAATCACATAATGCAAACACAAAACCTTCCCCAAAAGATACACAAACAAATAGATCGTATAACCAGGAATTTCTTCTGGGGACACGATTCAACAATCAAAAAACTACATCCACATAGGATGGGATAAAGCAACAAAACCATTAGCTAAGGAAGGAGGATTAGGAATAAGGAAAAGTGATCATAATACAGCCCTTCTCATGAAGAGAATATGGAATTTACATGAAAAACCTCACTCCATTTGCGGGAAGTCTATTCGGTGCAAAATACCTTAATGAACAACCAATTCTACAAGGAAACATTTCCATTCCCTCATCTTCCAGTCCTCAATGGAGACAACTCGCATCGATTATCCCTACCATGCAAAATTTAATTTTCCATCGTATTGGAAATGGTATATCAACTCCGATAGAAGCTAATTGGATCCCACACCATCCCAATATAGATCCAACACAATGCTACCCAATCCAAATGGTAGCAGATATCATAGACCCAATATCCCACTCCTGGAACCATGAAAAATTGAACACCTTTCCCAACCCAACTATTCAGAAAATCATCAACATCCACCTTCCCCAAAACAATATCCCGAGATAAAATTATCCTGCCACACTCTAAACCGGAAAATACACCACATCTTCGGGATACAGATGCCTAACCCATGGTCAACCAACCCACACACCTCTACCGCCTACCAAATTCTTATGGACCTTACCATGTCCACCAAAAATTCGGCTTTTCTTGTGGAAAGCCATCAATGAAGGACTACCGACCTTCTCTCTCTTGCATCGAATCCACTTGACCAACTCAAACATATGCCCAAGATGCAATACCAATTCCGAATTAGCATCACACCTTTTAATTCATTGTCCGGCGGCTTCATCCTGGAACATCTTATTCAATCAAATTTCAAACGCACCAAACACCAACCCTACTGACTTTCACCTTAAACCCACAAACAACCATATCAGAAATCCTAAATAATCCAACATCATCTTTTATAATCTCCTCATTCTGTTTCCTATTCTGGACCCTATGGCTATCCAGAAATGATCTAATTTACCAACAAAAACATACAACTTCAGAAGAGATCGTAACTTGGGCACAAAAACTACAACAAGAATACTTTTGGGCACTACACGCGTCACCACCGACCATTCCAGGAGATACACCAGCTTTTAACCACCCGATAACAGATAAAAGAATAACAACAATAGCGGTAGGTTGGTACACTCCTAATATCAACGGATTAAGATTAACACGGATTTTAGCTAGAGGCCACCCAGATTGCGGGAGCCGGTTTCGTGTTAGAGACTCGGATGCACGAATTTTAATAGCTATGGCTCAACCTCTAGGAATTACGACAGCACTAACTGCAGAAACATGGGCCTTACTATTGGCTTCAAGAACTGCATCACAGAGACAATGGCCTCGAATCCTTTTTGAAACAGACTCGGAGAACCTACTACGTTTCATCACATCAACCGCCTCGCCACCTTGGTACATAGCGAAATGATTGAAGAAATACAAAGGAGACTAAGGCAAATCCCAAGTCGTTATACAACACTGGGAAGGAAATCAAGCGGCGACGGATTGCAAACCATGCGGCGGATGGAATAAGTTATTCGACCAAAATATGGGACAATCCCATCTTTTTATCGAGTCTACGTGGGTACCACATACCCACGACAAGTTGTAATTTAAATTCTTTAATAAAATATACATGCTTCAAAAAAAAAAAAAAAAAAAACAAGGACCTGTCATTTGTTAATAATATTAACATTACACGATACAATCTCCCAAGTTGATCTTTTCTGTTATGTCCTCCCCACCCCAAGAATTCAGATGAATGAAAGAATGAATTGTTCTGTCAATACTGATTTTTGAATGAATTGTTTCTATAATGAACTATGCCCCCACGCTCGCATGCAGTGTTGCATGGACACTTGAATACTATAAAGACCAAAAACAACAGCACTTTCACTTACTTATTAATTTTTAAGCATTTTTATTTTATTTATTAATTTTTCTAGGGGGAAGAATGGGAGGCCGTGACTGTGAGTCCCTACTTGGATCATGGTAAATGGAAATTCTTATGAATAGTGCGATCCTTCTTTTATGCCTACTTTTATGATTGCATATTAACGGGAAATTTCAATATCGTTACTGCTTACGGGGAAATACATGTATGTAAAACCACCATTGAGCTCAACAAAAGAATATTCGTGAACATAAAATTAAAAAATAACATAAAAAATGATGCCAATTTTTTTCGGCTTCCTTGCCCAATACATATGACACTCACTGTTTTCACTGTTTTCCGAACCTTCCTAGTTTGGGGCCTAGGCTAATGATTTGGGGCCTATAGATTGCTTCGTCTACTTAATAGAAAAGGACAAGGAGTGTCTAAATAAGTTGAAACTACCGATTTACACCCATTAAATCCTAATAATAAAAACAAAAAAGTTTAAATCTAATTCATTTGCATCTCCATTTTTGAAAGAAACCGAAGAACACAACGGTTGAGGAGGAAGAACCATTTTTGATCGCACAACAAGAGAAGGAAATGGCTCGAATCAGGTACTTTTCTATCAACCCAATCCTCCAAATTAGTTTTAAATAACATACAATCGCTCAAAAATCGAAAGTTTTAAAATCAATTTTTTCTAGGTTTACCACAATCGGTTTATGTCAATGTATTTTTGAACTGATTGCATATGGAAACGGTTTATGTTCATTCCCACAAAGATCGATTGTACTGGATGTGTTTTCTGGTTCGAAAAAGTTGAACCAGAATCGGTACATGTTAATGACCACATAGCCCGATTCACTTACTGTAGGGATAACCGTTTTTCTTTCAGTTTTTTTTTTTGTTAGAATCGGATTATATGTGTGTCCACAAAAACCGATTGTGTAGACTTTAATTTCATAACTGCTTAGCCCATAATCGGATTACATGAGCACTTATAAAATCGGTCTTTAAAGAAAGAAAAGTTAATAAGAAGTCATGAAAGTTATTAGTTTATTTCCTATATTTCAATCTGTTTGGGTATGTATAATATAGACGTAGTGTTCTTCTTATGTATGGTATTGTTTCAAGTGTGTTGTTAAATATCCTAATACTACTAGATTCAAGTATGTTTTCAATATGTTGTTCGTCATATTACTTATTTTTCTACAATGATTAGGTCTCGATTGTGATGTTTAAAGAGATGAATTTTCAACAATACTTAAGCCATTTAGTTGGTACGTTCTTTCCATATTCTAGAATCAACGAAGTAATTGATGATGGGCCGTGGGGGCGAACTCCTTTCTCTCTCTAGAATCCCTTCTCCTTAGCCTAGAAACTTTAAACTTTTTGAAACCTCTTCCTGCTCAGATTTGGTCTTAAGACCAGGTCTGAGCGGGTCAATTTTACTTTCTTTTCTCATTTCATGATCTTTGTTTTCGGGGGTTTCTTTCATTTCATCGATTTGGTTGCTTTTATCTCCCAAATCATGTGTTTTCTTCCTCTGCCTTCTTCGACCTAACTCTCGGTTCTTTTCAATTTCACTGGGTTGGTTGGGAGATTTATTATCGAGGTGGTTGTTTTGATGGCTTGATCTATTTAACCTAGATTGAAGACTTCTTTACTTTTCTGCATGATGTTTTCCTTGGGATCTTTGCTCTTAAGCAAAGATGGGTTCATCACGGAAGTTGGATGGAAGGTTTATATCGAAGTTGTGGTGATGGTGGCTGAGCTTCTCATCCTAAATCTAAGTTTTTTCTTTGGCTTTCTATTTGTTTTCAGTAATGAATTCATCCATGTGTTTGGATGAGAGTGTTTATGGTCGAGGCGCGGGTGACTTGAGCTATCATTCTTATGCTAATCTTTATCTCCAACATCTTTTGGAAGTCTCTGATTTCATCATGAAAGGTACTTGTTTAATTGCAATAGTGAAAGAGACGACTTTAGATGGTTGGTTAGAATAAAATGGTTTGTTCGTAAGGGTGGATTTGGGGATTCCGGCATCAATATCGGCGAATCCAGGTGACCGTGAAAGTGTTATGACTTCATCCATGGATGACGGCCAGGCAAGCCGTACTGATAGGATAAAGTTTAGGGTTTGTCTTGTGGCTCTGTTTATGGGTTTTGGGTTTTCTTTTAAGTGTATGGGGCAATTCATAGTGTTGTGGTTAGTAATCTTGGGCATATATGTTGTATGGGTACTATCATGTAATGTGGGATGTAAAATTTCCATTCATATATATATATATATAAAACTATCTTTACCGAGCAAAAATAAAATAAAAATATAATCAACGAAGTATTTTGTATTATACTGCTAGGCGTCAAAAAGATACTAATTTTTTTATTTTGACATATATGTGATTTTTGTGATGTGTTAATTGATGTTTTAAGCTTATATAATTTCGTCCATGATTTTTTTTAGGGGATTTTAATAAAGTGCCACACTTTCGATTTCATATTTAAGAAAGTGCCGCCGTTTTTTTCTTCAGAATTTATTAAATGCCACACTGTTGACCTTTTTCATCTTTTTTTGTTGTTGAGAAAACGGTTAACGGAAGTTAAAGTATACGTGGCAATAATTCATCATTGATAAAAGGCAGTTAAGTCCTCAAATTACCCGATTCGGACCTAATTAAATCGGCACTCATTAACGAGTTGACTGGGACCTAATTGAAGATTGTCCATCTTGTTTTCCAATTCCATGAAACAAGATCCCCATCACAAATCATATTGTTCATCTTTATTATAAACCAAACTCATCTGCAATTGATAGAAACAACACCATCTCTTCATTCTCTTTTTTCACTGTACTAGCAAATATTTACAGCTCCATAATCTCACGACAACATGCATCCATTACATTGAATCAAATAGCACATTTTTCTGGTTGTATCCCATTGACTACAACACAAACTCCTGAAATCAACGACAGTTACCAGAATGAACGATAACATCAAGTTCTATCTTTCTAACTCAACAAACTCGGTATCTCTTTCTCAATCTAAGGTTCATTCACACAACAAACAACATTTCATTTAAAACCACCAATCAAAAAGGTAGTTCAAACTTGGTTTGAAAGGGTGGAAAAAGAACTTAAACATGATGAGATGATGGCAGCGTTGATGAGTGTTGCCAATAGTGAGGATGTTGAAATCTTCCGCCATGGTCTGTGTTGTAATGGTTGGTGTTCCTGTCGCGGACACCACAAAATTGGCGGAGAAGCACAAAACAAAATTGGCATTATTGATGAACTGGTGAAGGAAGGAAAGAGATTTGTCGAAGTTTCAGATACTTGTTCTATTTCTATAGAAGAAATAATCAACATTCCTGCAGATACCGGAAATATTGTGTATTTTGCATCAAGAGAATCGACCCATTTTGCCAATTAAAACATAAATTTCTCAGATATTTCAAAAGCAATAAAAAATGAACAAAATACATCCATGAGTTCCAAAATCAGCAGAGAAATATTATGGACAAAAGAATTAAATTGTCTGTTAGGGATTAGCAATCTCCAAAAACTGAAAGTTCAAAAAAAAAAAACTAAATCACGTTCTTGTCTAATTTGACGAACCCTAATAAAACACCCATGCATCTTCTAATCTCCCATTGACAATTACAAGCAACACCATCTTTGAATTAGGGATTTCTTAGATTGTAAAAGTAAGGTTTTTCATATGATTCAAATCTAAAGTATAAACCATTTATCGATGCGTTTAGAATAATAGAACTGCATAATGATCCTATGATGACCATTTAATTACTACTCTTATATGTACAAAAATCACCAGTTTTATTGGTTATCCTTCCCTAATGATCTGAGATAAGCAAAGAGGTTAACCAGTATTACACTTATTATACAAGGAGTTACGATTACTATTATTACCGCCTATCTCTAATTAATATTATGTAAATTAATTGTCCCTGGTACAATTATGAAACAAAGACATTATAAAGTGAAAACCCCATGCACAAAATTATCTAAGTTTATCACACATATCATAAAAATGACAAGAACATATTATACATGAATTAATTAATCAATTTTTTTCTTAATAAAACAAAACAACTGCTGTAATACAAATACTGTCTATCTATTTTTACCACCTTTTATGTGAAAGACACTAACTCAGATCTCAACCATTGTCGTATGTTAGTAACGCACAATCCTTTCCTGACATATCCACTGCAATCTTCGAATTCACTAATGGATTTTTTTGCTTGCCTTTAACATAGTGTGAAAGAAACTTGTATTGGCAGCCCCCTCTTTCACCCATCTGATTCTTGACTTGTATATCAACATTGTATTTAACTAAACTTCCTTTGAGTCATACTCATTTTGAGCAGCAACCAAATTATTCAAAGCCTCTTCATCAGAAGGATTTATGTCAGACCTAGCCATTGCTTCTTTAACTCTGACTTCAGCTTCTTTTACTTGAATATTGACATTCCCAAACACACTCCAATTCTGTTCTTTTAGAATGTTTTTTAATTGTTTGAGTTTTTGTTAACACACAAAAGCAGGATCTCCTTCGATGAATTCATTCCAACTCTTTTGTACAACTTCCGTAAGTTTAGAATGAGATTTCTACATTTTTTGAAATTTATGAGGATAAATCTTTGGTTTAGGAATGCTTGCACAACCACCAATTAGTGGAGCATAATCAGAAGCATCTATTAACCAAATCTTCATATTTATGCAACCACAACTGATTGAACATTCTCTATCCAAATTACAGAGAATTCTTTTACTGTCAGTTTGACAATTTAACCAAGCGAACTGTAAACTAGTTTTTGGTGCATGCAGCAACTTACAATTATCAATATAATTATTAAAATCTAATATATCTCTTCTATTTGGACTGCTGCCTCCAATTTTCTCATTTTTGGATGTGATGGCATCAAAATCACCAAGAATTAACCATGGTTGCTTCAGTTCACTTATCATTTCCATTTCAGACCAAAGAAATCTTATTTGAATAATACATATATGTGCATGAACTCCAGATACCAGGATTCTACCCAAACTTATTGTAATCATCTGACTTGATAGATACTATTATCGGAGTTGGAAGATTTTTATTCCAAAATAACCAAATGTTTCCCTTTTTATTAGAAACAAAATTATGAATCACCATATTTTGCATTCCAGGTTGATTAAATTTAGGTTCAGCTATCCAAATTAATGAAAGGTTAGATTGATTTACCAAAGTCCACAATAATTTTGAGCCATAAGTCTTGTAAGTCCCCTCTATTCCCAAAATAGTACTTGCATTGCTTGATTGAAGGCCTTTTTTGGCTCCCTTTCCTGGATTTTTTCTAAAATTATACTTAATTAGATTTTGTGTAGTAGTTACCTTTGGATCTGATAGGTCTTTTGAAGTTGTAGTAGTAATTGCAAAAGCTTTTGTTTGTTAATTATAAGGCCTTTGAACCACTCTAGACCAAGAGGTAATTTGAATCAACTGATATTGTACCATCTTTTTCATAATAATCAAAAACATTATTTAACCATTTTTTTCAGCTGATATTGTACCACTCTAGACCAAGAAGTAATTGGAATATTTACTTTAAACATCTAAATAAAAGCAAATATTATCCAGCCTACGATAAAATCTCCACGTACGCCTGGCTTAAACAATCACCATTTTAGTTTTTTAATCGGTTTTTTTCCTTATATACTCTTTGACAATATATATGAACACAAAATCAACCCCGAAATTTATTATGTCCCCACATTTGTATCCATATGTGACTTGGAAACTGATTTTGCTTGGTTAGCAATCTCATGGATGTATTTTACAAATACATCACAAATATGACAGTAGCCACATACGATGTAATATTGGTGTCGGTCATTCGGTAGTGCGAAATGATTAAACTTACATTAGAGTCTATAATTAATTACTAAAAACATTACTGATATGTGTAATTATATTCGACCAAAAAAAAAAAAACCGTGTAGCAATTGTATAGGGTAGAAATTTATACTGGAGATAAGAGTAAAAGTGGGTAATTTGATGAGAATAGACCCTAAACAAATGTACTACACATGAATACTTTAGATACAAGAGATCAATCTGTACAATTCTAGTCTAAATCAAGAAATGGTGGTCCCAGTCTTGCTTCGGTCACAAAATGAAGGAGAAGGGTTGATCTTATGGAGGGAAGCAGAGAATGTGTTGAGATCATGGGATAGACTCTGTAAGGTGTGGTTGTTTATGGCTTTTCTCAGAAAACAGATCGTGTTGCAAAAGATGATAAGATGTAAGTTCTTTGTATTCTCTGGATATTTTCTGTGTCGGTTCCTTTATTATTTAATAGATGGAAAATCTATTTTATAGTTGTTGATGGGTGAAAACGATATGCTGGTTTTTTTAGGAAAGTGGAGACTCGAGCGTACGGACGGAGACTCATTGACCGAGCAAATTGCCTAAACCTTTAGCAAACAGATGCACTGCACGAGAGTGCTTTGAGTTCGAGAGATCAATCTGTAAAACTCTGGCCTAAACCAAGACAATGGTCGTTCCAGAGTCAGTTCGGACACAAAGAGGGATGAGGGTCGATCTGTAGGAGGGAAGCTGGGAAGTGTGTGAGATCAATGATGATTGAAGGATTTTGGATGTGTTGTAGACTTCTGCAAGTTTTAGTGAAATGTACGTCAGTGAATTGTGATAAGTTCGACTGAGTTCTGAAATAAGTTTTTTGTTCAGATGAGAATTCTTCTTTTTCATCGTGAATTCAGAGACTTATTTATATTGCAAGAATAGTAAACACATTGATCCCCAGTAAGTGTGACAGTTGCCGGAGTGAAAGAGTGGGAAAGTGGGAAATCATGGTTAAACCAGTTCCACGTCGTGCAGAGACTTAGTTGATTGTCTATACTCTACTTTGCTAGCTCATTCAAATGCTTGCATGACTTACTTACATTTATCATCGTGGGTGTACACACGTGTCGTAGGCCGCCAGACCAAACCCTAGTGAGTATCCACCCATGTGACATGATTGAATTGTTGACTTGACTAGACATGAGTCTTAGCCTTGATGAGTCGAGCATAATGAACGAATGTGGTATGCTCTGTGTTAGAGATTAGCTCGGTCGAACTCACCAAGCGTTGGCATGTCAAGGTCGGTTGTCATATTTTAGTATCAAAACTCATCTAGAGTCGCTTGATTAAATACTAGAGTCAACTTCGTTTAGGTTATAGTAGACAAAAAAAAATTATATGAAGAAGATTGTGTAAAGATTCACCCTTTGCACCACTGAAGAGAATGCAATTATCTACAAAAAAATAGATGGGATATGGCGGGACCACCTCTCGCAGGAGTTATATGAATAATTTTCTTGTCTTGAACTCTTTGAAGTAATAACTCTCCATGCACAAAATGAATAAGGAGAAATAACACCACCTTGTCTTAATCCTCTTGTAGGATAAAAGGTGTCTATTGGAGATCCATATAGAAGGATTGACATTGTTGGAGTTGAGATGCACTGAAACACCATGTTGCACCACTTATTACAAAATGCTAATTTTTCCAAGACTTTAATGATGTCCGTGCAATCAAATTTTTCCATATATAGTTTGACTGCAACACTTACACTCGTAAGCTTTAGAGATCTTCATGTAATTTTACTTCATGAGCTATTATAGCATTGTCTAGGATATTTCCTCCAGGAACATATGTCGCTATTATGGAGAAATAAATTTAGCCAGGAGAGGTTTTAAATTTCTAAGAAATGTTACAGAAGCTGATTGGTCTGAAGTCAGTTGGAGTCTCCACACAATTATGCTTAGGAATGAGAGTCTGCAAAGTATTATTCATTTGTTTGAGGAGGCTTCCATTCTTAAAAAATTCTTGAACCATACTAATGAGTTGATCACCCACAATATCCCAACACTACTGATAAAATCTTGCTTGAAATCCATCAGGCCCTGGAGAAGCCCAAGCATTAATTTGAAACACAATATCTTTGACTTCTTGAGTTGAAGAAATGACAATTAAATTATGATTCTCCACTTCTGTAATACAAGGTGTAATGAGATTCAAAATTTTAGTGCTCTCCGGAGGATTTGAAGAAGTATATAGATCTTTGAAGTGATGATGTAGGAGTTGAGGAATTTCTTATTTTGAATTCTGTCAAACACCATTTTTATCTTGAAGAGAGTCAATATGATTTCTTATTCTTTTATAGTTTGCTCTTTGTTTTGGGGTAAAAACTGATTCTGCTGTTTTTGGTAAATTTGGGTGTGTTGATGGTAGGCTATGAAAAGATGTTTTCCTACGTGTAAACTGCAAGTGCACAACGCCTATTGGAGGCGTGGCAAGCACAGGTCGATCCACAGGGAAATGGGGTGTGCAATGTTGAGCTAAGGGCTTTCCTAACTGATTTCTAAGGTATTGTAACACAAATATGAGCTTTTAGTGTCGATACGACTGATTAATGTTGTTGTGACTCTAAACTAAGGCAGTAAATAAGCACAAGGTGTTGAAAATAATTGATTAAGGGTACTAGGGTGGTCGAATCCACCCTCTAATCCTATGCTAAGGCAGTGTAATTTCTCACTTTGTTCTCATGCCTTACCTTGAAGGCTTCATATAGATATTTTATCAACTGATTCTTTTCACTCACCCCTAGTATCAATGGTCTTCTCACAGTACCATTGATCACAGGTTTGTTTAAGTAGCAGCTAACTATAATCCTAACAATACAAATAATCAAGAACAATTTGAGAAATTAATTGGCTTCACATTGAACTAAAGGGTTTCATCTACACCCTAATTAAAAGACTTAGAACATCATGCAATTGATAAAACAGATTCAAATTGAATTACAAAAACTAAACCCTAAAAAACAGATGTGTCCTCTCTCATGAAGAACAATTGATTTTATACCTCACAATCACTCCAACTTACAATTAATGCGCACCGACTTGTTCCCTCTGCGAATTCGGCTCGGGTCGCCATGGATGAGTCATTGGTGAAACCCTAGCTCTATCTATCTCTAATTTAGCTTCTAGGGTTAAGGGAGAAGCTAAGAGAGAGATAGCTAGACCTAGAGAGGTGGTGAAGGTGGTCATTGTGCGGCTGTAGGTGGCTGTGGTGTCGGGGAAGAAGATGGTGATGGTGAGCTCGGCTCTGCCATGGTCGAGGAAGAAGAGAAGGTATGGTTTCTCTGGTCTTTGTCGGGGAGAAAGAAAAGAGAAAGGGAAGGGAGTGTTTGGTTCGGTTGGGATAAGGGTATAAGCGGTTTTGGTGTTGAGCGGGAGCAGCGAAAAATGATGGGAAGGACGGAGCGAGCGTTGGATCTAGATGGATCAAATCTGATGGCTCAGAGTAAAACGGGCTTTGGATCCGGGTTGTGGGTCGGGTCTTGGATAGCTCAAGCCCATGTCTTCCTTGTTGGGTTACAACTGATGCGCGCGCGGGCTTTGGCTTTCTGCTCCATAGACGCTCGTCTCCAATTTTCTGCTCTTTTGGCTCCTCAATTTCTCCGAACTTTATTTACTACCTAAAAACACAAAATTAATTAGTACAAATATTTATTCTTGAAAACAGGGAAAATACAGAATTTGGGATAATATCTGGTTTCTGAGCACAAAAGATGAGTTAAATGCCAATAAAAAGGTGTAGAAATATGCAATATTTGGCACTCATCAAATACCCCCAAACCTGAATTTTACTTGTCCTCAAGTGAAACAGAAATTAAGAAATCCTAACTATACCACTGTCGCTGGTCTCTCGAATGCATTTAGCGTATGCACTAAGCCTTTAAACCCCTAGGTGTCCCTAGTGGACGAGTTGTAGTCTCGTGAGGGTTTACCAGAGGTGTACCCACAAAACCTTCTCCAACTTCAGAGTGTAAAAGAGTTTCAAGCATCCAAGGAGCTATGAGGACATAGAGTTTCTGCATGCTAGTAACACGAAGTTAGAACTACCAAAGAACGCATTCTCATTCTTAAGAGGTGAACGAGAAGTAACCATACCATATGAAAGAATTCGGATTCGATTGTGATCATAAGCCTCGACTTCTGCCTCACCATTAGGGTTTTATGATAATTGCACTCAAAAAGATCGCTTTTTTAGTCTCTCATGTGTGCAGGCAGGAATAAAGAGAGAAATCCTGCACACATTGAAGGTAAGAAGGATAACCTTCCGAAATAATTTCTGGAGACTCCACAGAGTTGTGGACAAAAAGAATCTTTTTCTGATGATCTCTAAGAAAGGAAATCAACCATTAGCAAGGATGGGAGTACTCACTTACCTTCTCACCCGATCGGCAATTAACATTACTCTCTCTCAGCATTCATAGAAACGTCTTCAATCTTCGGTCTTCAATAGCTGATGATGAACTTCTGAACTTCACAAAAACTTGACAAACATTTATTTTTTTTTTATTTTTTTTTAATTTTTTTTTTAATTTTTTTTTTAGATTAACTTGAAATGAAAATAACAATAAAACTCAATCTTCCACACTTGTGTTGTCTTGATTTCACAAACTTCATTAATTCTCATCCTATTTTCTTTTCTTTTCTTTGTTGCACGTAAACCTTGGACTATTTTAACTTTTCTTCAAATATTCTGATGTTGCTCCGCTTGCTGACGATGATGTGTTTCTATGAATCTGTTGATGTTGTTGAGAGGGAGAGAGTGATGCTAACTGCAAATCGATATTTAGAAGGAGTTTTCATCTTTAAACGTCACCCTCATGATTGACACAATTAGCACTCAAGAGATCAAAAGTAGTGCTGAAAGTGGTGCGAAGTTGGGTAGCTCACCATTCCTACCCGGAATTGACGTATGGTGACACACACTCTAACAGATTTTTTAGAAAGTCACAAAAAATTGAAGGTCGGTGCCTCGCTTGATGTAAAATGGGTAGTCTCCACTATGGGTGATCACAATTCTACTACCGAATATCTAAACAACACCTAATTCGCCCTCCGGTATGGTTAAATCCAACTTTAACGCTCTAATCAACTAAGAAACCCGATTGTGTTCTCCAGTACTTCCAAGTTCTGTTATTTCGGTCAGATTCTCTATGTAAACATAGCTAGAAGCATGCTAGTGACTCTAAGATCTCTAAAAGTTGGAGGTTTTTATGTACATATTTACAAAGAGTTTTGAATTTTTTGAATTTTTTGATTTTTTGATTTTTTGATTTTTTTTTTTTAGAACACTTAAAAGACTAAAAACTCTATATGCAAATGCACCCCCAAACCTAAATCAAACATTGTCCTCAATGTGTCAACAAATAATGAGAATTCAAAAAGTCACATACCAAGAGAACTATGTTGAGTAGAGAAAAGGGAAGAGATTACCGAATGTACAATGATGTTGCTAAACCAAAGGAGGATGAATGCTTTGAAAGCAAACAACCAGAGCGCAAGACAAAAAGGTTGGTTAGCACAAATAGGAACTATGCAAAAAGAAAAAGAAAAGGGAAAGAGAATGGATGTTTAGTCCATATGTATGTACACAAGTGAACTAGTTCAGTCCACATAGATGGGGTCTTCCAAGTCTACGGTCTCAACTTCTGGTGGAAGATGCTCCAGAAATGGTTTCAATCTCTGACCATTGACTTTGAAGATGTTCTTGGTTGCTGGGTTTTCGATTTCAACGGCTCCATGGGGGAAAACGGTACGTACCAAGAATGGTCCTGACCATCTAGAACGTAACTTCCCGGAAACAAATGCAAACGAGTGTTGTACAATAAAACTTTTTGGCCGTGTGTGAAGGACTTGCTAGAATGCGCTTGTCGTGAAACACTTTAATTCTTTGTTTGTACGTTTTGGCACTATCATATGCATCATTTCTCAATTCTTCTAACTCATTGAGTTGAAGTTTTCTTTGGTTACCAGCTTTATCAAGATCAAAATTCAACTTCTTCACAGCCCAATATGCACGGTGTTCTAACTCAACAGGTAGATGACATGCTTTACCGTACACAAGTCTATAAGGAGACATCCCAATGGGAGTCTTGTATGCAGTTCTATAGGCCCACAAAGCATCATTTAAGCGCAAAGACCAATCTTTCCTAGAAGGATTGACAGTCTTCTCAAGAATATGCTTAATTTCCCTATTAGAAACTTCTACTTGGCCTTTGGTTTGAGGATGGTAAGGTGCTGCTACCTTATGAGTGATTCCATACTTAGCACTAGTGATTCAAAAGGTCTATTGCAAAAATGACTACCTCCATCACTCGATTATTGCTCTAGGGGTTCCAAAACGGGAGAAAATGTTTTCCTTAAGAAAAGAAAGAACAACTTTATGGTCGTTGGTTTTGGATGCAATGGCCTCTACCCACTTAGAGACATAATCAACAAAGAACAAGAATGTATAACTTACCTTCAGAGTTAGGAAATGGACCCATGAAATCAATACCCCACACATCAAACAGCTCAACAATCAAAATGGGTTGTAAGGGCATCATGTTTCTCTTAGAGATACTTCCTAATTTCTGGCATCGGTCACAAGCAACACAAAAAAGCATGGCTATCCTTAAACAATGTTGGCCAATAGAAACCGCTTTGCAAGATCTTTGCAGCAGTTTTCTTGGCACTAAAGTGGCCTCCACATGCATGGTCATGACAGAAAGAGATGACGTCCCGTTGTTCAGAATTGGGGACACATCTCCTAATGATTTGGTCTTGGAAGTATTTAAACAGATATGGGTCATCCCAAAGGAAATGTTTAACTTCAGCCAAGAACTTAGAACGGTCTTGTTTAGACCAATGCAAGGGCATTCTACCTGTAGCAAGGTAGTTCACAATATCAGCAAACCATGGCATTTCAGTCACAAGCATCAACTGTTCATCAGGGAATGATTCCCTAATCAACACAGATTCATCAGCAGATTCAACATTCAACCTAGACAAGTGATCGGCAATAACATTTTCTAACCCTTTATTATCTCGAATTTCGAGGTCAAACTCTTGTAACAAGAGTATCCATCGAATTAGACGAGCCTTAGCATCTTTTTTAGACAAAAGATATCTCAATGCAGCATGGTCAGAATATATGATAACCTTAGACCCTATCAAATAAGATCTAAACTTATCTAATGCAAACACAACAACTAGCAACTCTTTCTCAATTGTGGAATAATTCAGTTGAGCATCATTAAGTGTTTTACTAGCATAGTAGATCACATAAGGAAGTTTGTCTACTCGCTGGCCCAAAACAGCTCCTACAGCATAGTCAGACGCATCACACATAATCTCAAATGGTAATGTCCGGTTAGGTGGTCTCGACTATAGGGCAGATGTAAGGAGAGCCTTCAGTTGCTCCCATGCTTCCTTACAAGCATCATCAAAGACAAATGCAACATCTTTTGCAAGAAGATTACACAAAGGTCTTGAAATTTTACTAAAGTCTTTGATGAATCGGCGGTAAAAACTCGCATGGCCTAAGAATGATCTTATGTCCCTCACAGAACGAGGTTGAGGCAAGTGTTGAATGAGATCAACCTTGGCTTTGTCTACTTCTATGCCTTTTTCCGAGATGATATGCCCTAAAACAATGCCCGAGTTAACCATGAAATGACATTTTTCCCAATTCAAAACCAAATTCTTTTCCTTACACCTAATCAGCACACAAGTGAGGTGATGCAAACACTCATCAAAAGAAGATCCAAACACAGAAAAGTCATCCATGAAAATTTCAAGAAACTTATCTACCATGTCAGAAAATATGCTCATCATGCAACGTTGAAAAGTTGCGGGTGCATTACACAACCCGAAAGGCATACGACGATAAGCAAATGTTCCATAAGGACATGTAAATGTGGTCTTTTGTTGGTCTTCGGGTGCTATGTGAATTTGGTTGTAGCCAGAATAGCCATCTAAGAAACAATAGTGACTATGCTTCGCCAACCTTTCTAGCATTTGGTCAATGAAGGGAAGGGGAAAATGGTCTTTCTTTGTTACAGTGTTCAGTTTTCTATAATCAATACAAACTCGCCACCCTGTGGTCACACGGGTGGGGACAAGTTCGTTCATCTCATTTTGAACTACAGTAATGCCAGACTTTTTGGGTACTACCTGAATGGGACTGACCCACTGGCTATCTGGAACCGGGTAAATGATACCCGCATCAAGCAGTTTCAAGATCTCACCCTTGACAACATCTCTCATATTGGGGTTAAGTCTCCTTTGCATTTCCCTAGATGGTTTAGTGTTCTCTTCAATATTTATGTGATGCATGCAAATTGTGGGACTTATACCCTTAAGATCTGAGATGGTCCAACCTAAGGCTCCTTTATGTTCTTTAAGTACTTCTAAAAGTTGACTTTCCTGTTCCGTGTCTAAACATGATGCAATAATCACAGTTAAAGTATCAGAAGGACCTAAGAAAGCATACTTAAAAGTATCAGGTAATGGTTTCAAATCAAGCTTAGGTGGGATGTCAAGAGGTGGGGCAGATTTGGAATCAGAGAGTGGAAGTGGTTCCACTGCATTCTGCCATTTAGCAATATCCATGGGTGCAACGGATTCAAGCAAAGAGTGAATTTCCCCAATGTACTTAGACTCAAAGAGATCTAAGTCAAAGTTATCTAAACATGCTTGCAAAGGGTCCACCGACAAAATGTCGGGCAAAGAGTCTTGGATCAGACTCTCGATCATGTTAATCTCATGCAAATCAGTATCATCACAATCAATGGGTTGTTGACTAGTGTTAAAAACATTCAGCTCTACGGTCATGTTACCAAAAGACAATTTCAACACACCATTACGATAGTTGATGATGGCATTGGACGTCGCCAGGAAAGGACGTCCTAAAATCACAGGTATGTGATTACTTGGGTTTTGCACGGGTTGAGTATCTAAGACGATGAAGTCCACAGGAAAGAAAAATTTATCAACCTTGATTAACACATCTTCAACAATACCGCGAGGGATTTTCACAGATCTGTCCGCTAACTGTAGCGTAACAGGTGTGGGCTTCAGCTCCCCAAGGTCCAGTTGCATATACACAGAGTATGGCAATAGATTCACGCTTGCTCCTAAGTCTAGTAACGCCTTTTCGACCACATGGTCACCTATGGTGCATGTAATTGTTGGACTACCTGGGTCTCTAAACTTAGTTGGAATCTTGTTTTGGATTATGGAGCTCACTTGCTCAGTGAGAAAGGCACGCTTATGCACATGAAGCTTTCGCTTTGTGTGCACAAGTCCTTCAAAAACTTAGCATAGGTGGGTATTTGTCTGATTGCTTCGAGAAATGGAATGTTTATGTTAACTCTTTTGAACATTTCCAAAATCTCGTTGTATTGGTTACCCCCTTTCTGCTGCACCAACCTTTGTGGGAATGGAGCAACAGGTGCATGACTTGGCAAAGAAACATCTATATGAGTAGGACTCTTAGATTTATCAACATGCTCAGATTCTTTCTCTACAGTAGATGTTTTCTGCGGTGTTGTGTGTACTGGTGAGTCTGATTTAGACTCGCTTGACTGTGGTACACCTACATTGTTCTCAACAACTCTACCACTACGGAGAGTGGTGATAGCATTCGCCTGACTATGTGAAGGTTCATTGCAGGTTGAGGAGCCTGCCTGAAACACATTCTTTGGATTTTGTTGGGGTTGACTAGGAAGTTTGCCTTTCTCTCTCTCGTTCAATGCATCACAGATTTGACCCATTTTAAGTTCTAGACTTGTGAAACGTTGGTCGGTAGTTTTCTGAAGTTGTAAAAGATTTTGGGTCAACAGACCGACACTATCTTCAAAGCTAGGTTTTTTCTCTACAGGGTACTGGGGGTGTGGGTGTACTTGGGGGTTTCTAGGATATGAGTATCCTTGGTTGTTATTTGTTGGTCCCCCTTGTACATGCCCTTTGGACCATGAGAAGTTAGGGTGATTCCTCCACCCTGGGTTGTAGGTTTGAGAATACGGGTTGTTCTCTTGCCTATGGTATAATGCATTGGCTTGCTCGGTTTTAGACTCTTGAAATGCATGTAAGTCTGGACAGCTGTCCACTAGGTGGTCAGAGCTATGGCATGCGGCACAAGTGGCCATTTCAATTTGGTCACGGAGAGTAGGGGCATTAGGTTTTACATTCTTCTGCAACTCAATCATTTCTATTCTCCGGGCCAAAGATGCCATTTTTGCATTTCCCTCAAAGTCAGACTCGATTCTATGGACATTTTTTACAGGGGTAGTCCTCAAAGTGGGAAATCATGGTTAAACCAGTTCCACGTCGTGCAGAGACTTAGTTGATTGTCTATACTCTACTTTGCTAGCTCATTCAAATGCTTGCATGACTTACTCACATTTATCATCGTGGGTGTACACACGTGTCGTAGGCCGCCAGACCAAACCCTAGTGAGTATCCACCCATGTGACATGATTGAATTGTTGACTTGACTAGACATGAGTCTTAGCCTTGATGAGTCGAGCATAATGAACGAATGTGGTATGCTCTGTGTTAGAGATTAGCTCGGTCGAACTCACCAAGCGTTGGCATGTCAAGGTCGGTTGTCATATTTTAGTATCAAAACTCATCTAGAGTCGCTTGATTAAATACTAGAGTCAACTTCGTTTAGGTTATAGTAGACAAAAAAAAAATTATATGAAGAAGATTGTGTAAAGATTCACCCTTTGCACCACTGAAGAGAATGCAATTATCTACAAAAAAATAGATGGGATATGGCAGGACCACCTCTCGCAGGAGTTATATGAATAATTTTCTTGTCTTGAACTGCTGAATTAATAACTCTCCATGCACAAAATGAATAAGGAGAAATAACACCACCTTGTCTTAATCCTCTTGTAGGATAAAAGGTGTCTATTGGAGATCCATATAGAAGGATTGACATTGTTGGAGTTGAGATGCACTGAAACACCATGTTGCACCACTTATTACAAAATGCTAATTTTTCCAAGACTTTAATGATGTCCGTGCAATCAAATTTTTCCATATATAGTTTGACTGCAACACTTACACTGTAAGCTTTAGAGATCTTCATGTAATTTTACTTCATGAGCTATTATAGCATTGTCTAGGATATTTCCTCCAGGAACATATGTCGCTATTATGGAGAAATAAATTTAGCCAGGAGAGGTTTTAAATTTCTAAGAAATGTTACAGAAGCTGATTGGTCTGAAGTCAGTTGGAGTCTCCACACAATTATGCTTAGGAATGAGAGTCTGCAAAGTATTATTCATTTGTTTGAGGAGGCTTCCATTCTTAAAAAATTCTTGAACCATACTAATGAGTTGATCACCCACAATATCCCAACACTACTGATAAAATCTTGCTTGAAATCCATCAGGCCCTGGAGAAGCCCAAGCATTAATTTGAAACACAATATCTTTGACTTCTTGAGTTGAAGAAATGACAATTAAATTATGATTCTCCACTTCTGTAATACAAGGTGTAATGAGATTCAAAATTTTAGTGCTCTCCGGAGGATTTGAAGAAGTATATAGATCTTTGAAGTGATGATGTAGGAGTTGAGGAATTTCTTATTTTGAATTCTGTCAAACACCATTTTTATCTTGAAGAGAGTCAATATGATTTCTTATTCTTTTATAGTTTGCTCTTTGTTTTGGGGTAAAAACTGATTCTGCTGTTTTTGGTAAATTTGGGTGTGTTGATGGTAGGCTATGAAAAGATGTTTTCCTACGTGTAAACTGCAAGTGCACAGCGCCTATTGGAGGCGTGGCAAGCACGGAGTCGATCCACGGGAAATGGGGTGTGCAATGTTGAGCTAAGGGCTTTCCTAACTGATTTCTAAGGTATTGTAACACAAATATGAGCTTTTAGTGTCGATACGACTGATTAATGTTGCTGTGACTCTAAACTAAGGCAGTAAATAAGCACAAGGTGTTGAAAATAATTGATTAAGGGTACTAGGGTGGTCGAATCCACCCTCTAATCCTATGCTAAGGCAGTGTAATTTCTCACTTTGTTCTCATGCCTTACCTTGAAGGCTTCATATAGATATTTTATCAACTGATTCTTTTCACTCACCCCTAGTATCAATGGTCTTCTCACAGTACCATTGATCACAGGTTTGTTTAAGTAGCAGCTAACTATAATCCTAACAATACAAATAATCAAGAACAATTTGAGAAATTAATTGGCTTCACATTGAACTAAAGGGTTTCATCTACACCCTAATTAAAAGACTTAGAACATCATGCAATTGATAAAACAGGATTCAAATTGAATTACAAAACTAAACCCTAAAAACAGATTGTGTCCTCTCTCATGAAGAACAATTGATTTTATACCTCACAATCACTCCAACTTACAATTAATGCGCACCCTGACTTGTTCCCTCTGCGAATTCGGCTCTGGTCGCCATGGATGAGCTGTTGGTGAAACCCTAGCTCTATCTATCTCTAATTTAGCTTCTAGGGTTAAGGGAGAAGCTAAGAGAGAGATAGCTAGACCTAGAGAGGTGGTGAAGGTGGCTGTTGTGCGGCTGTAGGTGGCTGTGGTGTCGGGGAAGAAGATGGTGATGGTGAGCTCGGCTCTGCCATGGTCGAGGAAGAAGAGAAGGTATGGTTTCTCTGGTCTTTGTCGGGGAGAAAGAAAAGAGAAAGGGAAGGGAGTGTTTGGTTCGGTTGGGATAAGGGTATAGGCGGTTTTGGTGTTGAGCGGGAGCAGCGAAAAATGATGGGAAGGACGGAGCGAGCGTTGGATCTAGATGGATCAAATCTGATGGCTCAGAGTAAAACGGGCTTTGGATCCGGGTTGTGGGTCGGGTCTTGGATAGCTCAAGCCCATGTCTTCCTTGTTGGGTTGCAACTGATGCGCGCGCGGGCTTTGGCTTTCTGCTCCATAGACGCTCGTCTCCAATTTTCTGCTCTTTTGGCTCCTCAATTTCTCCGAACTTTATTTACTACCTAAAAACACAAAATTAATTAGTACAAATATTTATTCTTGAAAACAGGGAAAATACAGAATTTGGGATAATATCTGGTTTCTGAGCACAAAAGATGAGTTAAATGCCAATAAAAAAGGTGTAGAAATATGCAATATTTGGCACTCATCAGTTGATGAGAAACGAATTCAAACCCTAAACAAATGCACTGCATGGGAGTACTTTAAGATTCGAGAGATCAATCTGTAAGACTCTGGCCTAAACCAAGAAATGGCCGTTCCAGATTCAATTCGGTCACAAAGTGAAGGAGAAGGGTTGATCTTAGGGAGGGAAGCGAAGAAGGTGTTTGAGATCAGAATGTTGAATTATGAAGGTGTGGCTATTTTATGACTTGTATCAGAATATGGTTTCTGGATACTTGTGTTGATAACACTTGTGTGGTTATTGTCGAAATAAATTGAAAACCTATTTATACAAGTCATTGAGCGCACCCTAACCTCGTAGGAAGTGGAGGAGATTAAGTAGTGGAGTAGTGGGGTTGTGTAAGAGGTGGTGATCATCACGTTTCCATTTAAGGGAAGACTGGTCACACCTTCACCCACTACTCTCATCGTTGTTAACCGTCCGTCCTTTCCTGACACTTTCTCGTAGTGGGCGCGTTGCACGCCGCACGCTGTAAACCGCCAGACCAATACCCCTGTGAGCATCCCCCAGTTTGTGACATGTTTGATGTCTCGAGTAAATGGGTCAAGTCGTGGGACTTGCCGCACAGAATAGTATGCGGCGTTATTAGGTTAAATAGCTAAGGTATCTGTGAAGCCGATATTCATAAAATATCGTATGTATTCGATGCACGTAAAGCATCGCTTTTAAGCAAGTAGCTCAAAATAATCGATGTGCATGGAGCATCGTTGATTTAGAGCTTGTCTAAATTAGTCGCGAGTCGATCGTCTTAAAAAGAAGAGCGTGACTGTACAACTTTGGGCGATCTTTTGGTAGCTCTAGGGGTGAGCTACTACGTGGTCGATCGCTCCATGTAGGCGAGTGGCGGATGGTAGCCATTCAAAAATCCCACCGGTTGATCTAAATTAGATCTGGATCGCTCAAATCGGCTAGCCAGGTTGAGTGTCCGAGACGATTTGCGGCAGTTAATGACTGATGTTGAAGCAACGCGAAGGGCCATCTTTAGGCGATCGTTTGGGATCGCACGGGCGAGTTGTAGCTCGGTCGAACGCTCCTTACGGGAGGGGGTGTCCGGTGATCATAGCGGCACCCCATCGGTCATCTAGTATCCTATATAAGCCGTCCAACCAAGCTAGCGAAGCTGGACGGACGAGATGGTTTTGCGGCAGCTGCTTGATGTCGTTGATTTAGGGTTTGGAAGTCGTGTGGCAAACCCTAGTTTGGCTCATCGAATCAAAGCGATGGGCGCTGATTTGAACTGGCCGATCGACCATGTGAAAAGACGGGCCGCTTGTGAGCACGCTGACATCTCCTGGGCCATCTAAAATTAGATCTAAGCCACTCGATTCGGCTGGCGAAGATGGGTGGTCATGATCGATTTGCGACAGTAGCATACTGCCGCAAATATAAATTAGGGTTTTAAAACGACCGCGTCCACCCTAGTTCGATCGAATAGTTTGATGCGTCATTGACTTCCCATGCGCAAGTCGATCGACCGGGAATGAAATTGGGCCGGCGGTGAACGCATTGGCATCTCTTTAATCGTGCGGGATACGATCTAGGACGTCCAACTTGGCTGGCTAAGTTGGATAGAGGTGATGATTTGCGATAGTTGTATGTTGTCGCAACCCAAATTACGACTTTGGAATAGCGCGTTCGCCCTAGTTTTGGCAAACGATCTGACGTCCTCTGGACTTGCCGCGGGCAGGTCGATCGACCAAGGGAGAAGTTGGGACGCCAATGGGTATGTTGGCGCCTCTTTGATCATTCCAAGGAAGATCTCAGCCGTCCAACTAGGTTGGCTAAGTTCGACGGTCATGATGTATTTGAGACCGTTTTTGCTGGTCTTAGCTCGTTTGAGCTTATTTTTCAAATAACGCGAATACCCATATTAGGGTTAACGTTCAAAGTGCTTGCGGGTGTACTAGATGGAATCCGTTCGGTCAGGATGTTAGTGGGCCCGCCGGTGGTCATCATGATGATCATTTTTTAAGACTGATATGGAAAGTCTAGATTTTCCTTAAGAAATTTAGATGCGTTCGATCGCGCTAACTTTTAATTAAAAAGTGTGTAAACACATTGATCTCTTTATAGAGAGTGGTGTGGCCTACGTGAGTGTTTTCATGCAGGTCACAATACTGACACTTCGGGAGATTCATGCTACTCCACTGCGAGCGAACATTAATCGTCATGTCATGCCAATATTGAGAGTTCGGCTGGGAACATTGCATAGGAAAATACTAGGCATGCAATGCATTAGTGAATAATGCCGGTGGAAGACAAAATTCACAGAATATTTTGGGATTGTTGTTGCACGCACCATTTTGAGTAAATTTCATATATAAAGATATATTGAATTGCTCAATACATATGTGAGCGAAGAGGCTTAAGCACTCATTGCTTTTAAATGGTTTTTGTTCCTTTGTAGGATGACAATGCATTAAATACAGGGTTTACGATTTTTGCCCTTGAACTAAAAACCACCATCAATATTAAGTCCCCTGCTTAGTACGTAACAGTGACATTATTGCGGGGTAAGCACTAGATGGTGACAAATAAAGATAAAACTTATGAGACAAAGTTAGATATTACCAGGAGAGATGGGTCGGCCTGTCCTTGGAACATGTCACGTTGAATAGGCGTCCGGGTGAGCGTTCCCCTAGCATGATGTCGGTTAGACCCAGGTAGATTAGGCATACGGTTGGTTGGGATCTCAAACTGCATTCCAAGTCCCTTGTATATCTGAGTATCGTTCGAGAGCGTATCCAAGCTTTCCTGGCTTCGGTTAGCATGGAGGAAAAGTGGAGGCGTGATGAAGCATCTCATCTAAAAAGTGCTAGGGCTGAAAGGTTTGCTGCCCGGCTAAAGTGAAGGGGGTGGAGCATAACATCAACTCCTGGATAAACATGAATACCATATTCATGGTGACGTCATAATCCTCGACTATGATGTGGACGAGCCCTATCATGAGGAATATCCTTAAAAGGCTGCTGAAGCAATTTATGAAAAAGATGTTGAAGCATCTCCCAAAGAGAACATTGATGTAGCATCCGAAAAGGGTGTTGAAGCGGCTCGAGATGTTATTGAAGCGGCTTCCGGAGAGGATGTTGAAGCAGTTCCTTGAGAGGACTCTAGTGAAGGCACCATTGGCCATGGCGTTGATGACACTTCTTTGATGTTTAGTAGTCTTTGTTTCATGCGGCTGGAGCTAGGGCTTGATCGAATAATAATCCCTCACTCATGCTGCTTTTATGATTTTATGTTTCCAGTTGGATGAATGAATGAAATCTCCCGACTAAGAAATCCAAATTCTTAGAAAGATCTCGCAATATCTTGAAACTTTAGACGTAGCGCTCTTCGGTAAGGTTAGAGTAGAGCATGTGTACATGATTTTGAAAACTGAGCTCTCCCATTCTTTTGTTTGATATTCCCCTTGCAGACTACACGCTTCTTGAAGATTTGTGGCGTGTCGGCTAGGTATGTAGAAGGATGGACGCTGTGCCGCAAATCTAGAGACCCAATAAGCCCCATATTGTTAGCTAAATGGATGAGATAGGCCTTATCTTCAATTGACGACATGTGCATCGTGATTTCTGAAGAAGTAATTGCAAACTGGGAGTGTCACTGAGTACTGCACCACCTTCAGATTCAGTGCTTCCCAGTTCGTGAAATGATTTCCAAAATTTGAAAATTGCATAATGAAATGGACAGAAACTCCTCTAGGGATCATGTCAGTCAAAAGAGGTGGTGGTTGAGAAAACCGTCTCAATGTTGAAGCAGTCTGGTTTTTGGGATACCTTCAAAGACTTCGTTCCAAGCGACATCTTTTTATCCGTCTTCTAAATCTTGGATGGTTGTATGAAATGGGATGCGATGAGCAGTCCCCAGTTACACTTCAGATTCGATGGCGTGGCTGGATATGTGAAAATATCTCCGACTTGTACTTTTGGAGTCTTTGATGCACATGTAAGTCTTCTTGTTGAGAAATTTCCGCGGCTCGTAAAGCTTCAACAATAATGATGCTGACATTAGAAATAAACAGGTTGAGGGACGTGAAGGCATCCTGTGCTGGCAGTCCCCAGGTGTAATTATCCCGAGCTTATTTTCTCTTGAAAGACGTACTTCCACTGTATTTGCCGGTAAGGTGGTTGACTAATTGATGAAGGCGACAATCTTTTGGATTTGTCATTTGTTGATCAATGAGCGGGAGTCGCTCTTGATAGATCTGTATTATATCCAAACTTTTGGTAGCCCATGTACCCCTCCCATAGGAAATTGGAAATCTAGAAACACCGAATCTGACTTTGTCGGCGATGTGGTTGTTGATGCGCAGCTTCATGCAGGCCTTGGGTAGGCGTCACTGAGTTCTATGGAAGGCATGATTCGGTCGGTCTGGCTTGCTGAGGTGCGACTTTCCTCTTTGATTCTTCATTGATAATAGTGCTTATGGATGGTTGAACCAAATACTGCTTGTCGGTTAGGCGCCTCCCAAACAGGGAGGTGATGATACTCTTACGCTGCATCTTTGAAAACTGGTAACCTTGTCACGGTTATGAATTCTTGGTTGACCGTCTCTTCTGGGTTGAAAAGGTCCTTGACAGTGAAGGGATTCTGTGTTGAGCCTCAGTCCCCAAGCGTGATTTACATGGTTCTATCTTGTATGGTCGGTGGGTTTACCATAATAAAGATATCGCCATCTCGCCTCCGGGACTTTATTACTTCTCCATGGGAAAATAAAATATGCAGAAGTTCGGATTACCTTTTTCCGTAGTGGTTGTTGCTATGGTGAAGCTCGGGCTGGAATCAACAAACAAGCAACAACGGTTCTTAGCAACAACTGTGATTAGAAGAGACTGGCAGGGATAGGCATGATAGCTATGGGCACGAACTTGGAAGTCTTCATATAGTGTTAGAGCTTGTCTCTTTATTAGAGGGATAAGCTAATGATGGAGCCGATAGCTTCCTTGATGTTGCCTCATGGAATGGAAAAGAGGGAGACAGTCCTCTGCCCACGAGTATCCACTGAGCTTTTGACTTGATAGATGTTGACACGCTGGGTTTCCGAGGAAATAATTTGGATGAGAGTTGGAGTTGAACCCTATGTTGATGAGGATCGTACGAGTTACTGATCATGAGGCCGTCTTTGCGTCTACGTTGCATTTCATAGACGTCCAGGCATATCGCCGGTCTTTGACAATACGTCTGCTCTCTTGAGTATGTCCTCGTCTTTGGACATCTAGGAATCATAATGATAGTGTGCTTGTGTCTCTTTAAATTCAGCATCTTTGAGATGGGTAGTGCTGAGCAGTCCCCAGCCACACTCCTTTGCCTTTATCATCTTTGGATCGTGTCATTGAGGAGTAGGGAAGTTCCCTCATGCGAATGACTTAACTAACAGATTGTGTAAATATGATGAAGCTCTTGACATGGAGAGTCTATATGTACCTCTTAAGTCCCAGGTGCAACCTCCTTCGGTAATGCAACTACTTCTTCTACGGGAGACGAAATTCTAAAAGCGTCTCTCACCGATGTTGTTGCCGTCAAGCCAGATATGGTATATCTTGGACGTTGTTTTATCATTGTGACAGTCGTGCATGTGGTACTGGAGTTGGAGTTGGCGATTTTGGATACGGAAGATGTTATATCTCGGTTGGTTTTCCTCTTGCTGCTTCAGTGAAACTGCTTACAGAAGGCTGAAGGTTGTATTGCCTGTTGGTGAGATGTATGCTTCCACGAATATCATGAGGCTCTTCATTCCTGGCAGGCCTGGTTCTTTCTAGCAGGGCAGGTGCTATTGTAGCTGAGCGTTTAGCAGCTTCACGAAGTTCAGAGGATGCCTGAAAGCGCAGATTCTCCAGCATAGCACGATAGATGGGTACCATTCTATTAATGCATAATTCCACCAATCGTTGTTCAATCATATTTGGATTGTGACAATCCAGTGCCTGAATTCTGAACCTCTTGACATAATCATTTGGATGTTCGTTGTTTCACTGAAACATTCTTCCTGAGTCTGATAGAGTGATTTTCCCAGACACAAAGAAATATTTCTTCTTCAGCATTACCCGTTTCCCTAGGCAAAGGAAATATGGGAGACGCAAGTCCTTTTGGTACAACAATTTCTCAGATCTCCTATGCGTGTGTTTATGGGCAAAAACTACTCCTGCAGAATTTGGTAATTTGGGGTGTGGATGAGGAATGAATTTAAACCTTTAAACAAATGCACTGCGCGGTGAGTGCTTGTAGATTCGAGAGATCAATCTGTGCAAGTCCGGCCTAAACCAAGAAATGGCCGTTCCAGACTTGTTTCGGTCACAAAGTGAAGGAGATGGGGTTGATCTTAGGGAGGGAAGCGAAGAAGGTGTTGAGATTGTGAAGGTGTTGGCTTGCTTATGACTTGTAACAGAAAGGTGAGCAGGCTTGCGGTTGATGCAAGCAGGCTCTGGGTGTTTGAATACGATTTTTGTATTAACACTTGATTTTCTGTCTCGTCTGAACTTGTGTTGTTCTTTGAAATAGGGCGGAGAACCTATTTATACAAGTCATTGAGCCTCATTCACGTCTCTCGTGGGAAGTGGAGGAAGTGGAGTGATGGAGTAGTGGAGTTGTGCGTCGACCAGTCTTGCCCACTTCTCTGTTCATCTCTAACCGTCCATGACTTCGACACGTTCTTGTGATGGCGCGTTGCACGCCGCACGCTGTAAACCGCTGAGACCAATACCCCGATATGTATCCCCAGTTTGTGACATGATTGATGTCTGGAATGTGTGGATAGTGGATCCACGAAAGATAGCATGTAATCTTTGAATTGAATAATTGTGTTATTCGTGAAGTCGATACTTGTGAAGTATCGTGTGTATTTTTATGCAGTGCGCATTACGGTGTGGTAAAGTGATGGGTAATGACTCCTCACTAACCAAATAACTCCCGACTGGGTTGTATAACCAAGTCTGGTGAAGTTGGACGGATGAGATGAGTTTTGAGACACTCATCTGCGACCGTTAATGAATACTAGGTTTCTTGAAGAGTAGCGCAAGCATGACTCTTGACTTGGTCAAAACCAAGCATGGGAAGAATTTTGGGGAGGACCGACCGGACGTGTATGTAGATGGCATGCTGGTGTACACGTCCATGTCTCACCGTCCCATGAAAGTGCGATCTAGGCCACTCAATTTGACCGTCAAAGGGGAGTGATTGAGATCGGTTTGCGGCAGAAATCCCTTGCCGCAAAGGAGTTGGAAACCGGCGTGACATCCCTAGTTTGGGCACGCGTTTCAAGACGACACATCTTGGTCGGTCTTGGTCGATGGGTTTGACGGGAAGATGGCAGGCCGGTGATCATGCCTATACCTGACTATCCCATGAAAACGTGATCTAAGCCATTCAAATCATCCGGTGAAGTTGAGTGGTCGAGATCAGTTTGCAATTTGGGAAGTGTAACCACGCATGTTTGGGTGGGCGTTTTGGATTAGCCGGGCATGAGATGCCTTGGCCGTTCGCATGAGGAGGTAGATGGGCGCACGGTGGTCATGCTGGTATGACCGGCCCTTGCTTAATCTAATCTGTGACCCTCCATTCGTCTTAGGAGAAGATGGACGCGCGTGATGATTTGAAACCCTAATTTTGGCTTTCAAAAGCCGTGCGCCACTTCTTGTTTGGGTGACGATTCTGTCACGGCCAAACATTGTTGGTCTTGACCGATTGGTCAAGTGTGTAGGCGGGCCCACGGTGATCGTGTTGACATGCTCTGGGCCCTTTGAGTCTACATCTACACCCTCCATCTATACTGCGAAGATGGATGGTTGAGATTATTTTGCGACACATGTAATATGCCGCAAACCCTTATTTAGGGTTTTCCGTCCATAATGCTTGGTATGAACGTCTTTTGGCAAGCAACGGCCAATGGCTGACCATGCGGGGTCGGCCGTGGGTATTCCATACCTGCTTGGGGGTGATGGAATTGATGCGGGGTCATCCAATCATGCTTGTGGAGTTGGATGACTGCGATCAGATCATATCCGGACTGATACGGTCAGTCCGGATGCTCAATCGGGCTAGTATAACACACCGAGAGGGGCTCAATCGGGCTATTATAACACACCGAGAGGGCTCGGGCTAGTATAACACACCGAGAATCGGCTGTACGGGTATTTCGTACATGGTTTCATTATAGTGCTTGGAGGTTCGTGTTACTCTGTAAGAGTAACACTCGGTCGTCATGCCACACCGATAACGAGTACTTTGGAAATACAAGGCTGATATGAAATTCACAGGAAGGGATTGTTGCCACATGCTCCAACCTGGAGGAATTTCATGTATTCACAGAATGGGATTGTTGCTACATGCTCCATTCTTGGTGAATTAAGTAAGGGAGTATCCAACACTTATAAATGGCTTTATCTTTTACAAGATGTCAGCGCATGATTTTTTCGGTTTTTTACAAATTTAGCCTTAAACGAAAATCTACCATCAACAGCGTGAGGTTATCTCGGTTGTGGATTCTTTCTCGACATGATGACGCGTGCATCGTTATCTTCTTGAGGCTGCTCTCTTGAGGTGTCGGCTCCAGTAGATCTGAAGATGTCCCGGGATCGCTCTTGTCCGGGTTGACATAATAGCCGAACCCTTTATGATGATTTGAAGATGTGTCAAGCCTCCTTTGTTATTGTAGATGTGCGAATTCTCGGAATTACGCCATGTTCTGGGTCTACACGTTTTGTTGATGAAGTGATAACGGGTACTCCTGTAGCGCCCACAAAGCAAGCAGCTGACTAATCCAAGAGATTAACTAAATAAAGAGGCACTAAAATCTGAAACATATACTTAAGCATTCAATTAAGGAGTCTGCTACAAACTTAACCCAAACACTAGCCCCGTTCAGAAATATAAATATACAAGAACTCCTCTCAAATGATACATATACAATAGTCATTTGGTTTACAAATAGATTATACATCATAATAAACATAACTGAAGTTAACCAACTAACGGACTCAACACCTCGAAGCTTTCGCTGCGCAACTCTGATCTGTCTCTGAAACTGAAAGTCGGAATGGGTGAGCACATCATCCCTAAAAGGGGTGCCAGTAGGAATAACATTTAACTTTCAAGTAATCATTGAAAATGATTTGAAAACAATTCATGTTTTCCCTAACGCTAAAACACAACCAATTTCATATAGGTAAAAAATCATGTATATGGAACTAACTCCTTATAAACAATGAATAATATGGTGACTCGTCCCGCACCTAGATAATAATATGGTGACTCGTCCCGCACCTAGATAATAATATGGTGACTCGTCCCGCACCAGTAAATGAAGGAGCAGTACCCTATATACCATAGATGGAAATTCTCATTTCCAAACAATCAAATGGAAATTCTTATTTCCCAAACAATTCATAAAGACAAACAAATCATAACAATTCCTTTCCAAACAATGGAAAGATTAAAAGAGAAAACAGAACTTTTGGAATTTAAAACTAAACCATGCAAGGAAAGCACAACCAGACAATGCATGAATTTGTTAAACATAAAGTTTGGTAAAAGAAAACAACAATAATCACAAAAGAGTTAAATATAAATTTCCACCTCTTTTGATGACAAGCCACGCCTACCTCGAGATCCACGGTCCACTGGTTCATCCTTTGAATCGATCGTTGTTAATAACTAACTGTTAATCATACAAGCACTCTAATAATCTAGACAAGATGGCTCATACAAGAATCATACAATTCTATCCAATGGTTCTAAGCCCACTTATGGTTCTACGCCTTTTCATTATCTATCTGTAGAACATATAAGGATTTACTAATTCTATTAGGTTGGTTCTATAGTCCAATAACTAAGTCTTATGAATATCTACAACTTTGTAGAAGGAACCAAAGGCTAATTTGGACCATAAGGGGTCAAATCCATCTAATTAAGAAAGATTAATTCTAAGCCCAAGCCCACGGCCCGCGGTCTTACTCCGGCCCGACCCATTAAACCGGCCCGTTAACAAAAGATCTGGTCCATCTAAGTCAACTAACGGTCAACGTATGGTCAAAAGTCAAGCAACAGTCAACGTCCAAGGTCAGGTCAATGTCCAGGGTCAATGGTCAACGAGTCAAGACTAGTGACTCAGTGGGTCAAACCTGATTCAACCCGATTCGACTCAGTCAGCTAGAGTCGAGATCGACTAATTTGAATGACCCAAGGCCAAAACTCTTGCACGAGGCCGAGCCATTGCTCGGGCCAAAGAACACTAATGCACAAACATTGTGCAACACCAAAACTCTTAACTATATTTCAATAACAATACATTTATCTTAAACAAACTTCACAAATCAAATACAACACTCAACTAAAGATTACCTGCAATTGCAGTAGCTGCAGGCTTCCACTGAAGAGGTTTAACTCAACATTAACACTTAGCCATAACTCAGTCACATAAAATCTCATTCAACTTCTTCTGTCATAACGTTTTTAACTTCACTACAACTCAACTCTTCCCTGCAACAAAATCTAAGTTCCTGTAATACAGCTCAACTACAACATAATCCGACCCAACTCGGTTCATCTCTTTCTTATTCCCTTTCAGCTATAACTGTCCAGTTCAACAACACCACTATTTTATAACTCAATATTACTTCATGGCCTTGCCATTCTCAGCTTCATCATTACTGGTTCTTCACTGCAACAACCAACAAACATAGCCCTTGCAATTCCATTAGTGACACCTGCAACATTTATTTCACAGATTCGTTCCATCTTCAACATCAACATCTTTAGCAACCCAGGTAATTCATAATTGACATTCGTTAACTCATTCCCAACATAAACAACTCATACATCTCAACTTCAACTGTCATTCAAAACCTTTACAACTATAGTTCACTATTAGCTCAGCTCTTCTTATTCCACTTCATTATACCTTTCCAATAGCAGCCGTACACAAATAAATCTCAATCATTTCTGTCAACAGGTCCAACACTAGCTCATGGATTACAATTCTCATCACTGGAACAACAAATTCACTTCAACAACTTCACAGCTCAAAGATCATCTCAACAAACTAAGCTTCATCACAGCTTCAACACCATTTATATTCATTTTCCACTTATACCTGCACAACTCATACAATCCCCCTAGCTCATTCATTCATTTAAATCTCAACTCAACAGACCAACACCAACACCAACACCAAAATTGTCAGCTAAACAACAATCTCCCAATCCTAACACCATTCACCACTGCCTGTATCTTCTTAGAATAACATCACTGAGATATTGTTCCAACACCAATATTCTAACACAACAACCTCTAAACTATTACCAAACCACTAAACATCAACACTGCCACCACTTGTATTACCAGTTCTCTATCAAAATAATATCTCAATTCCAGTTCATTCACAAATACATAAAACCAAACAATAAAATATAATAGTTTTACTAAATTAACTCAGAACATTTACCTCAAAGTAATTCCTTTCAGCATGCAACAATCCTCATCACCACCACCCTACAGATGAACCCTAGAATTTCTTAATTCCAAATCCAAGTTCACAACATGCATTTCAACTTTTCAATTCGACCAAACCCAGTCTTTAATAATCCACCTTTTCTTCATTGTGAATCGGAAATTGAATACTAAATGTTCTTCTTTGTTCTTAAAAAACAAAACCCATCACCAATTACTTATTCTCATACTCAATAACCCATAAACCTCAATCGATTTCATCTCTCAGGATCCCTAACTTAAATTCTCTTCAATCCGTAATTTCTTCTTCATCCAACGATAATTCATCTTCAACACCATCACCAGTAATCGTTACCTAATATTTTTCTCTCATATCTCGATCACATAATTCATAGTTTCGATCAATCACCAATAGAAGAAGAACAGGAAGAAGTGAAGAAAGAGAAGAAGAACATAGAATGAAGAAGAAAATGATAACATATTGACTTTATCTTCTCGGTCCGGCGATAAGACCAACGAATAATGCCAAAGGCACCCTCCCAAAAGATATGGGCAGCCAGGTCGGTTTGAGTGTAAAATGCCTACTTTTCCCTTCAACCAGATTTGATGACATCTTCTTTTTCCGATATCCGAATGACACGTTCGAGTAGTCTATTCTGCGTAACTTCTCGAGATCTAACCAGCAGTACTAGTTTCGTATCTAGTTCGTTGTTAGATTAATTCATATTAACTAACGTTCATGTTAAACCAATCGAGTTATTATCGACTAACTCGTCACCTGACTGGTCTAACTGCGTTGACGAGCTTGAGGGTCCTTACATTCTCCCTACCTTATTCATTTTCGTCCTCGAAAATCAAATCATCCTTCTGGTCTTCAAAAACTCCCCACCTTATAGAAAAATCCTACCTCTTTTCTAAATGCAAACAACATGAAATAAAACACAAACCTATATGTCTTTCTACAACTAAGATTTAAAATTTGTAGCTCTAGGTTCAACTATACTGATTTAAGTTCTATCCAAGAGGGAAGTCTAAGTTTCTTACATGAATCTCTATAATGGAAACTATGAATTTTTAGATTTAAATTTTCTACACTAATTTCTATGTCAATAACTTACTGGTTCAAAGTAATTTTACTAGATATTCAATAATAAAGTTTATAATTAAAATTTGGGATCTATTAGTTCACTAATAGAAGCAAGTCTCCCTTCAATGCCTAGTGATATAAGAATGCAGTTGTTTTGTCTAGGTTCGCGACGCCTGACAATGCCTACTACATAACAAGTATCACCTGAACATATCATAAATACCAACTTCTCTATTCCCCAGTGCTGGATTAACTAAGTATTAATTTATTAAAATTAATTAGTCTTTAACTTCTATCTTAATTGGTGTAATTCTGAAAAATTTACTTCGTAAAATATTTAAATAGTTAACATCTTTTTAAGCAACTTAGTGATATGAATTTTTATGTATTTATTTATTTATTTGTTTATTCATTTTACCCATATAAGTAATCTCAATTCGATTGTTCTTCAATTTAGAATATATGATGCTTTTAACTTCGATGTAATACTATATATAATTTTTAAATTCATGTGCTACTTAAAAATAACTTAATGTTATAACCATTGTGCAAATGTTATTTTCAGTGTATTTATTTGTTTATTTCATTATGTGATTTGATATAAGTAAATAACTACTGACCATTTTTCATACTCGTTTGGTATTAATATTTTATTACTATTGTTACATTTATTTCTTATTTCTTAGATCGATACAAGTTAAATCGTAATTAGTCATAATGAGAAGTTTAAATTTATTATTAATACTAGATTTGATTAGATCTAACTTTATTTCCTTCAATTTTATATTATTGCTAAGTAATCTTTAAGTTATACTATTAATAAAAACTACATGTTGCTAATACTTTCCTACGATATTACCCAACTGATATTTACAGTAACTCTAAATTTTATAATAATTAGTATTATGTAGTATTATTATTAGCTTATCTTATCAAAAGTTATTGTCTTAATTATATTATCATTTTCACTATAGTTTTATTAAATTTTCCCATTCGATTACTAGCGTAACTAAAATATGGCCAGAATAATTATTTAGTAATGATACTTGGTTTAATTTTATTATGCCTTAATCTGGTAAATATAATTCTACTTTCACGTAAAGATTGATATAACAGATTTTATTTATTCAGATTGAATGCGTTGAATATTGGCGTTGGTAATTTAATATGATTTAAATTTTTAAGTCTGCATAAAATTTCGATATGTCTTAATAGTCTTTAGATTTTGGTATTAATAATAAGTATCTTATTCATAGGCAAAATTATTCTCCTTTAAGTCTAACTTTGTACCAAGCATTCAAGTACTATAAATATCACTTCATGTGTATAATTTAGTGATTTAGTGAATCATTAATTTATTAAACTAAAGATAATTTGGGTATAAGATTATTAAAAAGTTTAGTCTCTATTTTATGCATTATATGACCTCACGTTCTTAACCCTACCTAATAAGTCTTATATTAATTATCTGATTTAAACGCAAAACATATGATTCTAATTTGTTATTAGTTAACTTTGCAAAACCTTACCGTAAATAAGCACTAATAATTTTCCATAGCTATTTAATCCTAATCATTATTTTATCGCTATATATTTATTAATGAGATTTTAATTTAAGTTATGTTCAATGTAATACTAATTTAAATTCTAACAGTTTAAGTTCGTCATACTAATTTTCCATTTCAAAAGATGATTGAACCTATTTAAGAAGAAGGATCCTATTAATATACAAATTTATTTACTTTTAGTTCTAATATTACACCAAGTATCTGAATGCTAGTTCATCTATGTACTAAGTATCTAATATTATTACACTAATTTATTTTCGTCATACTAATTCTACTTCATCTATATTTGTTTCATTTTAAAGATTTACTGGACGAGTTAGATTAGAGATAATTTCAGTACAAGATTACTAACAAGTTGAGTCTTTTTATTTATATATTATATCCTCGCTTTCTTAAGTCTAGCGCCTAACAAATATTATCTTAATTATCTAGTTTAAACGAAAAACATATGTCCATAATTGTAATTAATTCTCTTCGTTAATAATAATTATTTAATCATAATTCTTATTTTTTGTATCTTTAATGAAATTTTAGTTAAGCTAAGTTCAATATGAAACTAAATGATAAATGCTAACATTACTTCATTAAAATTATTGTTACTATTATTTTCATCTATAATTACTATTATAATATTTTATTATTATTATCATTGATTAAGTCCAAATCATTGACATCTGTGTAATTATAAATTATTGACTCTACGTATATGTCAAGGTGCCCGATAAATTTCTATGCGACTTTTAAGATTTATCAATAATACTAATTTCACTATTGTTAGCACTGAATTGTCTACGTGTTCATACTTTTTAGACTAATTATTCTCTAATGTTTATTAGCTAAAGTTATTGGTGTACCCTATAATTTTTACTTCATTACAAAACAAACAAATCAATCAATCAAATAAATCTTTTAATTATTGATAGCTTTTAGTGATTAAGATTTATCTCACAAACCAACCCAATTCTAAACTAATCTAGTTCACAAACTGACACTGGTTATTTCTATCTTTTCCCATATAAGATATAATAGTGAGCTCTGATACCAACTTGTAGCGCCTCCAAAGCTAGCAGCTGACTAATCCAAGAGAATAACTAAATAAAGAGGCACTAAAATCTGAAACATATACTTAAGCATTCAATTAAGGAGTCTGCCACAAACTTAACCCAAAAACTAGCCCCGCTCAGAAATATAAATATACAAGAACTCCTCTCGAATGATACATATACAATAGTCATTTGGTTTACAAATAGATTATACATCATAATAAACATAACTGAAGTTAACCAACTAACGGACTCAACACCTCGAAGCTTTCGCTGCACAACTCTGATATGTCTCTGAAACTGAAAGTGGGAATGGGTGAGCACATCATCCCTAAAAGGGGTGCCCAGTAGGAATAACATTTAACTTTCAAGTAATCATTGAAAATGATTTGAAAACAATTCATGTTTTCCCTAACGCTAAAACGCAACCAATTTCACATAGGTAAACAATCATGTATATGGAACTAACTCCTTCCAGACAATTTACTAATATGGTGACTCATCCCGCACCTAGATAATAATATGGTGACTCGTCCCGCACCAGTAAATGAAGGAGCAGTACCCTATATACCACAGATGGAAATTCTCATTTCCAAAAAATCAAATGGAAATTCTTATTTCCCAAATAATTCATAAAGACAAACAAATCATTACAATTCCTTTCCAAACAATGGAAAGATTAAAAGAGAAAACAGAACTTTTGGAATTTAAAACTAAACCATGCAAGGAAAGCACAACCAGACAATGCATGAATTTGTTAAACATAAACTTTGGTAAAAGAAAACAACAATAATCACAGAAGAGTTAAATATAAATTTCCACCTCTTTTGATGAAAAGCCACGCCTACCTCGAGATCCACGGTCCACTGGTTCATCCTTTGAATCGATCGTTGTTAATAACTAACTGTTAATCATACAAGCACTCTAAGAATCTAGCCAAGATGGCTCATACAAGAATCATACAATTCTATCTAATGGTTCTAAGCCCACTTATGGTTCTACGCCTTTTCAATATCTATTTGTAGAACATATAAGGATTTACTAATTCTATTAGGTTGGTTCTATAGTCCAATAACTAAGTCTTATGAATATCTACAACTTTGTAGAAGGAACCAAAGGCTAATTTGGACCATAAGGGGTCAAATCCATCTAATTAAGAAAGATTAATTCTAAGCCCAAGCCCACGGCCCGCGGGCTTACTCCGCCCGGCCCATTAAACCGGCTCGTTAACAAAAGATCTGGTCCATCTAAGTCAACTAACGTCAACGTGTGGTCAAAAGTCAAGCAACAGTCAACGTCCAAGGTCAGGTCAATGTCCAGGGTCAATGGTCAACGAGTCAAGACTAGTGGCTCAGTGGGTCAAACCCGATTCGACTCAGTCATATGGACTACGTCAGCTAGAGTCAGATCCTGACTAGGCTGAATGACCCAAGGCCAAAACTCTTGCACAGGTCAGAGCCATTGCTCAGGCCAAAGAACACTAATGCACAAACATTGTGCAACACCAAAACTCTTAACTATATTTCAATAACAATACATTTATCTTAAACAAACTTCACAAATCAAATACAACACTCAACTAAAAATATTTGCAATTGAAGTAGCTGCAGGCTTCCACTGAAGAGGTTTAACTCAACATTAACACCTAGCCTCTACTCAGATAACTTAGTCACATAATATCTCATTCAACTTCTTCTGTCATAACATTTATAACTTCACTACAACTCAACTCTTCCCTGCAACAAAATCTAAGTTCTTGTAATATAGCTCAACTACAACACAATCCGACCCAACTCGGTTCATCTCTTTCTTATTCCCTTTCAGCTATAACTGTCCAGTTCAACAACACCACTATTTTATAACTCAATATTACTTCATGGCCTTGCCATTCTCAGCTTCATCATTATTGGTTCTTCACTGCAACAACCAACAAACATAGCCCTTGCAATTCCATTAGTCACACCTGCAACATTTATTTCACAGATTCGTTCCATCTTCAACATCAACATCTTTAGCAACCCAGGTAATTCATAATTGACATTCATTAACTCATTCCCAACATAAACAACTCATACATCTCAACTTCAACTGTCATTCAAAACCTCTACAACTATAGTTCACTATTAGCTCAGCTCTTCTTATTCCACTTCAGTCTACCTTTCCAATAGCAACCGTACACAAATAAATCTCAATCATTTCTGTCAACAGGTCCAACACTAGCTCATGGATTACAATTCTCATCACTGGAACAACAAATTCACTTCAACAACTTCACAGCTCAAAGATCATATCAACAAACTAAGCTTCATCATAGCTTCAACACCATTTATAATCATTTTCCACTTATACATGCACTACTCATACAATCCCCTTATCTCATTCATTCATTTAAACCTCAACTCAACAGACCCGCACCAACACCAAAATTGTCAGCTAAACAACAATCTCCCAATCCTAACACCATTCACCACTGCCTGTATCTTCTTAGAATAACATCACTGAGATATTGTTCCAACACCAATATTCTAACAGAAAAACCTCTAAACTATTACCAAACCACTAAACATCAACACTGCCACCACTTGTATTACCAGTTCTCAATCAAAGCAATATCTCAATTCCAGTTCATTCACAAATACATAAAACCAAACAATAAAATCTAATAGTTTTACTAAATTAACTCAGAACATTTACCTCAAAGTAATTCCTTTCAGCATGCAACAATCCTCATCACCACCACCCTACAGATGAACCCTATAATTTTTTAATTCTAAATCCAAGTTCACAACATGCATTTCAACTTTTCAATTCGACCAAACCCAGTCTTTAATAATCCACCTTTTCTTCACTGTGAATCGGAAATTGAATACTAAATGTTCTTCTTGTTCTTAAAACACAAAACCCATCACCAATTACTTATTCTCATACTCAATAACCCATAAATCCTCAATCGATTTCATCTCTCAGGAACCCTAACTTAAATTCTCTTCAATCCGTAATTTCTTCTTCATCCAACGATAATTCATCTTCAACACCATCACCAGTAATCGTTACCTAATATTTTCCTCCCATATCTCGATCACATAATTCATAGTTTCGATCAATCACCCATAGAAGAATAACAAGAAGAAGAGAAGAAAGAGAAGAAGAACATAAAATAAAGAAGAAAATGATAACATATTGACTTTATCTTCTCAGTCCGGCGATAAGACCAACGAAAAAATGCCAAAGGCACCCTCCCAAAAGATATGGGCAGCCAGGTCGGTTTGAGTGTAAAATGCCTACTTTTCTCTTCAACCAAATTTGATGACATCTTCTTCGTCCGATATCCGAATGACACGTTCGAGTAGTCTATTCTGCGTAACTTCTCGAGATATAACCAGCGGTACTAGTTTCGTATCTAGTTCATTGTTAGAATAATTCATATCAACTAACGTTCGTGTTAAACCAATCGATTCATTATCGGCTAACTCGTCACCTGACCGGTCTAACAGCGTTGACGAGCTTGAGGGTCTTTACAACTCCTGACTTTAAATTGGTAGCAGTGGTTGATCGGTTGTCAGCCGAGCAAAAATAATTTCACTTTCTCACTCTACGAAATATAAATGAAGTACATGGTAAGAAAGAGTTCGTATCCATAGAGAGGCAATTGTTGTTATAAAATTTCAGTTTCTAAAGTAACCAAGGGGGGATTTTTGTTTTAGCTAAGCAATAAAAGTAATTGAAAGCAATAAAATAATTTGAATAATCAATAAGGAGAAGATATTGGTCACGAGATAATATCATTCACAAACATGTATTATCATCAATGACTAGAATTGGTATTTTAATCTCTCATTTACTAAAAGTCCTAGGATACCTTGATCGCAAGAATATCCCGCTAATTCCCTGATTTTATCACAACCACATTAAAAGATGTATATGTGAATTCTTCCTAGAAAGCAACCTAAAGTGTAAAAGCACAATTAGATTTAACTACCCAAGAGCATTAAGTTTTATGGAATAGACTAATCAATGCAAACGAACGTGTAAAAGCACTAATCCGTTTTAACAAAAGTTATGATTCACTTGTGACTAGTAGGATATATCACTACAAGCACTACCCACAATTATGCTATTTAGAATCAGGGATAAACAACTTTTTCGTATTTAAAACCCTAATATAGCTCTAGAGATGAATGCAAATCGGATTGATTCCGGACTCAACCTAACAAGTATTCAAATCATATAACACTATTAATTGTGAATCACAAACAATAAATTATTGAGACAAAACTAATTCATAGATTCAAATAACATGTTGAGAAATAAACTTTATCCCATAACCAATAATATGTGTTTAGCTACTCATAGATTTTGAGTTCATCATAATCATAATCAATAATAAAATAATGAAGAAGATGAAAAACAAACGAGAAGAAAACCCTAGTCGCCGCTCTCCAAAACTCCAAGTAGAAAAATACGTCACCCCCAAAGTTGTAGAAAACTTTCTCTTTTGTAGCCTTTCATCTTTCCAAAATTAGGTCTTCAAAGCCCAAAGTCCAATAACAAGATGTCCACCAAGCCCAAATGTGAGGAATACCCATGTGAAAATATGTCCCAAAAATAGCCGCCGGTAAACTGGTATTATGGCCGGAGAAGTGACCGGAAAATAGCTCAGGTGACCGGCAAAGTCCACCCGGTCACCGGTCAAACAGGCTAACTCGGGAAGTCAACTGAGTCACTCAACTCAGCTCAGTGATGTCATCGAGTGAATCAGCTAGTACCAGTCAGATTGAGTCAGGTCTGAGTTAGGTCTAACTCAGCTGACTTGTTCTAGGCCACAACCATTTCCCATAGGCTAGGGCTTTGCTGCATAATGATAGCGCATCAGAACTTCATTCCAGCCAAGAAGGCACTGCATCCTCCTATTCAGCTAACACTCTTCTAGCACCCTTCATTTTTAATTCACAACAGCCGCAATAATTTCATCCATTTCATTACACTCTGCAACACCCATTTCTTGTAGATCCACAACCGCAATTTCTCAGCTCCATTGAACCAACAGCAACAGTTACAACCAAAGCCATTCTCATTCATTCCTATAAAACATACTGCACCAACTACTCAATCCATTCCAGTTACCACCATCAGACCACTCGTTATTATCTCAACTGCAATCACCAGTAACTCCCATTTACAACTACAGCTGCATCTCTTGTCAGTTTCCCTTGCACCCATTATCTGAACCAACAACCACAGACTCCACTACTGCCAAGCTTGAGCCATAAACTCACAAAGACTTCTCAAGCCATAACTGCAGCCGCAGCGTCATCATCAATACATGTTCTTCCCTGTATTTTCCTAGCATACATCTATTCATTCTTGAACCAACACAAACAATCATCTCTGACCCTGCTGCAGCTTCCCTGCAACCTCCAAGCTTAGCACCACCAATGCTGTCACAACCAACACTGCAAACTAAATCCACTAGTGCCTAGCCATTTCTGCAACTCCATTGCTACCTGCAATTCCTCAACTTCGAGAATCAATGGCAGAACTCAACAACTCGACTCCTCTCGAGCTCCATATGGCTGCAGTCGACCACCATCACACACAGCAAAAACCATTCCATCTTCTCGTTGACTACATCTCTTCTCCTACCTTCGAGCATCAACCAATCAACCACAACAACTCCATCACTGTATATCCATCATGACTCAGACGTCCTATATATATATCATCTCCAAATAATCGTTCAGTCTTTGCTCCTCCTACACCGACAGTAAGCCATCATAACCTTCATTCTCATAGTCGAACTGACTTCTCAAGCTCTCCCTGCATCTTCTCTGTACGACTTGAGCGGGACTGGTTCTCATCAACTAACATCAATCACAGCTTACAATCATCTCAGATCCCGAACTCAGACAACCAGATCAATCATGGCAGCATGCGGTTAAACTTGCAGTCAAGAGCTGCTCGTTCAGGAATTTCTATAAGCAACTGGTGTGCAAGAAACTGACAACACAGGTTTAAGCTTGCCGTTGATGATACTGTGCACATCTCCTTCCCTGCAGCATTCAAATTCATACACAACCCATAATCATTCAATCAAACACACTCCATTCATTGCCCCTTATCAATAACAGCACCATTATCTTCTCCCTAGTTCGAGTAGTCCTGAAACTCCACATCCTACACCATCACTGCCTCCAGCTCTATCGTCTCATCTGTGACTCTGTCTTCGAGTTCAACAGCACCACTGAGAATCACCCATTGATCGTTCTTCTTTTCTTAATCGATTTCCTCAAACCCTTGTTAGCATAGCGACCATCATCTTCATCCATTCACAACAACACATCTCTGTCTCTGAAATCAACAACAGCAGCTTTGCCTCCTTGTTCTTCTCGATCCATACAAACCCATGGCAGGTACATCCACTTCTTTCTCAACCCTGTACCTGCCATGGGTTTGTATGAATCGAGAAGAACAAGGAGACAAAGTTGTTGTTGTTGATTTCAGAAATAAAGATGTGCTGTTGTGAAGGGATGAAGATGATGGTCGCTGTGCTAACAAGGGTTTGAGGAAATCGATTAAGAAAAGAAGAACGATCAATGGGTGATTCTTAGTGGTGCTGTTGAACTCGAAGATAGAGTCACGGATGAGACGATAGAGCTGGAGGCTATGATGGTGTCGGATGTGGAGTTTCAAGACTACTCGAACTAGGGAGAAGATAATGGTGTTGTTGTTGATAAGGGGCAATGAATGGAGTGTGTTTGATTGAATGATTCTGGGTTGTGTATGAATTTGAATGCTGCAGGGAAGGAGATGTGCACAGTATCATCAACGACACGCTTAAATATGTGTTGTTAGTTTCTTGCACACCAGTTGCTTGTAGAAATTCCTGAACAAGCAGCTCTTGACTGCAAGTTTAACCGCATGCTGCCATGATTGATCTGGTTGTCTGAGTTTGGGATCTGAGATGATTGTAAGCTGTGATTGATGTTTGTTGATGAGAACCAGTCCAGCTCAAGTCGTACAGAGAAGATGCAGGGAGAGCTTGAGAAGTCAGTTCGAGAATGAGAATGAAGGTTATGGTGGCTTACTGTCGGTGTAGGAGGAGCAAAGACTGAACGATTATTTGGAGCTGATATATATATAAGACGCCTGAGTCATGATGGAGATACAGTGACGGAGTTGTTGTTGTTGATTGGTTGATCCTCGAAGGTCAGAGAAGAGATGCAGTCAACGAGAATATGGAATGGTTTTTGCTGTGTGTGACGGTGGTCGACTGCAACCATATGGAGCTCGAGAGGAGTCGAGTTGTTGAGTTCTGCCATTGATTCTCGAAGTTGAGGAATTGCAGGTAGAAATGGAGTTGCAGAAATGGCTAGGCACTGGTGGATTTGGTTTGCAGTGTTGGCTGTAATAGCATTGGTGGTGCTAAGCTTGGAGGTTGCAGGGAAGCTGCAGCAGGGTCAGAGATGATTGTTTGTGTTGGTTCAAGAATGAATAGATGTATGCTAGGAAAATACAAGGAAGAACATGTATTGATGATGACACTGCAGCTGCAGTTATGGCTTGAGTAGTCTTTGTGAGTTTATGGCTCAAGCTTGGCAGTAGTGGAGTCTGTGGTTGTTGGTTTAGATAATGGGTGCAAGGGAAACTGATAAGAGATGCAGCTGTAGTTGTAAATGGGAGTTACTGGTGATTGCAGTTGAGATAATAACAAGTGGTCTGATGGTGGTAACTGGAATGGATTGAGTAGTTGGTGCAGTATGCTTTATAGGAATGAATGAGAATGGCTTTGGTTGTAATCATGTTATTCGTTGGTTCAATGGAGCCGAGAAATTGCGGTTGTGGATCTACAAGAAATGGGTGTTGCAGAGTGTAATGAAATGGATGAAATTATCATGGCTGTTGTGAATGAAAATGAAGGGTGCTAGATGAGTGTTAGCCGAATAGGAGGATGCGGTGCCATCTTGGCTGGAATGAAGTTCTCGATGCGCTTATCATTATGCAAAGAAAGCCCTAGCCTATGCGAAATGGCTATGGCCTAGAACAAGTCGGGTTGAGTTAGCCCTAACTCGCACCCGACTCAACTGACCGGTACTAGCCGATTCACTCGATGACATCACTGAGCTGAGTTGATTGACTCAGAGTTGACTCAGTTGACATCCCGAGTTAGCCTGTTTGACCGGTGACCGGTGGACTTTGCTTGGCCACCCGAGCTATTTTCCTGGTCACTTCTCCGCCATAATACCGCTTTTTTTACCGCGGCTATTTTTGGGACATATTTTCACATGGGTATTCCTCACATTTGGGCTTGGTGGACATCTTGTTATTGGACTTTGGGCTTTGAAGACCTAATTTTGGAAAGATGAAAGGCTACAAAAGAGAAAGTTTTCTACAACTTTGGGGATGACGTATTTTTCTACTTGGAGTTTTGGAGAGCGGCGACTAGGGTTTGCTTCTCGTTTATTTTTCATCTTCTTCATTATTTTATTATTGATTATGATTATGATGAACTCAAAAGCTATGAGTAGCTAAACACATATTATTGGTTATGGGATAAAGTTTATTTCTCAACATGTTATTTGAATCTATGAATTAGTTTTGTCTCAATAATTTATTGTTTGTGATTCACAATTAATAATGTTATATGATTTGAATACTTGTTAGGTTGAGTCCGGAATCAATCCGATTTGCATTTATCTCTAGAGCTATATTAGGGTTTTCAATACGAAAAAGTTGTTTATCCCTGATTCTAAATAACATAATTGTGGGTAGTGCTTGTAGTGATATATCCTACTAGTCACAAGTGAATCATAACTTTTGTTAAAACGGATTAGTGCTTTTACACGTTCGTTTGCATTGATTAGTCTATTCCATAAAACTTAATGCTCTTGGGTAGTTAAATCTAATTGTGCTTTTACACTTTAGATTGCTTTCTAGGAAGAATTCACATATACATTTTTTAATGTGGTTGTGATGAAATCAGGGAATTAGCGGGATATTCTTGCGATCAAGGTATCCTAGGACTTTTAGTAAATGAGAGATTAAAATACCAATTCTAGTCATTGATGATAATTCATGTTTGTGAATGATACTATCCCGTGACCAATATCTTCTCCTTATTGATTATTCAAATTATTTTATTGCTTTCAATTACTTTTATTGCTTAGATAAAACAAAAATCCCCCTTGGTTACTTTAGAAACTGAAATTTTATAACAACAATTGCCTCTCTATGGATACGAACTCTTTCTTACCACGTACTTCATTAATATTTCGTAGAGTGAGAAAGTGAAATTATTTTTGCTCGGCTGACAACCGATCAAATTTTGGCGCCGCCGGGGATCGAACCCGGGTCACCCGCGTGACAGGCGGGAATACTTACCACTATACTACAACGACTCCGTCACTGTATCTCCATCATGACTCAGGCGTCCTATATATATATCAGCTCCAAATAATCGTTCAGTCTTTGCTCCTCCTACACCGACAGTAAGCCACCATAACCTTCATTCTCATACTCGAACTGACTTCTCAAGCTCTCCCTGCATCTTCTCTGTACGAATTGAGCTGGACTGGTTCTCATCAACCAACATCAATCACATCTTACAATTATCTCAGATCCCGAACTCAGACAACCAGATCAATCATGGCAGAATGCGGTTAAACTTGCAGTCAAGAGCTGCTCGTTCAGGAATTTCTACAAGCAACTGGTGTGCAAGAATTTGATAACACAGGTTTAAGCTTGCCGTTGATGATACTATGCACATCTTCTTCCCTGCAGCATTCAAATTCATACACAACCCATAATGATTCAATCAAACACACTCCATTCATTGCCCCTTATCAACAACAACACCATTATCTTCTCCCTAGTTCGAGTAGTCTTGAAACTCCACATCCGACACCATCACTGCCTCCAGCTCTATCGTCTCATCCGTGACTCTGTCTTCGAGTTCAACAACACCACTGAGAATCACCTATTGATCGTTCTTCTTTTCTTAATCGATTTCCTCAAACCCTTGTTAGCACAGCGACCATCATCTTCATCCCTTCACAACAGCACATCTCTGTCTCTGAAATCAACAACAACAACTTTGTCTCCTTGTTCTTCTCGATCCATACAAACCCATGGCAGGTACATCCACTTCTTTCTCAACCCCTGATTCTTCTCGATCTCTCTCATATCTCAAATTCAAGTTCAAAATTACAAAAACCCTAATCTCATCTTCTCAAACTCAGAATTTCTTTCTGTTCTTCATCCTCCAAGCAGAGCTTAAATTCACATCCTCATCTCCTTGAATTCGATCCAGATGCTTACCACTGCCACAAATACCTCAGAAAGCAGCCGCACCATTTTATCTCTCCGAATTTCAGGTGGAGTAAAAGAAAGCTAATGATAAGAAGAAATAAATCTTCTCTGAAATTTAGGTTTTGTGTAGGAGTAAAGATTGATATAGATACCCCACTGACTTGGATAAGGGTTGCCCAGATCTCATTTATGGCTTGTCAGTTTCGCGGAACCGACTGCCTATTCACTTCGTTGTCGCGCATATTCTTAGCCCGCTCCAAGTATAGCTCTCAAGTGAATTGACATTTTTGCTCTTTATGCTCCAAATGAACATTTTTCTCCTTCTTTTGATCCAAATGACTCCAAAGTACCTAAATAACTCAAAACTAAACATAAGAGATGCAACTCACAAGGATAATAGCAAAGAAAGCATAAATACTAGATATAAATCTAGGTGTTTTACAACACCTATCAGTGGTGGAATAGATATAGACCTTTTATTTTGTGATCTCTGCAGGTGTCTTCCTAGGACTCCATTGGTGTTGAGATTTGTTGTCGACTATCTCCATACTGGAACAACGGCTGCGCGAATTTTCACTTTGTCTTTCTGGGTGTGGACCCTTTGAGGTATTTCTGGCTTGCTCCATACAACACTTGTGGTGTTGCAGAAAAGGCTGTTGCTCCATCCGGATCAAGAGAAGCCGTTGCGTTCTTCTAAGTAGTAGTCATGTATTCTTGTGTCTCCACGCGGCTTTCTGGTCCTTTCATCTAGGAGATTTACTGGTGCTCATCTATCGAAGCATTTCCAGTAGCATTGCTTGAAAAAGAATTTTCGTGAAGCTTCTTAGCGAATGGAACACCGGAATTGAAATTGGTTGTTGAACCTAAATTGAACTTAATGATTGAATTGGATCTAAGATCTACCCTTTTGAAATTGAGAAAACTTGAATGAATATTGAGAAACTGATTTTGCAACCGAGAGATCAATCTCCCACTGTGGTCGCCAGTTGTTTTGGGGTAAAAATTGATTCTGCTGTTTTTGGTAAATTTGGGTGTGTTGATGAGAAACGAATTCAAACCCTAAACAAATGCACTACACGTGAGTACTTTTAGATTCGAGAGATCAATCTGTAAGACTCTGGCCTAAACTAAGAAATGGTCGTTCCAGATTCAATTCGGTCAGAAAGTGAAGGAGAAGGGTTGATCTTAGGGAGGGAAGCGAAGAAGGTGTTTGAGATCAGAATGTTGAATTATGAAGGTGTGGTTGTTTTATGACTTGTATCAGAATATGGTTTCTAGATACTTGTGTTGATAACACTTGTGTGGTTATTGTCGAAATAGATTGAAAACCTATTTATACAAGTCATTGAGCGCACCCTGACCTCGTAGGATGTGGAGGAGATTAAGTAGTGGAGTAGTGGGGTTGTGTAAGAGGTGGTGATCATCACGTTTTCATTATGAGGGAAGACTGGTCACATCTTCACCCACTACTCTCATCGTTGTTGACCGTTCGTCCTTTCCTGACACTTTCTCGTAGTGGGCGCGTTGCACGCCGCACGCTGTAAACCGCCAGACCAATACCCCTGTGAGCATCCCCCAGTTTGTGACACGTTTGATGTATCGAGTAAATGGGTCAAGTCGTGGGACTTGCCGCACAGAATAGCACGCGGCGCTATTAGGTTAAATAGCTAAGGTATCTTTGAAGCCGATATTCATAAAATATCGTATGTATTCGATGCACGTAAAGCATCGCTTTTAAGCAAGAAGCTCAAAATAATCGATGTCCATGGAGCATCGTTGTTTTAGAGCTTGTCTAAATTAGTCGCGAGTCGATCGTCTTAAAAAGAAGAGCGTGACCAGACAACTTTGGGCGATCGTTTGGTAGCTCTAGGGGTGAGCTACTGCGTGGTCGATCGCTCCCTGTAGGCGAGTGGCGGATGGTAGCCATTCAAAAATTCTAATGGTTGATCTAAATTAGATCTGGATCGCTCAAATTGGCTAGCCAAGTTGAGTGGTCGAGACGATTTGCGGCAGTGAATGACTGTTGGCAGCGCGAAGGGCTATCTTTGGGCGATCGTTTGGGATCGCACGAGCGAGATGTAGCTCGGTCAAACGCTCCTTACGGGAGGGGGTTGCCGGTGATCATAACGGCACCCCATCGATCATCAAGTATCCGATCTAAGCCGTCCGACCAAGCTAGCGAAGTTGGACGGACGAGATGGTTTTGCGGCAGCTGCTTGCTGTCGTTGATTTAGGGTTTGGAAGCCGTGTGGCCAACCCTAGTTTGGCTCATCGAATCAAAGCGCTGGGCATTGATTTGAACAGGCCGATCGACCATGTGCAAAGACGGGCCGCTTGTGAGCACGCTGACATCTCATGGGCCATCTAAAATTAGATCTAAGCCACTCGATTCGGCTGGCGAAGATGGGTGGTCATGATTGATTTGCAACAGTAGCATACTGCCGCAAATATAAATTAGGGTTTTAAAATGGCCGCGTCCACCTTAGTTCGATCGAACAGTTTGATGCGTCATTGACTTCCCATGAGCAAGTCGATCGTCCGGGAATAAAATTTGGCCGGCGGTGAATGCATTGGCATCTCTTTAATCGTGCGGGATATGATCTAGGTCGTCCAACTTGGTTGGCTAAGTTGGATGGATGTGATGATTTGCGATAGTTGTATGCTGTTGCAACCCAAATTATGGCTTTGGAATAGCGCGTTCGCCCTAGTTTGGGCAAACGATCTGACGACCTATGGACTTGCCGCGGGCAGGTCGATCGACCAAGGGAGAAGTTGGGATGCCAATGGGTATGTTGGCGCCTCTTTGATCACTCCAAGGAAGATCTCAGTCGTCCAACTAGGCTGGCTAAGTTGGACAGTCGTGATGTATTTGAGACCGTTTTTGCCGGTCTTAGCTCGTTTGAGCTTATTTTTCAAATAGCGCGAACACCCATATTAGGGTTAACGTTCGAAGTGCTTGCGAGTGTACTAGATGGAATCCGTTCGGTCGGGATGTTAGTGGGACCGCCGGTGGTCATCATGATGATCACCTAGTTCCGCTAGGAGTAGGCTAGGCATGTTGAATTGTGTGGCCAAATCGTGTGGCCGTGATCGTTTTTTAAGACTGATATGGACAGTCTAGATTTTCCTTAAGGAATTTAAACGCGTTCGATCGCGCTAACTTTTAATTAAAACGCTGATATCTTTATAGAGAGTGGTGTGGCCTACGTGAGTGTTTTCATGCAGGTCTCAATACTGACACTTCGGGAGATTCATGCTACTCCGCTGCGAGCGAACATTAATCGTCATGTCATGTCAATATTGAGAGTTCGGCTGGGAACATTGCATAGGAAAATACTAGGCAGGCAATGCATTAGTGAATAATGCCGGTGGAAGATAAAATTCACAGAATATTTTGGGATTGCTTTTGCACGCATCATTCTGAGTAAATTTCATATATAAAGATATATTGAATTGCTCAATGCATATGTGAGCGAAGAGGCTTAAGCACTCATTGCTTTTAAATGGATTCTGTTTCTTTGCAGGATGACAGCGCATTAAATACAGGGTTTACGATTTTAGCCCTTGAACTAAAAACCACCATCAACACTCTTGAGTGGAAATATTTAGTGTTTCTGTCCTAGTGCTTTAGGAGGTGTTGTCTTGATTGTTGATAAGCAATTCTACTTATAACATTATACCAATAATGTAAATGTTATTGAAGAGCTTGCATATTGGGTTCCTCATAATTTTGATTATGTTGTAGTTGTGCAATCTGACTTTGAATATCTTTAATTCTTTCATCTTTATTATCAAGTACCTGCTTTTTTCATAGTTTAAGACCTTGTTTTGTATCTTTTAGATTTGAAGTAATCTGATAAGCAGCAGTACCATCTTGCCTTATCTTCCAACATCTTCTTTTAGTCTCCTTACCAGAATCATCGGACAACTAATGCTCATAAAATCTATAAGGCTTACTTAAATTAGCATAATGAAAGTCAGTTTGAGGCATTTTTGGTGCATGATCAGATTCCGAAGGAGTCAGATTAGTAATTAGAGCTTCATGGAAAAGATTAAACCAGTCATTGTTACAAAGAGCTCTGTCAAGCCTAGTTCTAACTTGTTGGATTTGTTACCTATGGTTAGACCAAGTAAATGGACTTCCAGGAAAGAAAAAACATCTATAGTGCTATGAATAATTCAGTGATAGCTATTATGGAAAATAATGTAACTCTGTCTCTTATCAGTGTGCAGTGTGGCACTGAAATCTCCTATTGAGATCCATGGCAAATTCATGTTATAACCCATTTCTCTTATAAAAGTCCATTGAAATCTCTTATTAGGTTAAGCTAAGAAATTCATTTCTTCACTTTTAGAATTAGTCGGGCTACGTCATAATCTCTGTCGTCCGGATTTGTTGCCTATGGTTAGACCAAGTAAATACACTTCCAGAAAAATGAATTTTAATAAGACCATGAACATCTATAATGCTATGAATAATAGAGTGAGAACTATTATGAGAAATAGTGTAACTCTGTCTCTTATTAGTGTACAGTGTGGCATTGAAATCTCCTATTAGAATCCATGGCAAATTCATGTTATATCCCATTCATTCCTCTTATAAAAGTCTATTGAAATCTCCTGTTAGGTTAAGCTAAGAAATTCAGTTCTTCACTTTTAGAGTTAATCGGGCTACGTCATAATCTCTGATGTCCAAATCTTGATAAATCTTGATCGTCTTTTATCACCTTTCCTTAGACTATTGTAAGAAAAAGAGTTGCTTGATCTATCCATTGACAGACATAAGTATGGGTGAGCGGCTGAACATTGGCTCCCAGACGTAAAACTTAGGACGCGCACATCTTTCTGGCACTTTTGTTATAGGGAGGAGGCTTTTGGATCAAGGGAGTGAAAAAATCGGGGTTAACTCATTAGATAAAACCGCGTCTAAAATTTTCATTGAATCGAACAAATCTTCCTCTAGGACCACACAAATATATACAGTATAAACTCTATAAATTAATGCTGTCGGGACCATCAAAATTTATTAATTAAGCGAGATATTAATTAACCGATAAATTAATAATTATTAATTTATATATTAATTAATAATTTATTAACTTATAGATAAGTTTTATATCAAATAATTAGTTTCTATACAAACAAAATACCATATCATACTGAAGGATCGCAAAGTGTTGAACTATTTTTTTTGCCACCAAACACAACTTCAAAAATTCAACCTTGTGATGCAGGGATTATACTAGGTTTTAAAGTGCATTATCGTCGTCGATTTTAGAGGTCTTTTGGAAGGCTATGAATTAGGGGAGTCAAATCCAGAGAAAATAAATGTGTTAGATGCAATGAATCTTGCAATTTCAGCATGGACTGTCGATGTTTGTACAAGTACACTTGCAAACTGCTTTCGTCATTGTAAAGTTCGATCAATAGATAACACAAGTTTACACAATTTGGATGAACATACAGACAGTGAAATCACTCAAGACTTGCAAAATTTGATCGAGAAGTTGGGCTATCGCAATTCAATGAATGTCGAAGATGTCCTAAATTATCCGAAAGAAAATGAAGTTACACAGTTGTTGATTGATGAGGAAATAATCGAGAACATTATGGGAACTGATAAACATGTGGAAGAAGATGATAAAAGTTCTACAATAAAGCCCCCTTCACGAAACGAGGCTACTAAGAGCAGTTCCTATGGCAATGAACAAAAATAAAAATTTGTTGAGCCACGTGGATGAACAAACTGCATTCTCCACTATGGGAAACAAGGAAAAATGAACAAATCTGATATTTTAGGGTCCCACTATTGATTTTATTAACAGAAACTAATAAGAGTTGGGTCCCACTAATGATTTTATTTATATAAACTAATAAGAGTTTGGTCCCACAGATTACTTACTAATAAAATAAATAATAAAAAATAAATCATAATTATAATAATCATGTTTTGGAGAGAGAATATGTGAGGGGCGTCATTCCTTCTGACTCCAGCGACATTCCTTCTGACTCCAGCGTCATTCCTTCTGACGCCAGCGACATTCCTTCTGACTCCGCGTCGATGGCACGATCACACGTCCTTACAACAGACATGCGCCGGATGTTCCGACTCGATGTTCAAATCAACAAATCTGTTGATTTGAACATCCATTTTTCATGTTTGTTCATTCCATAGTGGGAGCAAAATGAACAAACTCCGAGTTTGTTCATCCCATAGGAATTGCTCTAAAGTGGTAATCACATTGAATAATTTCTTGTTGAGCTATGAGAAAACTACACCAAAAATTCTTACAATGATAAGAAAAATTAGAGATGAAATTCAATGCGATATTGATTTTAGCAGAAAACAGAAGACAATTATATCATTTTTTAAAAAATCTTCGTAAATCATTAATGTACTGAATATATATATATAATGCATTATTAATTTATATTTCATATGGGGCCTACATAGGTAATCAAAAAAGTATTATCTTATAATTTTAGCGAATTATTAATTTGGCACGTTGTCCCCGACTCGGTACCGGCCAAAAATATTATTTAAGAGAGTTTATTAAATAATCGAGTATTAATTAAAAGAGTTTCTACTGTATTTAAAGAAAACGAGAATTCTTCCAGAGTATACCAAGCAACAAAAAAATCCTGACAGGTTACAGATTTTAGTTTACCGATTTCAGATGAGGTCTTATTCTTGTGGCAAGTTCATCTGATACTGCATTCTTCATCAATTACTCTATTGATTCAGTTAGCTGGTCAGGTTGTTGATAGAAATAACTAAAGGTATTCGAGAAATAAGATGAAACCAATTAAACTTGTGCGAAAGACCTCACCAAATAATCTAAGTTCTACCGACCGAGTTTTTTTTACGAGAGATTTGAATTTGTTTTTCTAGGGTTTCTTCTGGGAGTAATGGAGGAAGAACAGGAAATTTTTTTTTTGGGTTTTCCAACAATCATGCACTCATGCTACAGTAGAAACTCTTTTAATTAATACTCGATTATTTAATAAACTCTCTTAAATAATATTTTTGGCCGGTCCCGAGTCGGGGACAACGTGCCAAATTAATAATTCGCTAAAATTATAAGATAATACTTTTTTGATTACCTATGTAGGCCCCATATGAAATATAAATTAATAATGCATTATATATATATTTTCAGTACATTAATGATTTACGAAGATTTTTTAAAAAATGATATAATTGTCTTCTGTTTTCTGCTAAAATCAATATCGCATTGAATTTCATCTCTAATTTTTCTTATCATTGTAAGAATTTTTGGTGTAGTTTTCTCATAGCTCAACAAGAAATTATTCAATGTGATTACCACTTTAGAGCAATTCCTATGAGATGAACAAACTCAGAGTTTGTTCATTTTGCTCCCACTATGGAATGAACAAACATGAAAAATGGATGTTCAAATCAACAGATTTGTTGATTTGAACATCGAGTCTTGAACATCCGGCGCACGTCGTTGTAAGGACGCGTGATCGTGCCATCGACGCGGAGTCAGAAGGAATGTCATTTGGCGTCGAAGGAATGACGCTGGAGTCAGAAGGAATGTCGCTGGAGTCAGAAGGAATGACGCCCCTCACATATTCTCTCTCCAAAACCTGATTATTATAATTATGATTTATTTTTTATTATTTATTTTATTAGTTAAGTAATCTGTGGGACCAAACTCTTATTAGTTTATATAAATAAAATCATTAGTGGAACCCAACTCTTATTAGTTTCTGTTAATAAAATCAATAGTGGGACCCTAAAATATCAGATTTGTTCATTTTTCCTTGTTTCCCATAGTGGAGAATGCAGTTTGTTCATCCACGTGGCTCAACAAATTTTTATTTTTGTTCATTGCCATAGGAACTGCTCTTAGTAGCCTCGTTTCGTGAAGGGGGATTTATTGTAGAACTTTTATCATCTTCTTCCACATGTTTATCAGTTCCCATAATGTTCTCGATTATTTCCTCATCAATCAACAACTGTGTAACTTCATTTTCTTTCGGATAATTTAGGACATCTTTGACATTCATTGAATTGCGATAGCTCAACTTCTCGATCAAATTTTGCAAGTCTTGAGTGATTTCACTGTCTGTATGTTCATCCAAATTGTGTAAACTTGTGTTATCTATTGATCGAACTTTACAATGACGAAAGCAGTTTGCAAGTGTACTTGTACAAACATCGACAGTCCATGCTGAAATTGCAAGATTCATTGCATCTAACACATTTATTTTCTCTGGATTTGACTCCCCTAATTCATAGCCTTCCAAAAGACCTCTAAAATCGACGACGATAATGCACTTTAAAACCTCGTATAATCCCTGCATCACAAGGTTGAATTTTTGAAGTTGTGTTTGGTGGCAAAAAAAATAGTTCAACACTTTGCGGTCCTTCAGTATGATATGGTATTTTGTTTGTATAGAAACTAATTATTTGATATAAAACTTATCTATAAGTTAATAAATTATTAATTAATATATAAATTAATAATTATTAATTTATCGGTTAATTAATATCTCGCTTAATTAATAAATTTTGATGGTCCCGACAGCATTAATTTATAGAGTTTATACTGTAACGTGAAAACAAGGTTGTTCGATATTCAGGGTAAACGAGATTTGTAAAGATTATTTTGTGTTTTGTGATTGTCACTGGGTTGTGTCTTGAGCTGAGCCACTAGGGATGCATTAATTAGAGATAACTTTATGTTTTCGGATTATCACTGAAATTCAAAATGGTTACTATGATATCACTGAGAAATTTTTGATGATTGGCTTATAAAATCCTACACTTTGTGATGTGAATGAAAAGGGTGAAACACTGCTTTACTAGGATGCACGGAAGGTAAGTGAAGAAAGTACAAGAAATAAAAAAAATTAAAACCTAGAAAAATTCAAATCAAACCCATGTAATCTTATTTGTCTCAGTTTCAATCCATGAATTTACCCATCAAACATACTTAGGAAACATATTGGCAGAAACATCAGCTTCTTCCCTGTTCTTCTCGTTTCAAAACCAAACCTTCTACCACTTCTACTTTCTCTTTCTCCTTCTCCTTCTCGGTACCTCCTCAATACTTGTAAACACCCACCTAACCAATGGTTAGCTGGCGCTGGGGTACAATCATCTCATGACCCGAACTTGTAAACTATGAACCTGAACTGAAATAGGTAGGAGAAACACGACCTGGTTCTGTAGTTTGAGTCAATAATTTTAGCTTCTTGCGCACTAATCTACCAATTACTATTATGCGTATTGGTTGGCTGGCCTTGTGTATTTACCATCAATGAAATGGTCGCGAAATATTGTGTTTCACCGTCTCTTCGGGGGTGGTGAGATGCTGTAGAGAAATTTGGATTTCGCGTTTTGAATTGTGAACGTGAATGTCTCAATTCTCTTCCACCAGTGCTAACGAACCAAGGTGTTACAAACTGATTTTTTCTTATTACACATACATACAAACAAGAGAACCATGCTATAATTGATTTGGTGTTTCGGTTTTTTCATTCCAGCAATCTTTGGTACTATATTTGAAGACATAAATTTGAAAAATGTTTAATTTTGATTTTTCTTAGTTTGAGATTTAATATTAACCTGACCATAGATGAAATAGGGTTCTGGATTTTGTGAGAGTTTTTGGTTGTTCATTGTTATATTGCTCACTGAACATAACTCGTGAATTTGCGGGTTAAAAAAGAAACAAGTGAGTCAACTGTAAATGATATTTTGGTATTAGACTCTAACTCATTTGTGAATCAGTGAGTTGAATCGGAAATTTCTACTCTTTTGATCTGGAAACCCCTCCCTATAACAAAAGTGCTTTCCGACGACCAATATCTAACACGCACCAGGTACTATGTACAAACCATCAAATTTGTTGGATTGGCCGTCCATTTTTCTGTTTGTTCAACCTCTGTGGGATCAGAAGATTTGCCTTTAGTCCTCACGGACTTAGCGGGTTTTCTTCAAACCTGCGCGAAGAGCTCACTGACACTTCTTCATCGTCCTCTAAATTAACGACCATCCGAAATTCTGTATATGTTACTTAATTTTCTCGGTTGTTTATCAATTCCCTCTTCCTTCTCTTCTTCCAGTTAATATGAGCTTTCTTAATGTTCACTCTCAGTATTTCCCTAATTCCCAAATATCTTTATTTTCAACAACAACTACTCTTTATCTTTCTAAATTACCCAAATCTTTTCACCCTCCAAACAATGTCTTCTCTACAACAACAACTTCTGCTTCATCTTCATATTCATCATCTTCTTATTCAATTAATTTACTACCTAAATGTGTATTTGAAAGGAGAAGAAGAAACCCTAGTAAGGTTTCATCAAGCCGGGACACTCCAATTTGGGGTGGTAATGGTGAATTAGATAGTTTTGAAGTTTCTAGACAACTTGATGATTTAGCAATTGATGGAGTTGTTTATAACAAAACTTTGAGACTTGTTGAATCTTCTATGTTTGCTGCTGTTGCTGGGTTAGCGTATTTCTTGAGCAATTCTCTTGCAATTGAGGTAAGTACATAATAATGCAGTACTGTGTTATAGTAATAAGATGATTTTGATGACATTAAGTAATAGAAATGGCTGATGAAACTAAATGATGCCCGTTAGTGGTTACCATTTTGCTGCTGGTCATTTTAGATATTCTCAGTTCTTAAAAGTTGAAATTTTTCAAACGCCGTGCAGAACTATTTTGGTTGTTTCTTCTCTTTGCCAATTGTAATCGCTTCTATAAGATGGGATCTTGCAGCTGGTAGAAAAACTATGGTTAGTACTTTATTCAGAATTGTATGAAGACCTGAATCTTTTGGTTCGATACTCAGTACTCACGCTTGAGAGGTTTGACATGTTTGGTATTTTCCGTTCTTATTTCAGGTGGCAACTTCCATGCTATTACTTACCTTGTCAGGTCCAGTAAAGGCTTTAACCTATTTGGTGAGCATTCTTGGAACATCTTCGTGTTTTCCGACGAAATCCATACTTGTTTGCTTCTTTTTTTGTCTGTTTTAATACTTGTGTCATTGCAAATGAGCTAATCTCTCTTCCTGCTGCTTAGGCTTGGGCAGTTGAGTGAAGGGACTCGATTTATAAACTGAATATTATGAGGGAGCATCTTTTTATAGAACTCAGGGAAACATTTTCAGAATACATAATTTGGATCATAGTGATTGAACCTTGAAGTACTCTCAGTTAGTGAGACACATATTCTGTCTATAGTCCGTACATTTTATGGAGAAAGAACGCTTTTCTATCATTTACTTTTTATATTGCTTTTTATGTTTTGCTAGTTTACGTATGGGTGTCTCCTTAGTCTTAACTTTCATCTTACCTCATTGCAGCTCATGCATGGACTGGTTGGCCTTGCCATGGGTTCTTTGTGGAGGTACCAAGTGAAAAATCTACTTATACCCTTATCCTGGTTCTTAACAAAGTTTGTAAGATATTGTTGGACATGCTATTTGGCTGAGTGAATCAACAGGAGTTGTATATAACCAGGTCTAGTTGCTTTAAAGAATGACTTTCAAGTACGACCGAACCCGTAGCAAATTGCCCACATTTAATGACTAGAAGTGTCTTAAAGTGAGATCATTTTCAACTTTCTTTCTTCTACTACCACTCAAATACTAATTGGGTTGTTGTTCTCTTTCGGTTTCACAGGTTGAGGGCTAATTGGGGTCTCTCCATTGCTCTGTGCACATTTGTATTGTTTGCCCACTTCATCTAAGCTGCTTGGATATATTTGTTTAGTTTAGCCTTGATTTTATACAAGTCTTTAATGACTTGGTTTTTTCTTGAATCCAGGTTAGAGCTATGGGTGCAATGGGGTATGTTCTAATATCATCATTCTTGATAAGAGAAAACATATTATCTTTGGTAACTAATTCTTCTTTCGAATGTCAATACGTTTATGTGTGTTCGTGGTAACTTGGATTCTAAATTCTTACACTTGGGTGCAGATCACCATAAACATTCACGCTTCACTCACTTACATTCTTACCGCCATAGGTGTAAATACAATCCCGTCGATGTATACAATATATGCCATATTTGGTACCGTGGTATTTCTTCAACACATTTTTTTTGGATCTGGCCTTTTCATTTGCTGATTCTAATAGACACTTTATTAGAAAGACACTAAACTGTGTTTTTCCTTTTCTTGAAACAGCTTTTACTCAACTGCGTGTTCTTTGTATTCTTGCTACACATTCTTTATGCTGTGTTCTTGTCCAGGCTTGGGATGAAGGCTTCTTTGTCACTGCCTAAATGGGCAAAAGCAATTTGAAGATCATCGGACTCTCAATAACTCCACTGTTGTTGTTTAAACATGTGTCTTTACTTATTCTTCTTATGCTGTTTGAAGACGTCACATTTGATGGCCTTTTCCATCAATTTTATCACCGTCTTCCTCAACTTTACAACTCCTCAGCCAACAACCTGAAAGCACCAATTCCTGACCGAAGATATGGATGAGGAACCGAGAACAGAGACAAAGGAGCTTCACATTGTCCACCAAATATTAGAATAAACTTTGATGGTTCTGATTTATGTAACAGTGAATTTTATTCATGGTGATTTGTGCATCACTTCATAATACTCCCTCCGTCCCACTATTAGATGACCTAGTTGAAGTTTGCACAATTCTTAAGGCAAGGAATGAAACGAGTGTTTTTAAGTATTTTTTACAACTATACCCTTGTGGATAATAACTTGTAAAATTTAGAAATCATTTATCTCTCAAACTATGCCACAGATTTTCGTAAATTTTTTACCGTTGAAAATCATTTTAAAATACTTACGTAAAGAATATAAACATGAATATCAAATTATACATATTTCTTATGATAACGATAACCAATCAAAAGGATAATTTTAGAAATATGCAGGAAACATAATTTAGAATGAATCATTTGAATTGTAGCAAGCCTATATTGCTGGTGTACGATTTCCATGTGTAAAACTACATTGTAAACATCATTGGTTGAGAATATGGCAAAACAGGAAGTGTATTGGTACTATACTCATGCCCAAAATTGTGTGGATTTTATTACATTAAAGACAAGGTTTAAACCAGGAGAGGTATCTCGCTCCAAATATAAACTACGACCATATACGTATAATACTTTCAGGTTGACAATAAAAATTGCATTTGGGCATCTCTAACATCCTGTTGATGCCACGAAATAAGGGAGTATCCTGTTCGCATTCCAGGCATTGGGTCTTTGTTCAACTACACGTTATTGTACTTCTTTCATCAGCTGTGGTGTAATTTCTCTGCCTAGCAAAAAAGTGAGGGAATCTGAACCACTGAGCTCTGAAATTATTCATTTCTCATTCCAAACACCATTCAGTTCTCATTCTGATGCAAATTTGTAGCTCCGTTAGACAAAATCACTGTTTCACTTAACAGAATTTAGCCACCCAGAAGAGATCAGTTCAGAGAGTTTCAGATTTTGAGAGCAAGAATGTCTTTATGATTCCCATCATCTCACCACCAGGAAATCGTCCAAGGCAGCCCCTAGCTGCTGCGAACTCATGAAATCTGCTTACTGAATCACCGCAGAAAGATTCATGCAGATCACTTTTCTCCTCTTCAAAACCAATCTCTCTCAGGTCCACGGCAGGATCTACTTTTGGAAGAGGAAAAGGATCAAGGGAAGTTCCCATTATAACAGACTCCCCTCCCACTGCACCTACATAGTCTTTTAATCGGCATATAGTGAATGGGACGGGTTCAAAACTGTGATCTCCATATTCGACAGGAGTTGAGTGGTCACCAGTCATGCAAATAGAGTATTGGAAATCTCCAGTAGATTCTGCCTGCCAGAGGAGCCTCGCTAGTTGACTAATTGCTACATCAACTGCTTCCAATGCCTTGACCTTGAAAACACTTGCCTTATCATGACCAGCGTCATCTATTGCCTGTCATATACACCTTAAAGTGTTAAAATATGGAATAAATAAATGAAAAAGATACATCAATTGAGGCAGATTGGAATTCTCAGTTCATAATTTAAAAGTCGAATTTTAGCACTCTATTTGCTGAGTCACCTTCAACAACTCAAACAGGTAAAGATGTCGTTGTTTGCCTTCTTACCTCAGAGGTTTTTGAGCTTGGCTTGTGGAATTTATTATTGAACGCAATTGTTCTTTCTTAGTTGTGGGAGAATGTGAAATTTAAGCTCTTTACTCGATCAATAACTAACCTTGATGTGGAGGAAGCCAAAATCATAGCCATTGGCTCGGCCTGGCTCAGGTTCAGCCTCTCCTGGTACAAAAACGTTTGGACATTTCTCGATTGGGGAGGATAGAGCTTTTGCTATAGCGGTCGCTTTAGAAGTTAAGAGAGTGCGGTAATCTCCTGTTGCTCCAGGAGCTTCTAGGATGTCAATACCAAGAGATAGGCCTAGACCAGCAATAATTTTGGTGGGGGCTACCATGCATGACCACAATCCATGCTTCTTTTCAAAAGGTGGAACCTGCAGGACACAGCAAACAAAAAGAATTAGTATTTGACAATTTAAATCGAACAGAGCAGATGTTTCAAACTGGTCCAATGTCAGTGAAGGGTGACAAAACAGACCTCAATTCGAATACCACGGCCTCGTAAAAGAACAATGTTGGCAATGTTCTTCCCTTCAACCAAACGTTTTGCATTCAATGGGTGAGCTATCAGAATTTTTGACATCTCCTTTGAGAGTTCATTGACAACTGCAGCTGTGTGCTTTGCTTCATCAGTATCATCCAAAGGTTCAGCTTTCAAAAGCAAGCGGTTGTCTTTTAAAGGGTCTGTTCCAGATATATTTCCACTCAGTTTTGGCCCCTTAACAACTACTCCACACCTGTGTTCTGTCGCATATCTGTTGAAGGATACTGCATTACAGTTATCGGTTTGTCCTTTAAGTTACCTTCAAAATTTAGGAAGGAGGCCAAAGAAGAAAACGCCAAACATAACTGAAAATCTTTTACGCCCTGAAGGTAATCAGAAAATTAAGAACTAAAATCCAACTATAAGCCAAGAAGGGTGTGATCGTTACAGATTTAGATACAGCAACAGCACAGAACCCATCGTGGTCCTAGCCTTTCCTAAATGTTTTTTTTTAAACCTTCAGAAATTCTAATAGATAATATGACTCCATTAGATCCTAAAAGTTAGAATTATACCAAAGCATCAGGGTTGACCTCTGCAAGTGGATTAGCACTCTATTAATCTAGCTATATCTTAGTGTTTAAAAATAATACTTCAGCAAGAATTATTGTGGTAAATTCCTCACTGACTATTTTGTGATTGTTAACTGATGGTAGGCCCGCGAAAGGTTAATTCATGCTCAAATCAACATATATCCAAAACCTTTACAATAAGAACACTCACCTGACTCTGACTTCATATTCAGGGAAAGATGGTAGCTTCAGTTTATCCAATGCGGCAGAGGATAGGCCCCTCTTCCTCGAAATGCCTGTCAGCTCTTCTACTGGTAACAACTTCAGATTTCTCATCTAATGTTGCAAAGTTTGACTGCATGTTACAACAGTGTATAAAAAATGTCATCAGAAAAATAAGAACTTCAAAATGTAAAAAAATCGGGAATTAAAGTGAATTCGGAGCTAGAGAAACTTCCCTATTTAAATACCTGAAGCAGGCTAGATAATATTGTACAAATGATGAGGCATAATAATTCATATCCAGTCAGAACGTATTTAAAGATCTCTTATACATTAAATCCTTTTTAGCTTTTAGAAACTTATTACGCTGCGTAGAGATCCAGGAAATTGGTACTTGAAGTACCCATTATGTCATGCTAAGAGAAACCTATATTCACAAACCTTCTGTTAAGGGAAACCTCACAGTATGGTAGATTTCACAAACCTATATTCACCTTTGATACGTTTGAGTTTGACTAGTTCACCTTTTGCTCAGAGAAACCTCACAATAAGTTGATTTTTAACGGTCTTCCTAAAACCAAACTATCCATTCTTACACTCAATTAGTGACCGTCCAACAATATAAGGTAAACTTTGACATCAACAAGCACCAGTTACAATTGGCTACGGTGAGTGCTAATGCCTGCCGCTAGTGGCTATGGTGAGTAATGGAATTTTTTTTTTGTTTAAAAAAAAAAGTAAGAAACAAGCAGTTGAGTTTGAATTTTGAAGGATCAGCACAAGATTATTTCCTTTGTATATATCAGATGATTGGGGTTTTTAGTTATGTATTCCATATGTATGTATAATGAGCATGACCAACATGTTCAGCAACATCTTATGGCAAAATTCAGGTCATCTCAAAACAGAAACAAGAAATAAATATGTTTAACACAGAATGAATGAAAAACAAAGCACACAATGAAGCCCCCATGCATGGTTTAAAAAGGCGTTTGTGGGGCGCGCTTTTGGGCGCTTTTTTGCGCTTCAGGTCCAAGGCGCTTCTAGAGCGCCGCTTTACGAATTGGTTTATATTAGAAAGTGAAAAGTCGGCCTTTGAAGCCCAGTAGGGCCTGGTTCACATTTTCTAACTAAATACTAATAAACCTAATTTGAAGGGCATGATGATCATGATGACTATGACTATCCACATGATGATATGAATGATGCGTTCACCATTCCTTCACATCAAAGAGACATTCGTGGCTAGCATATTTAAATAGCTCTTGGGTAGAATATGCAATATCAGTATGCCATATGCTTAGTTAGTCTAATTGCTCCTTTCATTATGTCTGAACTTCATAGTTTTCTTTTATTAGGTTGATAACTTCTTATTTATGTATATTATCATTTATTTCAAAAAGCTCGCTTTCTCTTTACGCTTTCACAGCGCTTTACGTTTTGGTGTGAGAGCACTTCGCCCCACGCTTTCGCTTTTTAAAACCTTGCCCCCATGTTTTATGACCTAACACACATATAGATAGTGCTATTTTATAATATAGAACATCCGTTTGTACAACCAGAAAACTTTGGCTTTTAAAAAGGGTTTACATTTTATTGCCAGTTCTTAAATAACCATATCACCGGATAAAACATGGGCTCTCAACAGACCAATAAACTGGATGATTCTACTACCACAAAAGTTATCTACTTGCAGAAAATGAAGACAGTAGATGAGAAGGAGAATAAAAGACAACCTTGAATGCCAGCACCCATAGACTCAAATGCTCCACGACCTCGATAGTAGACTCTTGGATCATATCCTAACAATGAGAGATGAGCTGTATCACTTCCACAACCCAATCCTACTTCTACAGGATCCATAAGGCCATTAACTCCAGCCGAAGCAATTGCATCCAAATTGGGAATTTTGGCTACTTGAAGAGGAGTTCGGTTCCCAAATCTCGGCAGCGACACATCACCTAATCCATCTATTAGAGCATCTCCAATGCAAGGGGTAAAGGTCTTAAATTAGTATGACACCTAGGATTTAAGACTTTTTGCACCAAAGTTTTATCTTCAATGCAAGGGTGGAGGTCATAGAAAAAGATGACATGGCTTATTGGGGGTAAAGGAGAAGGTGGAAATAAGACTTTCTTCATGACCCTAGGTCTTAAGTCCACATCATCTTTTGTCTCTTAATTTAAATAAAAAGTGTAAGGTAATACCTTGGAGATTGAAGATAAAATTTAGGTAAAAAGTGTTATATTTAATTTTTTTTTGTCATGTAGTGAATGACCCACAACCAAAATGTATAAATAACACCTCCATATAGGATGACCTTGACCTCTAGCATTGGAGATGCTCTTAGCACTAATGCTACTCTTTGTTTCGGGATGCCAGCATCACCCATATTTATTTCTTCCTTACAAGCAAAAAAATAAATACATACTTCTTAGTTCTTATATACACTAAATAAAACTTCAGTGGGACTATGATTGAAGAGTACTCTGATTGAAATACACTTACGGGATGTAGAGTAATCTGAAGCTTCAAATCTCTCTTGGGTTTTTCAAAGCAAATATGAAACCTAGGAAACTGATGATCAATTCAACTAGCAGATTGAGTAATTTAATAGGTTTATCAGTAAAGAAAAGGTTACTTTATCGTTCTTATAAACAATAATTAAAGAACAGTCATTACCTGAAATGATTTCTATTTGTCTCTTGTAATCTGCTTCGGACGGAAGAAGTAAAGTTTCTTTGTACTTTATCAGTATTCCATTTGATTATGTTGATTTTGAGTAGTGAACCAAAACGCAGAAACGGAATAAGCTTTTCTGGAAGAATAAATCATATACAGAGAACCCAACAGACACTTGGTGCGCCACTAGTCCACTAGGCCCCCTAAAACTTTCTAATAAGAACCGATTTATTCTTCTTCCCAGAACGCTGAAAACTCAAAGAGAAGAAGAAAGGGTCTATTTGCTTATCTGATTTTTCTTACTCAACATCTAAAAACTAAAATTTTCAAATTCAGCTGTTACTGGCCGAACAAAGGATAATAACTACTCCAGCAGTGTATTGGCTTCAAGATATATAATATAAGACAAGCAAGGGATGTGGTAACACAGCTTGGGAAATAAACAACTGTAAAACTTACAAATTCCGTAATATCTCACATATTCTACAGCAGGATCAAATAGAGAAAAGGGACATAAGACTTGGAACTTCATAAAACACTACTTCAGGGCATTAGCTTCTGCAATCCATGTGAGGTACCAGACTTTGATATATAACACGACTACAAACTTCTTTGGATCTTCCTGCAAATCTGCAGTGATAAGAAGTCAAGCCGAACATCAAAAAGGTGAACCTTCAAGCAACGATCACAACTGATGAAATCCTAAGCTTGAATTCGTGGACCAGTATATCTTCCTGGACGCATATATAGATCGTTCGGTGTATTAATCTCCTTTAGCCATGCATATTCCTCTTCTTTCCCCTCACATATCCCATCCACACTCTCTGTTGCTACAAAAACGTTTCCATTGATGAAACCCATCCAACTAGTAAGCAACTTCTTATATTTATTAGCAGGGTTTATCAAATTATTTTCCAAGTGTTTTCGAGTATGGAGAGACGATACTTACGGAAACTGGTGTAAGGGTAGTCATGGTAATAAGTACATTTCCTGCCGGCAGTTTCTTTGTAGGGAGGAGCAAGTATGTCAAGCACAGCACAGGGAGTGACTGCAGTGAAACAATGAAGATTACCCCCACTTTTAGGGTACAAGGCTGACGCTCCGCATGGTGCTGTTAGAACTTTGTCTACAGCTAACTTCGCCAATCTAACTGCCAGCAAAACAAATTCCATTAGAACTAGCATTAGTGCATTACCAGTTTGCCTATCAGGCAGATATACAAGAAATACTAATACATGACTGTCATTGCTAACAATCAATGCTCTATCCTAGACGACTCAAGACCTCCTCCGAGTATGCGAGTGAGACCTTTACCATCTTTTAATTTATTTTTTCTTTATCTGATTTCTGCTCGACATGGGTGCATCTCAGAATACCATGATTCCATTATTTTTTATCAATAACAGCGAATATTTTCTGAACAATTGGTTGTTGAATACCCAGATACAATGCATAATTGGACAGAGGGTATTAATTTTTATATTCAGTAAACGGTGCATGACTAAAATAGAAGCAGTACCAGCATCACATTATTCATCATAAGCTCAAGAAATTAGAAGCAACAGGAAGGTTGAACAATTCTGCTTAAGCTATTGTTATATGTTTGGAACTAGTGCACATTGGTGTTGACTAATACCAATCAGCATATAGGGGATCCTTTAGAGCCCAGACAAATGAAAAGAAGAAGACATGCCTCTCAATCATCTTCATCAATTTCTTCAGAGCTTATTTCTTTTGCTACCAAAAATACACTAAAAACAAGGCGAAGATTTTGTCAATCTGATATTCCAGCGTCATTGAAAGAAGTACCAGGAAATACACAGCAGTAATAACAAGTGCTCCCAAGGACCAAGAAGTGCATATTACATGCATAAGTCGGAAAGTAACAGGCTGATGACTATCTTGGACAAAATTATAGGCAAAAAAATGTACTAGGATCAGTCTCTTACTTGGTCAGCTGAACCCAGGTTTAAGTGACCTACAATAAACTAAAATAAAAATGCCATGGAAGAGCATACCATACCAAAGTTAGAAACACACCAGGAGAACTGCCGATTTTCCGTACGCAGGCAGGCTCAACCCAGTCATATCCTTTCACGTGCATGGAGCCATAGAGTATTTTGCTTAAGACAGTCATTCCAGGATGGTCGTGAAGTGGAATTGCTGATGAAGTTGGCAGGCAGAATATACACATCTGCATAATCTTTTGTGCATCACTAAGTACCCAAAACTGTTCTCATAACTTCTAAGACTGTAAATTTCAATAAAAGGCTACAAATTCCATCAAACCCAATCTTTTATATTTCTTTTTGATTTTTGTATAACAATTTAACATTGACTAGATGGAACATCAATATTCTTTTGGCTGAGATCAGTTCTACATTTCATACTTCAATCTAAAGAAAAACTCTAGGCCACCTCCTTTATTGGTTCTTTAGATTACTTATGCTTGCAATTCATACAAATATTGGGGTTGTTCATATAAATATATGATCTGATCACCTGATAAGTTTATTGTAATCAGACAACTATAACATTCTGTGAGTATTTAAATCAATGTGTCTCTGTCTAAGTTATATAGATTCTAACAACAGATGGGAAAAATAATGTTCAAAATATTGGTACCGCTATTGAGAAAACAAAGGTAAATGAACCCAGAAGCATCTCATATTCTAACAAGTGTTCATAACCAATTTTCACCTAATGCAATTGTACAGTAGTAATATACCTCCATGACCTCAGAAAGATAGATTTTGGTAAGAGTGCACGATTTTTAGACTGTATTTTGAGTGGACACTTTCATAAGGTAACATGATCCTTTAATAAAAAAATTTAAGAAGTGGACAAAGAACATTAAACCAGCAACTGTTGCGATAAACAAGAGATGAACAAAAATGTCATATGTTCTCAACCTTCGATTTTGGAAGTGATGATGCAAGAAGAGTTATGTTAACTTACAATGAAATTATCAGATTCATGTATGTCCACAAACGTAATAGGTTGAGCCCATCGACCTACCCTGTCGAACAAGCTCTCACCAAAAAAACCATGTCCCCGGTCATCATCTGCATTATTCTCTTTGAGCCCGACATCAGCAGGAGCAATGGTATCTACAGAGAAAGAACCATCCAGAATATTAGGTTAAAACAAGTAATGAGAGGGAGTAAGGTATCCAGGAAGTTTATTTTTAAGCTCACTTATTCAACTGAAATTACCTCCATATCGACCAAATAAGCCTCTACGGCAACCCTTTTCACTATACAACCAGGATATGATGCTGAGCATTTTAGTAAAAACAGCAATTTGCTAGACTATGTCTGCTCTAATTTGAAACTTTCTTTCTGTATACAACTTCAAGCAATCCAAATAACTTCCCCAAACATAATGAAAACGCTCAAATATACCAGTGTTTCACTTCATACTCTTATTACTTCTTTCTTGTTCTTTTTCAGATTACATCAGCAGTTAATCAGTAGCTCTAAATATGTTAAGACTAAACAACTGGCAACTATAAGAGGAGTTAATTCATGACTTTCTTCACTATTCAGAGACTACAGATAACTTGCAAGAGCATATGCTCAAGAGCATCAAACCCCACCACTAACTTCAGAATTCTAGGCAAACATTCTTCTCCACTCAAGTAACTGCTATCCCAATTCTGGGTGTACCAAGCCAATATGATCTTGCTCATATTGAATGATCATATGAGAAGAATAACCTCAAAGAAAAAGCTAATAATTCAATGTACTAATGTTAGAGGTTAAAAAAAAAAATGTGCTTGTTGTCGATACTTCAAATGGGGGAGGAGAAAAGAACGGGCAATAAAGTAAGGGATCAAATCCAAAATCTAACCCTAAAATCAAAATAATACATTCCCAACCCCTCTTCACAAAATTATGTGACAAAACCATTCAATTTCACATGATTCTTTATGACCGAAAACGCAAAATTTAAAAAACTAAAAATTGATAAATATAAAACGAATAAATTAAATAGATTGACTACATCAACAAAGATGACTACTGATTACCTAAAAGAGAGCAAAGCTTTTGGATTGCCTGAGAAGAAGCAAAAGGAGTTCCTGAAGGCGTAGTAAAGGTCTTTCTGCATAGGCCATAGAGAGCCTGAATAGAAGAAGAGTTCTTCGTCATCCGCGCTTTGGCAGTGAGTGGCTAAGGCAGACTGTAGATATAATGCTGGCTAGGGCAATTTTAATGGGTTGAGATTTGTCTATTTTGCTCCACTATGGAATGACAAACACGAAAGACAGATTGGAAAAATATCGTTAGGTCTAGGGCTGCACATTGGGTCGGGTTTGGCCTCACCCGCCACCCTACCCGCTGATGGCGGGTATTTAAAGCTGTCACTCGTAGTCGACCCAACTTTACAACGGGTAGGTTTTCACCCGACCCACTTTTCAGCGGGTTAGGTCGGGCGGTTGGCGGGTTTACCTGTCCTGGTACCTGATAAAAATTTTAATTTTTCACCACCATTCAGTTATCTTAATATTTAAGTTCCAACATTCACAATTTTACAATATATTCAAAATTTAATACTGCAAGTCTGCAACTATAACTAAAACCATGTAAGTTCTAATACTGCAGCAAGCTCACCAAGCAGCAAAGTCTTCTATCAGGTTGCAAGGTTGAAAATCTAGTGTTCGTAGTCTCGGTTGCTTATTTATTGTTTTCTTATATTCATTGCACTTCTCCAAATGACGACTAAGATTGGCAGTCCCATATGATTTATCACCAATCTTGTATATACCCTGACCCTTTGGACAATGCTTACATTTCGCTCTAGCACCAGACTCTAAAATTTCAAAGTGCTCGCGCACCCAAGATTTCCTCGCACCAACTTTAACCTTCTTAGTTGCATTGTCACTTGATCCACAAGATGATGAAGGTTGAGAATATGCTCCCATTTGCGATGTGACTCCATGTATGACTGGAAGATTTGGAATAAAATCATCTTGTGATATTTCGGCCATGGTAACCTGTACAAAAGATAAAATCAGTATAACACAACACAATGCAAAGCCTAAAAGTAATTGAAATCAATAACACAATTATTCTAGCATGGAATTAGGATACGACAAATTCAGAAGAATTGTGCGATAACAAACCAAATATATATACCAATAAATTAGCCATAAACCAAATCTAAATTATGCAGCAAGCACAGTATAATCCTACTACTATGTTATACATTGATCGATCATTAAAAAAATCAATTTTCAAAAACATCTATATAAGTTCAGCCATGGAATGTGGTTTCAAATCACTGAAATCATAAATAAACCAAGACCCAAGACCTTACTTCAACAACAGTACAATTAAATCACTTAAAGTGTAAATCAACAATAAGATTGAAAGTATAATTAACATATACCTATCTAACAAGATATTTTTCCTTTAATCAATCTTTCAATTGATTTCCTCTTAGGCGATCTTCAAGTCTGAGACAGTTTTCCTGATGAAAACAATTTAACTTTATTAATTGTTATAACCTTTTTAACAAAACAAAAACAGAAAAAAAGACATGCAAATGAATCAAAGAACAAATATAAAAACAATATATCAAATGAAAAACAAAACAAATTTTACAACAAATAAATCAATACCCAAATCCTAAGTTACCCCCACCCCACTACCACCCCCCGAAAAAATAGATCTTTGTTTCAATCATGAGATGGTATCAATCGAACTCGAAGCATCAAAAATTAAATTCAAATCAAATAGCGTAAACCCTAATAAACAGATTCAAATCAAAGAACATAAACCCTAAAAATCATCTTTGATTGAATCATGAGATGAAATTACCTCACGTTGTTGCCTTGTTGGTGTTACTAGTGGTGATTAGACGTTGGTACTGGTGGTGATTTGATCTTCGAAGAGTGACTCTGAACTCTAAGTTGAAGAGTGGAGAAGTGAAACCGAGAGAGAGAAGTGAGAATTGAAAAGAGAAACTGAGAAAGTGGAGTCGATTAGGTATTTAGGTTGATTTAGGTTTTACTCTTTCTAAAGGATTGAACGGCTGAGATCATGGATGGAAGTAATCCAAGGGTAATGGATGGCTTGGATATTTCTAGGCGGGTGAGCGGGTAGGTCGGGTTTTATAAGGGGCGAGTCATAGTCGACCCAATACTTGGCGGGTTTCAGACGGGGCTAGTCATAGTCGACTCGTGTGTTAGACGGGTAGGGTCGGGTGCGGGTAAAAACCTGCTGGCGTGGGTCGGGCTGGCGGGTAGGGTCGGGTTTGTGCAGCCCTAGTTAGGTCCCCTTTTTAGGTGGGCCCATGTCAGTTTAGTCCTTTGGGAAAACACATTTACTGTTTGGTCCATAATTATTTAAAAATATTAAATGGACAAAAGTACCCTTCCGTGTTAATTTCTACTTATTTTTTTTGTAGTTCATTCGTAAAAATGAACTCCTGTTAATTTCTACTTATTTTTCCAGAAATCACCTATATAAACCAGAGTTCATTCCAGAAATGAACTCCATATAAAAACCTAAAAAAACCAGAGTTCATTCCAGAAATGAACTCCATATAAAAACAAAAATAAACAGAGTTCATTCCAGAAATGAACTCCATATAAAAACCTAAAAAAACAGAGTTCATTCCAGAAATGAACTCCATATAAAACAAAAAATAAACAGAGTTCATTCCAGAAATGAACTCCATATAAAAACCTAAAAAAAACAGAGTTCATTCCAGAAATGAACTCCATATAAAAACCTAAAAAAAAACAGAGTTCATTTATGGAATGAACATCATCTTCATCATCTTCGTCGTCTTCAACAACATCAGAAAGAAATTCTTCGTTATCTTCAACAGCAACAAAACTCTGTTTAACACGAGCAGCAAACACCTATAGCACATCGTCTTCCACAGTAGCAGCAAACAATAACAAGAGATATTTATCATCAAAATCAATCATCGTCTTCAACAGCAACAGATCGAGACGTCTTCATCATATTTAAACAACAGATCTCGAAATCTTCAAACAACAACTGCAGATCTTTATCGTCTTCATCGTATTTAACAAAAAAACAGATGATGAAAAATAAAAATTACCGATCTCATCGTCTTCCATTATCAACCTTCATCATCTTCACAAAACCTTAAAAAAAATTCTTCATTCTTTGCAAATAACAACAGCAGAAAAGAAAAAAAAAAGGAGAGAAAAACTAGATCTGAAACTAAAGAAGAGAGAGAGAGAGTGAATTTGGAAATAAAAGATTTTCCTCTGATTTTTTATATATATATGGTCTCATATTAAAGGGTATTTCTGCCACTTTAAAAGGAAAATTACATCATCCATGACGTCATTCCGCGTGGGTATTGTCCACCTTAGGACCAAACCATTATTTCTAGGACCAAACTATAATTTATATTTTCAAAAAGGACCAAACAGACAGTTGACTAAGTCAACTGGACCAAACTCATCCTAATATATTATTTCTAGGACCTATTGATATTTCCTACAAGACAGATCGGCGAACCAACAAATTTGAGGGCTTGCGCATTGGAGCAATAATAAGAGACACGCGTTTTTCTTAGAGCCGCTCGGTTGAACGAAAAATGCCAGCGGCCTAACTTGAGTCGCGTGGTTTATGTTCAACCGTTGGCATCTCTACTACAGCCGTGCGGCCAAAGTTTCGCCACCGAACGGATATATCTTAACCGCTAATCCAACGGCTCAATTTGAGTTTTTTTATGAATATTTATATTGAATTCATTTCAACCACACCTTCTCTACATCATCTTTCCACACCATCTCGGATCTTTCTGAAAATTTCTTAAATTCCACACTTGTATCTAAAGTGGAAAACGGTTTGCAACATATTAAAATCCAATAGAGTTCTTGGTGTCAAGTTTACAATGGACGAAGATGAACCAATTTGTAGCAATTATGTACACTTTACGAAAGATTCTATCAATGGTTGCCAGCAAATGAAAAACATGTTTTGCAACAAAATATTTTGACGAGTTTGATAGTGAAGGGTTATCTCATCATTTGCATACTATTAACAAAGAGGTTGGTGAATATGTAGATCATGAAAATGGTCGATGCAAAAGAAGCGATGAAGGTGAACCAGATGCAGTAAGAAAAAAATTGTATTTCATTTAGGTAAATTTTTTAGTTTTGTACTCTTTAAATTAAATTAAATTACTTTTCCAAAATTGTAGGAACTAAAATATTGAGAAGTAGGAACGAAAATATCGAGAAGAGCGATAAAGAACACACGAAAATGGGTTTCAACGCGAAAGTTGTTTCAACATTCTTTAGGAGCTCAACTAATCTAATTAATTTATACGCGTTGGAAGGTAATCAAGTGACAACAAGATCATATGGACCAATTTCGCAGGAACTTCATAATGGTGCACATATTTCATCACCAGAAGCAATTTCAACACCTCCTATTGGGTCTCCAAGTAGTCAGGAAGATCACAATTTTAATCTCCATGTTCATAACAATACCCAAAAAAGAAAGAAATATGAGGCCAAAAAGCTGCAAAAGCAGCAAGAGACGAAACCCAGAAAGCAGCATGTGGTTCAACGACTGAGTTTAATTATGCAGAGTTCATGGAGAACGAACGTTAGGCGGAACTAGCTAGATCAGCATAGCATGTTTGATGTTAAGGCGACTTCGGAAAAATCTTCTTTCGCTAGAATAATACTGTTAGAGCACTGCTTGGTTGAACTCGCAAGCGTTGCTATCTCAAGCTTGTTTGTCAAGTTTAGTTGCCAAAAATATAAGTCTTGATTTCTAGTCTACTTATAGCTAAGTCTCGGATTAGGATAGAATGTATAGTTGAGATTTAGACTTCACGGCGTTCATCGATTGAAGACGAAGAACTACTCAAGGGAACTTTTGGAACTTCATCAACAAAAGGTATGTTGAGGCTTGAACTCATCTATCACTCAAAAGTCTATCTACTTTATCTCCTATTTGAGACAAAAGTCGTATTGCTATATAGACTTCAATTATACACATTTGATATTTCGAGCTGAGTTTATCTCGCTTATCTATTTCTCGAAATATGTGTTGGTAAGATTTCGCTTTAACCAAGTTCATCTATTATTCTTGACGAAAGTCAAAAGATGATCATGTGAAAATCGCCTTGTAACATCTTACATGATTTGTGTGATGCAATCATTTGGTGTAGACTCGGAATGTTTCGTATTGATCATTCGATCACTTGAAAATTGCTTTGGAGCTAATAGTTGTGTGAGACATCTATTGTCCTCTTCTAAGAATGTTTCAATGATTGAAATGAGAGTTTAGAACACGTAACCATGATTGGATATCAACATAGTGTGTGGATTCACATTTGTGTAAGGTCCAAGTACGGGAACCATAGTATGCGTACAGGTTGGTTAATGGAAGTCCGGGAACTAAGTATGCGTACACTTACGCGTACTGGCGTAAGTCCAAGTTTCGGAATTCAACTGAGGTTGGAAGTATGCGTACCCGTTCGCGTATTGGCGAAACCAGACTCAGTCCGGCTACTTAAGTATGTGCAACCGTTTGCGTACTTGAGTAGGTTATTGATGCGTGTCGTAGGTGCAATCAAATTAATATCTTATTTCCACTCAATTAAAAATAATATATAATGGAAGTCAAGTTCGTTCCCACGAGGAGCAAGAGATTCTAGTTGTAAAAATTGTCACAAAAGGGGGGATGTATAAAGCAAAAGAAAATAAACAAAGCAATTAAAAGATAAAGTTGAAATCAATAAGAGAGACAAGATCAAGGAATCATTCTTTGTTGCAAAACAATGAATCAAGTTATGTTCTTTTCTACTTGTTATTAGTCACAGATTATCACCAACCGTAGGTAAAGCAACTAGATCAGTGCTAAACCCCTAAATCCCTTGTATCACCGGATACGGAAGTTCTCGACTACCGGATTCTATTTACCAAACCACCTAGTAGTATATCACTCTAGATGTAATTTAAATAAACGCATTAAGATTTATGAACTTATTAGGTTAATATTAGTAGTTAGACTCTTAGATCAAGGTCTACTTGTTAACGTTGTTCTCACACACAATTGCTCCACGGAATCCCTCCGCAAGGTCTCGTGTTTGCTACTTATGTAAAGAGTCAAGAAACGATTACTTATCCCCTAACTTTCACTAGCTTTAGATCAAATTAACAAATCAATTTAGCGTGCACTCTAAACAACCTATCAATCAATCATGAATGAATAAACATTCCTATTAGTAAAAACAAACGATAATCATGTGAAAAACTTCAAGATAGAATTGAAACAATACTCAAATCATATATTAAGAACTAGGAATTCATCCTCAATCAATAATAAAATTAGCTACTCATGTTTTTGAAATTCACACAAAATAATTAAAAGGAGAATTTTCAAGTTCACACAAATAATTAAGAAGAAGAATTGAAAGCAAAAACACAAGTGTTCTGTGTGTAGAGAGGTGTGTAAAATATGTAGAAAACTTCTCTATTTATAGGCTTCAATATTCTCCAAATCTTCCAAGGAATAGAATCCTTTTCCTTTAGCAATTCAATTTCCAAATCCAAGCCTTTCTCAACTCTTCCATCTTCTCTTTCCAAGTTTGAGCCCAATTCTCCATCCAATTCCTAGTCCAAGTTTTCACACCCATGAGAGAAGTCCACAGAAAATTCTGGAATTTTGGTCGCTGGAAAACTGGTATTATGGTCGGAAAACGTCACCGCCAGCCACCTGAAAATTTCACCGTCACTGGTATATTCGACGGAATATTCCGTCAGTCCACCGTTAGAACTAACGGTCAAACGGGTCAACCGTTAGTCAACCGGGTCAAGGCAGAAGAGCAGTCAGCTACTGAGTCAGCTTGTTAGTCAGGCTGCTTTGGCTTACTCAGCTGAGTTACCGAGTCAGGTTTAGTAAATCACTGAGTTGACTCGGTAGAAGGGAGATTCAGACAGAGTTTCCTCTGTTTCATGACAATTGCGGCCATAATTTCAGGCCATTTTCTTCTCCTTGTAACAATTCCTAACATACATCTAGTTTAGCAGCTTCACTTCAGCATTCCCTGTGCCAGAACTTCACCCATTCAAGTTAGCAGCGACTTCAATTGGGCAGCATCAATTTCACTACCAACAGCTGCTTATTTCTTCACAAACCCCACAATTTCATACACACTCCAGCTATAGCACAAACCACCACAACTCACTGCCTACAGCTCAACATCTCATCCATAACCAGATGCAGCTCAGTTCAATCCTAGCTCAGACTTGTACTCAGTCCCATCAAATGCCACAAACTCCATTTCAACACCAACTCCATAGCTAACTGGCAGTAGCACATCTGCATCTTTACCACCCACTGTTCCTGCAACTCATAGACCCATCAGACCCATTGCAGTTCATATACCAACTCCATTCTCTGTTGCCCCAAACAACTCCACCAGCAGCAGACTTGCAGCTCCATTTGAGTTCACCAGAATCACCCTAGACCCCTGTAGCATTGGCTCATTCACCGCCGTAATTTGGCTACTTCACATTGTTATCAAAACCAGCCACCATCGGTCGAACCCATCTCGTTGTTCTCGATTTCATTTTGATTGCAATTACCATCTCTCGATTTCATATTCATTGCCATCTCTGATTTAGCTACAAACCCATCACAGCTTCAATCTCAATTTCTCGGTTTTAACAGGAGCGGCTTCACCAGCAACTCAGCCTCATATCCTCCATATCGTGTATCCATCCCTCTGATTCCTCCTTAGCCAAACCGTAACTCAAATTCCAGTCCATACCCTTCTTAGATTCAACGACGACAAGAACCCTGCAACCTTCATCTTCAGACCCAGCATCTCCATCGATTTGTGGTAACTTTTTCTCAGATTCATCTTCTACATCATCACAAACATCTTCCACTGACCAGAACAATCAAACCCATTTCCTTTTATTCGTTCATCGATTCACAGATCCATAGAAAACCCTAACATCAATTTTTTCTTCCATTTCTCAGCAAACCCATTTCTCCGTTGAACTCAAATTCCAGTTCCCTTGATTTCTTCTCTGTGATTCGAACAACAGCAGCGAACCGATCCTTTTGTTTCTCCATTCGAACTCAATCTCCACCTTTTCTATCAATCCACCACCAACCCATCTTCACACAGATCGAACCCATAATCAGCGCCTTTCTTCTCCGCTTCTTCTTCTCAATCTGTTCTTGAAATAGCAAGCGGGCTGTCTTGCGCCTTTCTCTCGCAATTCGAACAATACCACTATCGTAGCAATTTCACATTTCTTTCTCATCTCGATCTTCACAACGGTCGATAAACATTCAAACTCTCTCAATCTCTGTTCTTTATTTCGGTTCTCGGACGAACAACATCACCATTTGTGTTATTTCTCTTCTCGATTTTAGAAACAAATGATTGAGAATTGATTTCTTTAGGGTTAGGAAGTAAAAGCTGGTGCGGATCCGGTAATATTATGGGCCTCACAATGACATCCCCAGTTAGCTAATAGGTGCCACAAGCGCTTAAGCTGGTGCCTTTAACACTTCCTTACAACACAGGCTATCCCTTAACTTTGAATCGGCTGTATTTAGTGCTCCTTGAAAACAGAGTTGCCCCTTAACCTTGACCGGGCTCCAGATAGTGTTCGCCCATGAAATGACAATTTTGCCCTTTTTTCTCAAATAGAGTAATTTCTTCTTCTTTTCCTCCGTGCGACTCCAAAGTAGCTATAAAACTCAAAACAAGCATAAAATACATAATTTACAAGAAAAATAGCAAAGAAAGCATAAACAATAGATAGTAAATATGATGTATTCTACACCCTATCAAATTCCCCTACACTTAGACTTTGCTAGTCCTCGAGCAAATCAAACTAAAAACTCACAACTTCAAAGCGTTCAAGCGTCCTAAGCATCCAAAGAGCTATGAGGACATAAAGTTTCTGCATTCTAGTAATAAGAAGTTAGAAATACTAAAGAACATATTCTCATTCTTACATGTTGAGTGAGAAATAACCACACCATAATGAGAGAATGCGTGTTTGAGAAACGATCAATAAGCATTTCGCCTCGACTTCTGCCTCACCAAAAAGGATTTTATGATAATTGCACTCAAAAAGACGGCTTTTTATGGGTCTCACATGTGTGCAGGTAGGAATGAAGAAAGAAATCCTGCGACACGTTGAATGGTGGGAAGGACAACTTCCGAAATATTTTTAAAAACCCACATCTTTTAATATTTTGAAAAACCATTTTTCTGACGATCTCTACGAAAGGAAATCAACCATTATCGAGGATGAGATTACTTACTCTCCTTCACATCCGATCGCCAATTATGATAACACCACTCTCACGGCATCCAATAGAAACGTCTTCCGCTCCTCGTCTTTATCTTCTTGGTCTTCGTTTTCGGTTTCAACTATTGGTGATAAACTCTCGAATTTCATAAATCCTTAACAATTTGTAACTCTTTTTTACCTTAAATCCTTGTCGCTTGAAACTTCCTTATATATTTTCCTTCCCCACGGCTTATTAAATAAAAATAAAAACAGAACAAATATTTCTCTTTTTTTTTTTTTTTTTTTTTTTTTTTTTTTTTTAAGAAACAAGAGAAATAAAATACCAAATAAAAAAAATAAACCATGGCCGTGGGAGAAGTATTTTACCGCTTGATTCTTCACAACTTGTATCGTCTTGAAATCATAAACTTCAACAATTCTCACCTTTTGATTTTCTTCGCTTTTATGAATAAGTCTTCATACTTGGATATAAAATTACCTCATTGTAGTGTAAGTCTTCAACATATATGTAAAAATCTGCTCTTTGTATGTTGCTTTTACTTGAATATGAAATTTGCTCTTTTTCTTGTTCCGTTGCTTGTAAACCTTGAACTTTTCCAACTTTCCTTGTAGATTTTGATGTCGCTCCTTGTTGATGATGATGGTGTTTCTATGGACCCGTTGTTGTCGCGAGAGAGAATGGTGCTAACTGCAAATCGAACTACAAGAAGGAGGCTTTCATCTATAGACGTCACCCTTATGATTGACAAAATTAACACTCAAGAGATCAAAGAGTAGTGCTTCTATTGGTGGGAGGTTGGGTAGCTCACCATTCTACCCGGAATTAACGTACGGTGACACACACTCAAAAGAAGCTCTTTAGTAGATGGAAAATTTCTGGTCGGTGCCTCACATGATATGAATACGGGTAGTCTCCACTAATGATTGATCAGCAACTCTAATAATGCATTTCTCCCTGCACCAAATTCGCATCACCGGCATGATTAAATCCATTATTTAACACTCTAACAAGCAAGAAATCCGAATGTAGTTCTCTAACATTTCCAAGTTCAATTATGTCGGTCAAAATCTCTATGTAAACATACCTAGAAGTATGCTAGTGACTCTAAAATCTCTAAAAGTTGGAGGTTTTATGTAAAACTTTTTTTAAATTTTTTTTTTAAATTTTTTAAATTTTTTTTTTTTTAAAATTCATGCTTAACCACTCCCCCACACTTAAACTTTACATTGTCCTCAATGTAATTGAATCTTCCTAGTAAAGTCAAGGTGGGAAATTTTAACATGATAAGGAACAAGAAAAAAAAATAACAAAAAGCAAAAAGATAAGAAATACAAAACCTATGGGTTGCCTCCCATTAAGCGCTTGTTTTAAAGTCGACGGCCCGACTTAGCTTTTTCTTGCACATTACTCCTCCGAGAGGAGTGCATCTCCAAATGAAAGTTCATCCACATTCACATAAGCGATGTTCTCATAGTATGGCTTCAATCTATGGCCGTTGACTTTGGAAACCGAATTGTCTCTAAGACTAATAATTTCAACTGCACCATGAGGAAAAACATTAGTAACAACATATGGTCCAATCCAACGGGACCTTAACTTTCCAGGAAATAGTTTAAGGTGAGAATGATATAAAAGGACTTTTTGTCCCACGATGAAGCTTTTACGAGAAATCATCTTGTCATGAAAAAGCTTGGTCTTTTCCTTGTAAATACGGGCACTCTCGTAAGCATCATTACGTATCTCCTCTAGCTCATTTAGTTGTAACTTCCTTTGTTTTCCCGCTTCATCATACTCCATGTTGAATTTATTTATCGCCCAATAAGCCTTATGTTCAAGTTCAACCGGAAGATGACAAGCCTTGCCATAAACCAACCGATATGGAGACATACCAATCGGTGTCTTATACGCCGTTCTATACGCCCAAAGTGCATCATTGAGCTTAAAGCTCCAATCTTTCCTTGTGGTATTCACCGTTTTCTCAAGAATGGACTTGATCTCACGATTTGAAATTTCCGCTTGTCCACTAGTTTGTGGATGATAAGGCGTACCAATTTTGTGTGTTATGTTGTACTTCTTGAGGAGAGCGTGGAAAGCCTTCTTGAAATGTGAGCCTCCATCGCTTATCACCACTCTTGGTGTACCATGCCTATTGAATATGTTTTCCCTTACAAAATCACAAACAACTTTAGAGTCATTAGTTTTGGTGGCTCTAGCTTCCACCCATTTCGAAACATAATCTACGGCAAGAAGTATATAAAAGTTTCCATTCGAATTGACAAAAGGGCCCATAAAATCAATACCCCACACATCAAAAATCTCAACGGCGAGAATTGGTGTGAGTGGCATTTGATTTCGAGCACCTAGATTGCCCGTTCGTTGACATCTATCACACGATTTACAAAAAACATATGAATCTTCAAACAAGGTGGGCCAATAAAATCCACTCTCGAGAACTTTGAGAGCGGTGCGTTTAGAACCAAAGTGGCCACCACAAGCAAAAGTGTGGCAAAAGGAGAGAATGGATTGAAATTCGGAATTAGGCACGCACCTTCGCATTATTTGATCAACGCCATATTTCCATAAGTATGGTTCATCCCACACATATTGCTTAGCTACCTTCTTAAGTTTCATCTTTTGGAAATTAGACATTGTACTAGGTACTTTCCTTGTCACCAAGTAATTCACTATATCCGCATACCAAGGTGTTGATTCTTCCATGGAGAAAAGTTGTTCGTCCGGAAAGCGGTCATGTAATGGAAGTTCTTCTTGAGACATAACAAGTCTACTAAGATGATCCGCAATGGTATTCTCCACACCTCTCTTGTCTCGAATTTCTATGTCGAACTCTTGTAACAATAGGATCCACCGGATTAATCTTGGCTTAGCTTCTTTCTTCTTTATTAAGTGTCTTAGTGCGGCATGATCGGAATACACAATAATCTTTGTACCCACCAAGTATGATCGAAATTTTTCCAACGCAAAAACTATAGCCAATAACTCCTTTTCCGTGGTAGAATAATTGATTTGTGCATCATTAAGGGTCCTAGATGCATAATAGATAACATGGGACAACTTGTCCACTCTTTGACCCAAAACGGCTCCAACCGCATAATCACTAGCATCACACATCAATTCAAATGGAAGATTCCAATCCGGTGATTTGATAATTGGCGCACTTGTCAACATTTCTTTCAATTTGTCAAAAGCATCCTTGCATTCCTTGTTGAAGTCGAAAGGTACCTCCCAATTAAGGACAAGGTTTGTGTCTATGCATTGATGAGTGCCAAATAGTGCATATTTATACACCTTTGTATTGGCATTTTACTCATCTTTTGCGCTTAGAAATCAGATATTATCCCAGATTCTGTGTTTTCCTTGTTTTCAAGAATAAATATTTGTATTAATTAATTTTGTGTTTTTTAGGTAATAAATAAAGCTCGGAGAATCTGAGGAGCCAAAAGAGCGAAGAATTGGAGTCAAGTGCCCAAGGAGCGAAAGCCGAAGCCGCGCGCAATGCGGTTGCAACCCAACAAGTAGCAACTTATCTACAAGACTTGGGCTTGAGCTAGACCGGATCCGAGCCCGTCTCTTCGAGACGTTGAGATTTCTTTCTCCCTCATCCAACGGTCGCCGCCTCCACGTGCATCGAAGATCGCTGCTCCGTGCAACACCGGATCACACCAAAACCGTCTACATCCCCGAGCCGTTCAGATTTCACTCCTATGCATCCTACGCTCGCTAGGCCGGTCCCATCAACTCCCGCTGTACTGCTCAACACCGAAGCATCCAACACCCTATACCCTAATCGACCTACCCATTTTCTCTCCATCCTTCTCTTTCTTCTGTTGCTGCGAGCTCGCAAACCCATCTCTCCCGACACGGAGCGAGCTCTGCAAAACCCTCACCACCACCATCTCCTCTTCTATCACCATCACCACCACCGACACCAGAGCCAACTACCACCCTATTCCGCCACACCCAAGTGGTGTTTATCTCTAAAATAGCTTCTCAAAACCCTAGAAGCTATGTTAAAGATAAACAAGACTAGGGTTCTCTCATAAATCAATCAAGGAGTCGGAGAAGCATGAGTAGAGCCAACAACCAAGGCGAATCGAGTATGGGTTGAATTATTTTTCAATTAATTTTTAAAGAATTAGGGTTTCTTTGTTTTGGGGGAATCAATTGCATGTATAAATAGAACCAAAGGGGGTTGATAGAAAGCATGCAGGTTAGCCAAAGATCAATTAGGTTTAATTTGTGTTCTTTGTTATTTTTATCATGTTCTAATTTAGTTGCAAGGGTTTCATTGAAACCCTAATTTCTGTTTTGTTTTTAACTCTGTGAATTGTTCTTGAGTACTTAATGTTATCAAATGTCTTCAATACTAAATACCCAATGCTTTTCTCTCACAGTGTATACCAATGCCATGGATACACTGTAGTTAGGTAACAACTGTGTTGAATGTATTGCAGCTCAACCTTAGATACAAATCTTCGATTCCCTTGACTAGTTGTACTTAATTAGACAACTAGTGCTCGGGTCAACACTTTAGTCTGTTATTAGAAGCATTACGAGGAGAGATAGGTGGTGGAATTGACACCCGCCCTTATCATTTCACGGGACAACAAGAACCTTAACTTAGTTAATCACACAATAGGAGTTAGAGGTGGATTTGAACACCTTAGCATTCCCTTGTCATTGTTTTATACCTTAGCTTAGGTTCATCTCACTACAAATCAGCCGTATCGGCACAAAATATCTGTTGTCACTATGTTACTCATTTAGAATTCAGTTGAAGAAGCCTTAGATCATACAAGAAGCACCCCTCGTCTCTGTGGATCGACCCGTACTTGCCGCGTCTCCGATAGACGCCGTGCACTTGCGGTTATCACCGTAGGCCAAATATATACATCTTCCGAGGCCTACCATGCATCGTTTAAGAACTAGTTCAAGGTTGTTTAAACATCCATCAAAAGAATTGCCATAAACACTAAAGTCATCCATAAATACCTCGATGATGCGCTCCACATAATCCGAGAATATACTCACCATGCATCTTTGGAAAGTAGCCGGCGCATTGCAAAGGCCAAACGGCATCCGTCTATATGCAAACGTTCCAAACGGACAAGTGAAAGTGGTATTCTCTTGGTCCTCCGGTGCAATAACAATTTGGTTGTATCCCGAATAACCATCCAAGAAGCAATAATAAGAATGCCCCGCTAACCGCTCCAACATTTGATCAATGAAAGGTAAAGGAAAGTGATCCTTCCGGGTTGCAGAATTAAGCTTTCTATAGTCAATGCACACTCTCCAACCGGTTTGAACTCTTGTAGGAACAAGTTCATCGTCTTGATTTCGAACAACCGTGACTCCGGACTTCTTTGGTACCACTTGTACCGGACTAACCCACTTGCTATCGGAAATTGGGTAGATTACCCCCACACTTAGCAATTTGAGTATCTCTTTCTTCACAACCTCCATCGTGGGAGGATTAAGCCGACGTTGAGCATCACGTACTGATGAGTGCCAAATAGTGCATATTTATACACCTTTTTATTGGCATTTTACTCATCTTTTGCGCTTAGAAATCAGATATTATCCCAGATTTGTGTTTTCTTTGTTTTCAAGAATAAATATTTGTATTAATTAATTTTGTGTTTTTAGGTAATAAATAAAGTCCTGAGAAACCGAGGAGCTAAAGAGCGAAGAATTGGAGTCAAACATCTATGGAGCAGATAGCCAAAGCCGCGCGCGAATCAGTTGCAACCCAACAAGGAAGACATGGGCTAGAGCTACCCACGACCCGGATCCGAGCCCGTCCACTCCAAGCCGTTGAGATCACACATGGCTACATCCTACGGTCGCTACCTCCACTCGTATCGAAGTTCGCTGCTCCGTGCAACACCAGATCACTCCAAGTCTTCCTCAACCGTTCGGATCTTCCCGAGTTGCATCCAACGCTCGCTCACTTTGTTCCTTGACTCTTGATATCCCCGCCTCACAATGAATCGACCCATACCCTATACCCTATTCGATGCCCCCATTCCTCTCTTCTTCTTCTCTTTCTTCTCCTCCCTCACCCCGACAGTTGCAGAGAAGAGCCATCTTCTTCCCCGACCAAACCCTCTGCAACACCGCCTCCATCACTACCACCATCTCTTGTCAGCAAGACAATGCCCGCCTCAACAACTCCTCCATCACCCTAGTTCTAGTCATCTTTACCCATAGCTTCTTCTAACTTAGAGGCTAGGGTTGAGATAGCTAGACTTAGGGTTTTCTCTAACAAGCAACATCAAGGGAGTCAGAGAGCCGCACAATCAGTGAAGGGATGAATCAGAGAGTATGGGTGAGAGTATTTTGTTTATTTTTCGAATTAAAAAGAAATTAGGGTTTGGTATTTGGGGATTTTCTTGCATGTATAAATAGCAGTGATGGGTGTTGATAGAAAGCATGCCTGGGCTAGCCAGTGCTTCAATTAGGTTTAAATTGTAGTTTAACAATTTTATTTGATGTTTTAATTAGTTTTGTTAGGGTTTCAGTGAAACCCTAATTCCTTATTATGTTTTTAACTCTGAATTTGTTCTTGAGTGCTTAATGTTATCAAATGTCTTCAATACTAAATACCCAATGCTTTTCTCTCACAATGGATGTCTTGCATCCATTGTAGTTAGGTCACAATTTGTGTTGAGTGTATTGCAGCTCAACCTTAGATACAAATTGATTCCCTTGACTAGTTGTACTTAATTAGACAACTAGTGCTCGGGTCGACACTTTAGCTGTTATTAGAAGCATTACAGGGAGAGATAGGTGGTGGAATTGACACCCTGCCCTTATCATTCACAGGACAACAAGAACCTCAACTTAGTTAATCACACAATAGGAGTTAGAGGTGGATCTGAACACCTTAGCATTCCCTTGTCACTATTTTATACCTTAGCTTAGGTTCATTTCACTACAAATCAGCCGTATCGGCACAAAACCCCCTTTTGTCACATTGTCACTCTTGAAATCAGTTTAGAAAGCCATAAGATCACCTTAAGAGCACCACAAGTCTCTGTGGTTCGACCCGTACTTGCCGCGTCTCCGATAGACGCCGTGCACTTGCGGTTATCACCGTAGGCCATAAATATAAACACCTTTCGAGGCCTACCACGTACCGGCTTCACGTTCTCTTCCATTAGAATCCTATGCATTCACATGGATGGACTAATGCCTTTGATGTCCGCAATTGTCCACCCAATAGCCGTTTTGTGCTCTCTCAAGACTCTAAGCAAACGGTCTTCTTGTACCGGTGTGAGGTTCTTAGAAATAATCACCGGAAGTTCATCTCCATCTCCCAAGAAAGCATACTTCAAATGGTCCGGAAGTGGCTTCAATTCTAGCTTGGGCGCCTCCACAATAGATGGTACAAGTATTTCATCATTCACAGGTAAAGAAATATAAGAAACATTACCCTTTTTAGCTTCTTGCAATGTCGCCAAGGCACCACACATCTCCACCAATTCCTTGGAGATTTCAACATCCAAGTTAGACAAGCCGTGGATGTCCAATTCAATGCTCTTTTGCAACACCACATCAAGTTCATCCTCTTGATTCAATTCCACCATTTGTTGCGCTAATGAATCAACCACATCAATGGAGTAAACGGAATGCACATCACTTGGGTAGCGCATGGCTTCAAATATGTTAAAGTGTATTATCTCCTTGTCGAATTCCATAGTGAGTGTACCCTTATCAACATCAATCTTCGTCTTTGCGGTTTTCATAAATGGCCTCCCAAGAAGTAAAGAAGTAGATGATCGGTTCTCATTGTTATCCATATCCACCACGAAGAAGTCCACCGGAAAAATAAGCTCATTTACTTGCACTAGCACGTCTTCTACAAGCCCCTTTGGATATATGTTAGACTTGTTCGCTAATTGGATAATAACTCTTGTCTCTTTCAAAGGTCCAAGATTCAAATAGTCATATATTTCGGCCGACATCACACTAATGGAAGCTCCCAAATCAAGTAAAGCATGTTCAAACCTTTTCTTACCAATAGTAATTGGCACCGTGAAACCATTAGGGATCCGTACACTTTGTAGGCATCTTCTTTAATAGCATAGCCGACGCACTCTCGCCAACTTTAGTAATTTCATTATCAAGCAACCTATCCTTCTTGATGCATAATTCCTTCATGAACTTGGCATACCTTGGAATTGTCTTGATGGCCTCAATGAATGGGATGTTGATTTCAATCTTCTTGAAGATATCCATAAGTGCCTTGTCTTGAGCTTCTTTCTTGGATTTAGCAAAACGACTAGGAAAAGGAGGTGGAGTAGTGAAAGTAGGAACCGGTTCCTTGGATTGGTCGGTTGGTGTTGAATTCTCCTTTGGTGCGGCTTCCTCCTTGTCTTTGACTATCTCTTCACTAGCTTCTTCATGATGACTTGGACCCTCCACTTGTCTTCCACTTCGTAAGGTAACCGCATTAACATTCTCTCTTGGATTCACAAATGGTTGTGAAGGAAGTTTTGTGGATGCTTGAGATTTAAATAAGTTCACATCGGTCGCCAATTGTCCCATTTGAGTTTGTAAATCCTTGATGGCCGAATCGGTCTTTTGTTGGCTTTGTTGGAACATAGAAGTAAAACCTTGCATACCTTGCATTAACGCATTGAGCTTGTCATCATTTAAAGAATCTCGCTCCTTGACTTGTTGTGATTGGAATTGTTGAGGTTGAAAGCGTGATTGTTGAAAACCGCCTTGTTGCGCATATGGATTAGGAGCCGCCGCTTGCTTATTTGCATAACTAAAGTTGGGATGATCCTTCCAACCGGGATTATAGGTATTGGAGTATGGATCGTACCTTGTCCTTTGATTTGGATATAAAGCATTTACTTGTTCGGTCTCACCATCCGGAATAATTACCGCGGCCATCCTTTGAATCATTATCTTCATGTTACCCATCCTTTGATCAAGATGTGACGATGAATCACTAACTTCATGCACTCGCCTAACCATTGGCTCATCTCTTGTGTAGAATTGTTGCGAGTTCGCAGCCATACTTTCAATCAACTCGGTAGCTTGGGTCACCGTCTTGTTCACTAGTGCACCACCACCCGCGGCGTCAAGAAGAGACCTATCACTTGGGTTGAGAGATTCGTAGAAGTATTGGAGTATCATAACGTCACTAAATTGATGGTGTGGACAGCTTGCCACCAACCTCTTGTATCGCTCCCAACATTCATACAATGACTCTCCCACATGTTGTTTCAATCCACAAATCTCCTTGCGAATTTGAGTAGCTTTGGATGCGGGAAAATATCTCTCGAGGAAAAGTTTCTTCATCCCATTCCATGTTGTGATACTTAGGAAGGTAAATAATATAACCATTCCTTAGCATTGCCCGCCAAAGAAAACGGAAAGCTTTCAACATTGCTCCATCCGCATTAGTCTCCGGTGGAAGCATAGCCATAACTATGGTATAGAAGTCCATAAGATGTTTGTTTGGGTCCTCATTCACCATGCCATGGAACTTTGGTAACTCTCTAATCAACCCCGGCTTGATCTCGAAGGTTGAGTTAGTTTGGATACACCATTGTTGTGTATCAAGCCTGTGAGAAGCTAGGTCCTTGAGTGTACGATAAGCCATCGTTTCTTCCTCTTTGTCCGAATCTGTGAAATCACTTGATGAAGAAGGAGGAAGTGGAGTGTTAAAGATGAAGAAGAATTGATAGAGCTGGCTTGTGAGAGATCGGTGTTGGAAAGGAAGGAGGTTAGGTTTTAATGGCGTGACGGATTTGATAGTGGGATTGAGCTCGATTATACGAGAAGAAGAAATAGAGAGAAATCGAGAGATGGGTTAATGGCGAGAAATTGATTAAAATGGTTTACGGTAGGCTGGTGGAACTAGGGTTTCGAGACAAACTTTGTTGTTCAATGGATTCTCATTGATGCTTGAGATGGGTTCGATTGAGAAATACACTGAGAGGTATGGGTTTGAATCTGAGCGGTGGTCTTGTTGGTTGGTTCGAGATTGAGGAGCGGTGATGAGGATAATACGAGTCATGGATGTGAAGAAGCTGGCGATGTGAGGCTCAAGATTTAAAGATAGAGACCTCGGAGGTGTTGAAGCCAGAGATTAAAATGGGTTTATGGCTGTGTATGAAGGTTTTACAGTCTTTGTCGGGGTTGTGAGCTGAGTTGTTATTCATAGTCACAGGGAATGAAGATGGTTCTTGAGCTGCTTATGATGAGTGCAATACAGGGAAGTATGATATGCAAACAGTTAGAAAAGCAGAATGGATGGGACTGTAATGAAGTGCTTGTTTTGCAGGTGGTTTAGCTGGTCTTTGTTGGTACATTGGAGGCTCAATTTGGTGGCTCGGGCGGTTTGGTGCTATGAGTATGCGAGAATGGCGAGTATTTGGTTTAGGTATTGCGGGTGGTGTTTCGGCTCTTGGTGGTTGCTTACAAAGGGGGCTGAGGTTGAATTTCGGTTGGTGGTGATAAATGACAGGCAAAGTAGACTAAAGCTGCGAGAATGAGTTTTGATGGATTGTTTGCGAGTTATAGAGAATGAGCGGGATATGATGGTGCTTGTTTAGGCCCGGAAGTGAATTGGGGTGATTAGATTGAAGGGAATGGAGTGAAATTACAGAGGGGTGGAGTGCAATTGCGGTGATGTAGCCACTATGGCTGGGAGCAAAGTTGTGATGCACCATCACGGTGCAACACACGCTCTGGCGAGCAATGGCTTATGCCATGGCAACTTAGCCGAAGTCGGCCAGTTAGTGGACTCGAATCGACTCGGTTCGACTCGATGACTCACCCCTTGACCCGTTGATTAACGTTGACGACGGTTTGACTTTTGACCGTTAGTCTAACGGAGGACCGGACGGAATATTCCGTCAAATATTCTCTTGACGGAGAAATTTCCGGGTGGCGGCGGTGGCGTTTTCGGCCAAATTCGGCCATAATCCCAGTTTTCCGCGAGCCAAAATTTCAGAAATTTTCTATGGACTTCTCTCATGGGTATGAAGACTTGGGCTAGGAATTGGATGGAGAATTGGACTCAAATTTGGAAAGAGAAGGTGGAAGAGTGAGAAAAGCTTGGATTTGGAAATTGAATTGCAAAAGGAAAAGGATTCTAATCCTTGGAAGATTTGGAGAATATTGAAGCCTATAAATAGAGAAGTTTTACACATCTCTACACACAATTCTTTTCTTTTCTTATTCTTTGTGTGAACTCTTTAACATGAGTAGTTAATTTATTGATTGATGATGAATTCCTAGTTCTTAATATGATTTGAGTTTTTGTTTTCAATTCTATCTTGAAGTTTTCACATGATTATCGTTTGTTTTTACTAATAGGAATGATCTTAAAGACATTCATGATTGATTGATAGATTGTTTAGAATGAATGCTAAATTGATTTGTTAGTTTAATCTAAAGCTAGTGAAAGTTGGGGATAAGTAATCGTTTCTTGACTCTTTACATAAGTAGCAAACACGAGACCTTGCGGAGGGATTCCGTGGAGCAATTGTGTGTAGAAACAACGTTAGCAAGTGGACCTTGAGCTAAGAGTCTAACTACTAATATCAACCTAAGAAATTCACAAAACTTAATGCATGAGCCAAGTTACATCTAGGTTGAGCTAATTCTAGGTGGCTTGGTGATTAGAATCCGGTAGTCGAGAACTTCCGTGTCCGGTGATACAAGGGATTTAGGGGTTTAGCACCGAGCTAGTTTGCTTTACCTACGGATGGTGATAATTTGTGACTAATAACAAGTAGAAGAGAACATAACTTGATTCATTGTTTCGTAACGAAGAAGGATTCCTTGATCTTGTCTCTCTTATTGCTTTCAACTTTATCTTTTAATTGTTTTGTTTATTTTCTTTTGCTTTTTACACCCCCTTTTTCGTGACAATTCTTACAACTAGAATCTCGTGCTCCTCGTGGGATCGACCTTGACTACCCTATATTACTAGTTAATTAGGTAGTAAAGTATTAATTAATTTGATTGCACCTACGACACGCATCAAATTTTGGCGCCGTTGCCGGGGAGCAGCGGATGATTTTAGTTGTTTTTATTTTTCTTTTTGCTTTATTCTTGCTTTATTGGATTCTATACCGTATCTAACTTGGTTTTTGAATCTTATTTCAGGTATCGGTTTTCCATGTATGGTGGACAAGAGCAAGCATATTACAACAATCAATACGGTTTTCAACCTCAAATTCCTAGGATACAATCATCCTTAGGATACAATCAAAACCAATCTTTTGGCTATGATCAAATTCCTACAGAACCTTATGGATATTCTCTTACATATCAACAACCTTATGACGGGTATGTAAGTGGACAATCACAAGGATGGGAGGATAGTGTTTATGATCAGAAATTCTCTAGTTTTGCAGATAAGATGTTGGCCATGATTGGGGATCTTCAACAAAAGATGCAAGAATCACATCGAGAAATTCAAAGGAATTCGGAGAAAATATATGAACAAATTAACCAACCTTTAGAGACTTTTGATGACGCTAGTGTAGATTACTCGAGCCTTGATCTTAATATTGATCAAACACCTATTCAAAAGGAAAAGCTTGAGGAAGATGCATTTATTGCTTGGAAAAAATTTCTTAGGGAAAGATGGGAGTCCGCGGAAGTGTATGAATGTTCCGACAATGAGGAAGTTATTCCAACTCCGGATCATAATAACGATCCTTCACCTATTCAAAAGGAGGAGATTGGATGTGACTTACTTATTGTTGTAAACGGTGTAACACCCGCACATGAAGACCTTACAATCTATACCGATGAGAATCACTTTAGTGAATGGCCCGATTCCGATGATGAGAATGTTGAAGAGATGATTATAGAGGATGAAACCACATTCATTGATTTTGTGGAAGACCCAATTGAACTTTCTAATGATTATGATGATACCGAGACTTTGGTTAAGGTAGAAAACGACGAAGAATGGTTGCAAGGTTTAATAGAGGACCACGATATACAAGAGGTAAGTAATTCACTTGAATTTTTTAAGGATGAAGAGGATCCTATAATACAAGAGATTGTGCAAGGTTTGTCTAATCCTTTGCATATTGATTCTTCTCCTTTACCTCTTATTGGTTTGAATGTATGTGCTTCGAAAGTATTTTTGGATGATTTTGTTTCTAAATATCCACCATTGGAAACACTTGATGCTAACACTATGCAGGTTTGCCAAGAAGAATACATGGAAGTTCCCGAATTCTATGTTCTTTATACACTTCCAAGTGTGGACGAGAATAAGTGTGGGGAAATTTCTATCGGCGATAATTTCACTATTGTTTTCTTGTGCTAATATTTGTATGGAGTTATTGTTTGCAAAACAGGTATTATGGGTGGATCCTCAAATTTTGATTGTTAGTATATGGGAATGAATCTTACAAGAGCCAAGTCGGGCCGTCGACTTTAAAACAAGCGCTTAATGGGAGGCAACCCATCGGTTTTGTATTTCTTATCCTTTTGCTTTTGTTATTTCTTTTTCTTGTTTCTTATCATGTTAAAATTTCCCACCTTGACTTTACTAGGAGGATTCAATTACATTGAGGACAATGTAAGGTTTAAGTGTGGGGGAGTGGTTAAGCATGTTTTTAAAACAAAAATTACAAAAAAAATGAAAAAAATTTTGAAAAAAAATGAAAAAAATTTTTGAAAAAAAAAAAAAGAAGAAGTTTTTACTTAAAAACTCCAACTTTTAGAGATTTTAGAGTCACTAGCATACTTCTAGGTATGTTCACATAGAGATTTTGACCGACATAATTGAACTTGGAAATGTTAGAGAACTACATTCGGATTTCTTGTTTGTTAGAGTGTTAAATAATGGATTTAATCATGTCGGTGATGCGAATTTGGTGCAGGGAGAAGTGCGTTATTAGAGTTGCTGATCAATCATTAGTGGAGACTACCCGTATTCATATCATGTGAGGCACCGACCAGAAATTTTCCATCTACTAAAGAGCTTCTTTTGAGTGTGTGTCACCGTAAGTAAATCCGGGTAGAATGGTGAGCTACCCAACCTCCCACCAATAGAAGCTCTACTCTTTGATCTCTTGAGTGCTAATTTTGTCAATCATGAGGGTGACGTCCATGGATGAAAGCTTCCTTCTTGTAGTTCGATTTGCAGTTAGCACCATTCTCTCTCTCGACAACAACGGATCCATAGAAACACATTCATCATCAACAAGGAGCGACATCAAAATCTACAAGGAAAGTTGAAAAAGTTTAAGGTTTATAAGCAACAAAACGAGAAAAAAAGCAAATTTCAAATTCAAGTAAAGCAACATACAAAGAGCGGATTTTTACATATATGTTGAAAACTTACACTACAATGAGGTAATTTTATATTCAAGTATGAAGACTTATTCATGAAAGCAAAGAAAATTAAAAGGTGAGAATTTTTGAAGTTTATGATTTCAAGACGGTACAAGTTGTGAAGAATCAAGCGGTAAAATACTTCTTCCACGGCCATGGTTTATTTTGTATTTAATTTCTCTTGTTTCAAAAAAAAAAAAAAAAAAAAAAAAAAAAAAAAAAAAGAAAAAAAAAAATGAAAAAAAGAAAAAAAAAGAGAAAAACAAGAGAAATATTTGTTTTGTTAATAAGCCGTAGGGGAAGGAAAATATATAAGGAAGTTTCAGCGACAAGGATATTTAAGGTAAAAGAGTTAAGAATTGTTAAGAATTTATGAAATTCAAGGGTTTATTATCAATAGTTGAACCAGAAGGCGAAGACCATGAAGATCAAGATAAGGAGCGGAAGACGTTTCTATTGGATGCGAAGTGAGAGTGGTGTTATCATAATTGGCGATCGGATGTGAAGGTAAGTAAGTAATCTCATCCTCGATAATAATGGTTGATTTCCTTTCTTAGAGATCGTCAGAAAAATGTTTTTTCAAAATATTAAAAGATGTTGGTTTTTCAAAATTTCGGAAGTTGTCCTTCCCACCATTCAACGTGTTGCAGGAATTCTCTCTTCATTCCTACCTGCACACATGTGAGAACCATAAAAAAGCTGTCTTTTTGAGTGCAATTATCATAAAATCCTATTTGGTGAGGCAGAAGTCGGCGAAATGCTTATTGATCGTTTCTCAAACACGCGGTCTCTCATTATGGTGTGGTTATTTCTCACTCAACATTTAAGAATGAGAATATGTTCTTTAGTATTTCTAACTTCTTATTACTAGCATGCGAAAACTCTATGTCCTCATAACTCTTTGGATGCTTGTGACGCTTGAACGCTTTGAAGTTGTGAGTTTTTAGTTTGATTTGCTCGAGGACTAGCAAAGTCTAAGTGTGGGGGAATTTGATAGGTGTAGAATACACCTAATTTACTATCTAGTAGTTTATACTTTCTCTGCTATTTTTCGTGTAAATTATGTATTTTACGCTTGTTTTGAGTTTTATAGCTACTTTGGAGTCGCACGGAGGAAAAGAAGAAGAAATCAATCAAATTGAGCAAAAAGGGTAAAATTGTCATTTCTTCTTGGAGGCATACTAAACACAAACCAACTACGGTTAAGGGAGTTGATATCAGGGTGCCCCTTATCACCTACCAGAGGGTGCATTTATACGTCAGGTGTAACCATCCAACCCAAGCCACACAACCACGGATCGAGAAATCTATCTTCTCCCAAATCATTTTCACCTTCCTAGAAATCAAGAGAAGCGAGCTGCTTTGCTATTGAATTTGTCAGAGAGAGATTTAAAGATGAAATTGAAGGGTGAAATCGATAGAGAAAGAAGACTAAACCCGAGCTACGAGTGGTGGAAACGGAAGATGAAGAAGAATTGATAGAGCTCTTGTGAGATCGGTGTTGGAAAGGAAGGAGGTTAGGTTTTAATGGCGTGACGGATTTGATAGTGGGATTGAGCTCGATTATACCGGAAGAAGAAATAGAGAGAAATCGAGAGATGGGTTAATGGCGAGAAATTGATTAAAATGGTTTTACAGTATTTGGTGGAACTAGGGTTTACGAGACAAACTTTGTTGTTCAACTAGGTCTGTTGATGCTTGAGATGGGTTCGATTGAGAAATACACGAGAGGTATGGGTTTGAATCTGCAGCGGTGGTCTTTGTTGGTTGGTTCGAGATTGAGGAGCAGGTGATGAGGATAATACGATCATGGATGTGAAGAAGCTGGCGATGTGAGGCTCAAGATTTAAAGATAGAGACCTCGAGAGGTGTTGGGCAAGAGATTAAAATGGGTTTATGGCTGTGTATGAAGGTTTTAAGTCTTTGTCGGGGTTGTGGTGAGTTGCTATTCATAGTCACGGGGAATGAAGATGGTTCTTGAGCTGCTTATGATGAGTGCAATACAGGGAAGTATGATATGCAAACAGTTAGAAAAGCAGAATGGATGGGACTGTAATGAAGTGCTTGTTTTGCAGGTGGTTTAGCTGGTCTTTGTTGGTACATTGGAGGCTGGTGGCTCAGGGCGAGCTGGTGCTATGAGTATACTGAGAATGGCAGTATTTGGTTTAGGTATTGCAGGTGGTGTTTCAGCTCTTGGTGGTTGCTTACAAAGGGGAGCTGAGGTTGAATTTCAGTTGGTGGTGATAAATGACAGGCAAAGTAGACTAAAGCTGCGAGAATGAGTTTTGATGGATTGTTTGCGAGTTATAGAGAATGAGCGAGGATATGATGGTCTTGAGCTGGGCCGGAAGTGAATTGGGGTGATTAGATTGAAGGGAATGGAGTGAAATTACGGGGTGGAGTGCAATTGCGGTGATGTAGCCACTATGGTAGGAGCAAAGTTGTGATGCACCATCACGGTGCAACACACGGCACGGCGCCGTAGCGATGGCTTATGCCATGGCAACTTAGCCGAGTCAGCCCGGTTATTTGGACTCGAGATCTCGACTTCGGTTCGACTCGGTGACTCACCCCTTGACCGTTGATTAACGTTGGTCGACGGTTTGACTTTTGACCGTTAGTCCTGGGACCGGACGGAATATTAGTCAAATATTCTCTTGACGGAGAAATTTCGGTGGCGGCGGTGACGTTTCGGCCAAATTCCGGCCATAATCCCGAGTTTTCCGTGAGCCAAAATTTCGAGAATTTTCTATGGACTTCTCTCATGGGTATGAAGACTTGGGCTAGGAATTGGATGGAGAATTGGACTCAAATTTGGAAAGAGAAGGTGGAAGAGTGAGAAAAGCTTGGATTTGGAAATTGAATTGCAAAAGGAAAAGGATTCTAATCCTTGGAAGATTTGGAGAATATTGAAGCCTATAAATAGAGAAGTTTTACACACATCTCTACACACAATTCTTTTCTTTTCTTATTCTTTGTGTGAACTCTTTAACATGAGTAGTTAATTTATTGATTGATGATGAATTCCTAGTTCTTAATATGATTTGAGTTTTTGTTTTCAATTCTATCTTGAAGTTTTTCACATGATTATCGTTTGTTTTTACTAATAGGAATGATCTTAAAGACATCCATGATTGATTGATAGATTGTTTAGAATGCATGCTAAATTGATTTGTTAGTTTAATCTAAAGCTAGTGAAAGTTAGGGGATAAGTAATCGTTTCTTGACTCTTTACATAAGTAGCAAACACGAGACCTTGCGGAGGGATTAGTGGAGCAATTGTGTGTAGAAACAACGTTAGCAAGTGGACCTTGAGCTAAGAGTCTAACTACTAATATCAACCTAAGAAATTCACAAAACTTAATGCATGAGCCAAGTTACATCTAGGTTGAGCTAATTCTAGGTGGCTTGGTGATTAGAATCCCGGTGATCGAGAACTTCCGTGTCCGGTGATCTGAGGATTTAGGGGTTTATTTGAGCTAGTTGCTTTACCTACGGATGGTGATAATTTGTGACTAATAACAAGTAGAAGAGAACATAACTTGATTCATTGTTTAAAGTAACGAAGAAGGATTCCTTGATCTTGTCTCTCTTATTGCTTTCAACTTTATCTTTTAATTGTTTTGTTTATTTTCTTTTGCTTTTTACACCCCCTTTTTCGTGACAATTCTTACAACTAGAATCTCGTGCTCCTCGTGGGATCGACCTTGACTACCCTATATTACTAGTTAATTAGGTAGTAAAGTATTAATTAATTTGATTGCACCTACGACACGCATCATTAACCGCTCGAATGAAATCCTTTAGTTGAGTGCCGGATCGAAGACGTATTGGACTCGGTCTGCCCTTCTTAAGCATTCACCAAAGGTATACACCTGAAACAAGATTCTAAAAAACTAAGTTAGATACGGTATAGAATCTAACAAAGCAAGAATATAGCAAAAAGAAAAATAAAAACAACTAAAATCGTCCATTGCTCCTCGGCAATGCGCCAAATTTGATGCGTGTCGTAGGTGCAATCAAATTAATATCTTATTTCCACTCAATTAAAAATAATATAATGGAAGTCAAGTTCGTTCCCACGAGGAGCAAGAGATTCTAGTTGTAAAAATTGTCACAAAAGGGGGGATGTATAAAGCAAAAGAAAATAAACAAAGCAATTAAAAGATAAAGTTGAAATCAATAAGAGAGACAAGATCAAGGAATCATTCTTTGTTGCAAAACAATGAATCAAGTTATGTTCTTTTCTACTTGTTATTAGTCTGATTATCACCAACCGTAGGTAAAGCAACTAGATCGGTGCTAAACCCCTAAATCCCTTGTATCACTTAGGATACGAAAGTTCTCGACTACCGGATTCTATTTACCAAACCACCTAGTAGTATATCACTCTAGATGTAATTTAAATAAACGCATTAAGATTTATGAACTTATTAGGTTAATATTAGTAGTTAGACTCTTAGATCAAGGTCTACTTGTTAACGTTGTTCTCACACACAATTGCTCCACGGAATCCCTCCGCAAGGTCTCGTGTTTGCTACTTATGTAAAAAGTCAAGAAACGATTACTTATCCCCTAACTTTCACTAGCTTTAGATCAAATTAACAAATCAATTTAGCGTGCACTCTAAACAACCTATCAATCAATCATGAATGAATAAACATTCCTATTAGTAAAAACAAACGATAATCATGTGAAAAACTTCAAGATAGAATTGAAACAATACTCAAATCATATATTAAGAACTAGGAATTCATCCTCAATCAATAATAAAATTAGCTACTCATGTTTTTGAAATTCACACAAAATAATTAAAAGGAGAATTTTCAAGTTCACACAAATAATTAAGAAGAAGAATTGAAATAAAAAACACAAGTGTTATGTGTGTAGAGAGGTGTGTAAAATATGTAGAAAACTTCTCTATTTATAGGCTTCAATATTCTCCAAATCTTCCAAGGAATAGAATCCTTTTCCTTTAGCAATTCAATTTCCAAATCCAAGCCTTTCTCAACTCTTCCATCTTCTCTTTCCAAGTTTGAGCCCAATTCTCCATCCAATTCCTAGTCCAAGTTTTCACACCCATGAGAGAAGTCCACAGAAAATTACGGAATTTTGGTCCATTTGGAAAAGCGGTATTATGGCGGAGGAAAACGTCACCGCTTGACCACTGAAAATTTCACCGTCTTTGGTATATTCGACGGAATATTCCGTCGGTCCACCGTTAGAACTAACGGTCAAACGGATCCTTGGAGTTAGTCAACAGGGTCAAGGCGGAAGAGCGGTCGACTGCTTCGAGTCGGCTTGTTAGTCGGTCGCTTTGGCTTACTCAGAATTGAGTTCTAGAGTCGGGTTTAGTAAATCAGCGAGTTGACTCGGTAGAAGGGAGATTGAGACGAGTTTCACATGTTTCATGACAATTCCGGCCATAATTTCAGGCCATTTTCTTCTCCCTGTAACAATTCCTAACATACATCTAGTTTAGCAGCTTCACTTCAGCATTCCCTGTGCCAGAACTTTACCCATTCAAGTTAGCAGCGACTTCAATTGGGCAGCATCAATTTCACTACCAACAGCTGCTTATTTCTTCACAAACCCCACAATTTCATACACACTCCAGCTATAGCACAAACCACCACAACTCACTGCCTACAGCTCAACATCTCATCCATAACCAGATGCAGCTCAGTTCAATCCTAGCTCAGACTTGTACTCAGTCCCATCAAATGCCACAAACTCCATTTCAACACCAACTCCACGGCTAGCGCGGTAGCACATGCATCTTTACCACCTTGCTGTTCTGCAACTCATAGACCCATCGGACCCATTGCCGGTTCATATACCAACTCCATTCTCTGTTGCCCCAAACAACTCCACCAACGGACTTGCGGCTCCATTTGAGTTCACGAGAATCACCCTAGACCCTGTAGCATTCGGCTCATTCACCGCGAGAATTTGGCTACTTCACATTGTTATCAAAACCGACCACCATCGCTCGAACCCATCTGTTGTTCTCGATTTCATTTACAGTTGCAATTACCATCTCTCGATTTCATATTCATTGCCATCTCTGATTTAGCTACAAACCCATCACAGCTTCAATCTCAATTTCTCGGTTTTAACAGGAGCGGCTTCACCGACAACTCGGCCTCATATCCTCCATATCGTGTATCCATCCCTCTGATTCCTCCTTAGCCAAACCGTAACTCAAATTCCAGTCCATACCCTTCTTAGATTCAACGGCGACAAGAACCCTGCAACCTTCATCTTCAGACCCAGCATCTCCATCGATTTGTGGTAACTTTTTCTCAGATTCATCTTCTACATCATCACAAACATCTTCCATGACGAACAATCAAACCCATTTCCTTTTATTCGTTCATCGATTCACGAGATCCATAGAAAACCCTAACATCAATTTTTTCTTCCATTTCTCGGCAAACCCATTTCTCCGTTGAACTCAAATTCCAGTTCCCTTGATTTCTTCTCGTGATTGAACAACGGAATGACAGATCCTTTTGTTTCTCCATTCGAACTCAATCTCCACCTTTTCTATCAATCCACCACCAACCCATCTTCACAGATCGAACCCATAATCAACAGCGCCTTTCTTCTCTGCTTCTTCTTCTCAATCTGTTCTTGAAATAGCAGCGCTGTCATCTTTGCCTTTCTCGCAATTCGAACAATACCACTATCGGTAGCAATTTCACATTTCTTTCTCATCTCGATCTTCACAATGAGTCGATAAACATTGGCTCTCAATCTTCTGTTCTTTATTTCGGTTCTCGGACGAACAACATCGGTTGTGTTATTTTCTTCTCGATTTTAGAAACAAATGATTGAGAATTGATTTCTTTAGGGTTAGGAAGTAAAAGCTGAGTCTGGATAGGGTAATATTATGGGCCTCACAATGACATCCCCGAGTTAGCTAATAGGTGCCACAAGCGCTTAAGGCTGGTGCCTTTAACACTTCCTTACAACACAGGCTATCCCTTAACTTTGAATCTATTTGTATTTAGTGCTCCTTGAAAAACAGAGTTGCCCCTTAACCTTGACTGGGCTCCAGATAGTGTTCGCCCATGAAATGACAATTTTGCCCTTTTTTCTCAAATAGAGTAATTTCTTCTTCTTTTCCTCCGTGCGACTCCAAAGTAGCTATAAAACTCAAAACAAGCATAAAATACATAATTTACAAGAAAAATAGCAAAGAAAGCATAAACAATAGATAGTAAATATGATGTATTCTACACCCTATCAAATTCCCCTACACTTAGACTTTGCTAGTCCTCGAGCAAATCAAACTAAAAACTCACAACTTCAAAGCGTTCAAGCGTCCTAAGCATCCAAAGAGCTATGAGGACATAGAGTTTCTGCATTCTAGTAATAAGAAGTTAGAAATACTAAAGAACATATTCTCATTCTTACATGTTGAGTGAGAAATAACCACACCATAATGAGAGAATGCGTGTTTGAGAAACGATCAATAAGCATTTCGCCTCGACTTCGCCTCACCAAAAAGGATTTTATGATAATTGCACTCAAAAAAGACGGCTTTTTTATGGGTCTCACATGTGTGCGGTAGGAATGAAGAAAGAAATCTGCGACACGTTGAATGGTGGGAAGGACAACTTCAGAAATATTTTTTAAAAACCCACATCTTTTAATATTTTGAAAAACCATTTTTCGACGATCTCTACGAAGGAAATCAACCATTATCGAGGATGAGATTACTTACTCTCCTTCACATCCGATGTGCCAATTATGATAACACCACTCTCCACGGCATCCAATAGAAACGTCTTCGCTCCTCGTCTTTATCTTCTTGGTCTTCGTTTCGGTTTCAACTATTGGTGATAAACTCTCGAATTTCATAAATCCTTAACAATTTGTAACTCTTTTTTACCTTAAATCCTTGTCGCTTGAAACTTCCTTATATATTTTCCTTCCCCACGGCTTATTAAATAAAAATAAAAACAGAACAAATATTTCTCTTGTTTTTTTTTTTTTTTTTTTTTTTTTTTTTTTTAAGAAACAAGAGAAATAAAATACCAAATAAAAAAAATAAACCATGGCCGTGGGAGAAGTATTTTACCGCTTGATTCTTCACAACTTGTATCGTCTCGAAATCATAAACTTCAACAATTCTCACCTTTTGATTTTCTTCGCTTTTATGAATAAGTCTTCATACTTGGATATAAAATTACCTCATTGTAGTGTAAGTCTTCAACATATATGTAAAAATCTGCTCTTTTGATGCGTGTCGTAACCACAACAAATTAATTAATACTTTACTACCTAATTAACTAGTAATATAGGGTAGTCAAGGTCGATCCCACGAGGAGCACGAGATTCTAGTTGTAAAAGTTGTCACGAAAGGGGGGGGGTGTAAAAAGCAAAAGAAAATAAACAAAACAATTAAAAGGTAAAGTTGAAAGCAATAAGAGAGACAAGACCAAGGAATCCTTCTTCGTTACGAAACAATGAATCAAGTTATGTTCTATTATACTTGTTATTAGTCACAAATTATCACCAACCGTAGGTAAAGCAGCTAGCTCAGTGCTAAACCCTAAATCCCTTATATCACCGGACACGGAAGTTCTCGACTACAGGATTCTAATCACCAAGCCACCTAGAAATAGCTCAACCTAGATGTAACTTGGCTCATGCATTAAGTTTTGTGAATTTCTTAGGTCGATATTAGTAGTTAGACTCTTAGCTCAAGGTCTACTTGCTAACGTTGTTTCTACACACAATTGCTCCACGGAATCCCTCAAGGTCTCGTGTTTGCTACTTATGTAAAGAGTCAAAGAACGATTACTTATCCCTAACTTTCACTAGCTTTAGATTGAATTAACAAATCAATTTAGTTGGCCACCCCAAACAATCTATCAATCAATCATGAATGTCTTTAAGATCACTCTATTAGTAAAAACAATCGATAATTATGTGAAAAACTTCAAGATAGAATTTGAAAACAAAAACTTAAATCATATGTTTAAAAACTAGGAATTCATCCTCAATCAATAAAATTAGCTACTCATGCTAAAGAGTTCACACAAAGAATAAGAAAAGAAAAGTGTTGTGTGTGTAGAAAAGTGTAAAAGATGTAGAGAGAGGTGTAAAACTTCTCTATTTATAAGCTTCAATATTCTCCAAAAACTTCTCTATTTTTGCAATTCAATTTCCAATTCCAAGCTTTTCTCAACTCTTCCACCTTCTCTTTCCAAATTTGAGTCCAATTCTCCATCCAATTCCTAGCCCAAGTCTTCACACCCATGAGAGAAGTCCATAGAAAATTCGGAAATTTTGGCTCATGGGAAAAGCGGGATTGTGGCGGAATCCGGTAGGAATAAGTCGCGCCGGCCATCCCGAAAAGTCTCGTCAAGTCGAAAGAATATGCTACGGAATATTCCGTCGGTCCTCAGTTAGGACTAAGTCAAACTGGTCAGTCCGTCAGTCAGCGTTAGTCAACGGGTCAAGGAGAATCATCAGTCGGCTACCGAGTGGCATCTTACTCGAAACTACTGGTCTGAGTGGTGAATCGAGGCGGGTCAAGTCGGGTGAGTCGGGTGAGTTAGGTTTGGGTTAACTCGGCCGGGACGAGGCCATTGCACGGGCGAATTTGTGCGGCACAATCATTGTGCTTCCAGTAGTGTTGTTTGTGCATAACCTTGCGACCATTTTAGCATCAACAACTCATTTCTTCCACTGCTTCTTGTGAATTCAACATCATTGCACCAAAATCAATTCCGGCCTCATAAAGCAACGCCAGGAGCCACAATCACACAGAAGCGCATTCAATATTTCCTGCAACACCCTGTGATATCACCTCAGGCTACCACTCATCACCAGTTCCTGGCTCATTAGCAGCTCCACCTGAACTTCCCTGTCAAGCATAGGATCACCTCACTGAACTGCAACCTTGAGCTTCAGTTCCTATACCAAATTCAAACCATCCCATTGCTTCCTGCTCATTCAACACAGAGTACACAACAGCATTACCGAGCCAACTTGAACTGCAACTCTCCATACTCAGGCTCCAACTTCACAGCCATTGCACCTGCATTTGACATTCATTCAATTCCACCTGACCCTGTCAAAGCCTCAGTTGCTTCCTAGCCATTGCATCTCCCTTGTCACAGCACAGTCCCATCAACACCTTCTTGCATCATCTGAGCTGCAACTTCAGAGCAGCACCAGCCCCCATTAGCAGCACCAAGTTTACACACAGCACCACCAACACTCCACTCTGCAGCTGCAATCTTGCCAATTCCTCAGTCTTGCAGCATCAGTTCCTTCTCAAATTCTGCTCTTCATCTCTGAGGTCTCTTATCTCTTCTCAAACCCATCCTACAACTTCAGATAGCACCAATCTCAACTTGCTTCAATCTTAGATCGAACCCATTGTCTGATCGAACCCATTCATACATTCAGCTCACAATCGACGACAACAGCTATCAACATCACCTCCAGATCCATTACCTGATCGATTACGGCCACATCAAACTCCACCAATTTCTTCAATCGACTGGCCATCATCTCGATTCACAGACCCAACAGCAATCACCATTATCAGTTCTTCTCATACCCTCATTATCGACTCGAGCCTCAGATCGCGACCACCACCATCACAGATCGAGCCCATCGTTTCCCGAGCTTGACCTAACAAGAACCCATCATTCAATCAATCTCGCTCAAACCCATCTTCTCGATTTGAGCTGGGTTATTCGGGCATGGATCCGGGTCGGGTTTGGGTCTACGGGTAACCTTAACTGGGCTCCATATATCAATCCTTTGTAAAATGACCTTTTTGCCCTTTTGGCTCAAATTGGGTGCTTTCTTCTTCTTTTCCTCCGTGTGACTCCAAAGTAGCTATAAAACTCAAAACAAACGTAAAATACATAATTTACAGGAAAAAATAGCAAAGAAAGCATAAACTACTAGATAGTAAATTAGGTGTATTCTACACCTATCATCTTTGTATGTTGCTTTTACTTGAATATGAAATTTGCTCTTTTTCTTGTTCCGTTGCTTGTAAACCTTGAACTTTTCCAACTTTCCTTGTAGATTTTGATGTCGCTCCTTGTTGATGATGATGGTGTTTCTATGGACCCGTTGTTGTCGCGAGAGAGAATGGTGCTAACTGCAAATCGAACTACAAGAAGGAGGCTTTCATCTATAGACGTCACCCTTATGATTGACAAAATTAACACTCAAGAGATCAAAGAGTAGTGCTTCTATTGGTGGGAGGTTGGGTAGCTCACCATTCTACCCCGGAATTAACGTACGGTGACACACACTCAAAAGAAGCTCTTTAGTAGATGGAAAATTTCTGTGGATGAAAAACTTCAAGATAGAATTGAAACAATACTCAAATCATATATTAAGAACTAGGAATTCATCCTCAATCAATAATAAAATTAGCTACTCATGTTTTTGAAATTCACACAAAATAATTAAAAGGAGAATTTTCAAGTTCACACAAATAATTAAGAAGAAGAATTGAAAGCAAAAACACAAGTGTTCTGTGTGTAGAGAGGTGTGTAAAAGATGTAGAATACTTCTCTATTTATAGGCTTCAATATTCTCCAAATCTTCCAAGGAATAGAATCCTTTTCCTTTAGCAATTCAATTTCCAAATCCAAGCCTTTCTCAACTCTTCCATCTTCTCTTTCCAAGTTTGAGCCCAATTCTCCATCCAATTCCTAGTCCAAGTTTTCACACCCATGAGAGAAGTCCACAGAAAATTCTGGAATTTTGGTCATTTGAAAAGCGGTATTATGGAGGAATCCGTAGGAAACGTCCATCACGGCCACCCGAAAATTTCACCGTCATTTGGTATATTCGACGGAATATTCATCGATCCACCGTTAGGACTAACGGTCAAACGGGTCAACCGTTAGTCAACCGGGTCAAGGCAGAAGAGCAGTCAGCTACTGAGTTAGCTTGTTAGTCAGGTTGCTTTGGCTTACTGGTGAGTTACCAAGTCGGGGTTTAGTAAATCACCGAGTTGACTCGGTAGAAGGGAGATTCAGACAGAGTTTCCTCCGTTTCATGACAATTCCGGCCATAATTTCAGGCCATTTTCTTCTCCCTGTAACAATTCCTAACATACATCTAGTTTAGCATCTTCACTTCAGCATTCCCTGTGCCAGAACTTTACCCATTCAAGTTAGCAGCGACTTCAATTGGGCAGCATCAATTTCACTACCAACAGCTGCTTATTTCTTCACAAACCCCACAATTTCATACACACTCCAGCTATAGCACAAACCACCACAACTCACTGCCTACAACTCAACATCTCATCCATAACCAGATGCAGCTCAGTTCAATCCTAGCTCAGACTTGTACTCAGTCCCATCAAATGCCACAAACTCCATTTCAACACCAACTCCACAGCTAACTGGCAGTAGCACATCTGCATCTTTACCACCCACTGTTCCTGCAACTCATAGACCCATCATACCCATTGCAGTTCATATACCAACTCCATTCTCTGTTGCCCCAAACAACTCCACCAGCAGCAGACTTGCAGCTCCATTTGAGTTCACCAGAATCACCCTAGAACCCTGTAGCATTCAGCTCATTCACCTGCCAGCATTTGGCTACTTCACATTGTTATCAAAACCAGCCACCATCAGCTCAGAACCCATCTGTTGTTCTCGATTTCATTTACAGTTGCAATTACCATCTCTCGATTTCAGATTCATTGCCATCTCTAATTTAGCTACAAACCCATCACAGCTTCAATCTCAATTTCTCGGTTTTAACAGGAGCGGCTTCACCAGCAACTCAGCCTCATATCCTCCATATCGTGTATCCATCCCTCTGATTCCTCCTTAGCCCGTAACTCAAATTCCAGTCCATACCCTTCTTAGATTCAACGGCGACAAGAACCCTGCAACCTTCATCTTCAGACCCAGCATCTCCATCGATTTGTGGTAACTTTTTCTCAGATTCATCTTCTACATCATCACAAACATCTTCCACTGACCAGAATAATCAAACCCATTTCCTTTTATTCGTTCATCGATTCACAGATCCATAGCAAACCCTAACATCAATTTTTTCTTCCATTTCTCAGCAAACCCATTTCTCTGTTGAACTCAAATTCCAGTTCCCTTGATTTCTTCTCTGTGATTCGAACAACAGCAGCGAACCGATCCTTCTGTTTCTCCATTCGAACTCAATCTCCACCTTTTCTATCAATCCACCACCAACCCATCTTCACAGATCGAACCCATAATCAACAGCGCCTTTCTTCTCTGCTTCTTCTTCTCAATCTGTTCTTGAAATAGCAGCGGTTGTACTGCCTTTCTCTGCAATTCGAACAATACCACTATTAGTAGAAATTTCACATTTCTTTCTCATCTCGATCTTCACAACAGTCGATAAACATTCAGCTCTCAATCTCTGTTCTTTATTTCAGTTCTCGGACGAACAACAGCAGCCGCTGTGTTATTTCTCTTCTCAGTTTTAGAAACAAATGATTGAGAATTGATTTCTTTAGGGTTAGGAAGTAAAAGCTGGGTCTGGATCCGGGTAATATTATGGGCCTCACAATGACATCCCCAGTTAGCTAATAGGTGCCACAAGCGCCTAAGCTGGTGCCTTTAACACTTCCTTACAACACAGGCTATCCCTTAACTTTGAATCGGTTGTATTTAGTGCTCCTTCAAAACAGAGTTTCCCCTTAACCTTGACCGGGCTCCAGATAGTGTTCGCCCATGAAATGACAATTTTGCCCTTTTTCTCAAATAGAGTAATTTCTTCTTCTTTTCCTCCGTGCGACTCCAAAGTAGCTATAAAACTCAAAACAAGCGTAAAATACATAATTTACAAGAAAAATAGCAAAGAAAGCATAAACAATAGATAGTAAATATGATGTATTCTACACCCTATCAGTTATGTTCTAAAATCGGTTTGTTCATGAACTAATACATTTATATATTAAGGAATGCAATCTTTTGCAAACCGTGGTTATAATGTTCATGAAATGATTCGAGTGAATCAGAATCGATTTTGCTTCAATTGTGTCTTGTACACTTCTATGAGAATATAAACAAATGAACAAATCTCTAACTAGTTTCATTTGAGTCATTTGAACTAGTTGTGATAAAGATGAATAAGGTTGATATGAAAGTGTTCATATGGCTAACCTCGGTTAACTATTGTTGAACCAACTAAGTGTACACATTTAGGTACGGTTACCTTTATCTAAATGTCGGTGCATTTCATTTGTGTATGACAAGCTAAGTTCGATCTAACGTTTGAAAGATATTAGCTTGAATCTAATCAAGTTTTCATCTAACGGTGAATATTGAATGCTTTGTTACCAAGGTAGCATTGATTGCAAACCCTGATTTGGAGACTATATAAAGGATAACTCTAGCAACTGGGAAACCTAATCCCCACATCTCATGTGTGATACTAGTTGCGACTAAAGTCGATTCTCCTTTAACCTTAGGTTTTTCTAAAACCCAGTGGATTAACGACTTAAAGACTTCATTGGGATTGTGAAGCCAGACCCAACTATTTTCTCTATAGTTGCGTGTTCTGATCTTGATGTTTTCTATTGTGATTGAGTATTATCTTCTTTAATATTTGCTCGAGATTTATTCTCCGATAGGCAAGATTGAAAAGTAGTCACAAACACCTTCGTCTCATCGTTTGTGATTCCACAATATCTTGTTTCGTTAATCAATTAAGATTATTATGAGGTGATTGATATTACTTGGCTGTTCTTCGGGAATATAAGTTTGGTTTATCAATTGGTTCATGTTCACCTTGATTTATAAAAACACGGAACAAAACTAGTAGGTATATTTGTGGGAGACAGATTTATCTATTCAATAGAATTTTCTGTGTGATACAGATTTGTTTATAAAGTCTTCGACTTTGGGTCATAGCAACTCTTAGTTTTGGGTGAGATCAGCTAAGAGAATCAAGTGCGAAGAATCCAGCATGGTTCTAGAGGCATAAGGAACGCAACTGTACCTTGATCAGTGTGACATTGATTAGGGCTCAAATACATTCCAGTCCGAAGTTAACTTGGAGTAGGCTAGTGTCTGTAGCGGTTTAATACAGTGTGTTGTTCAATCTGGACTAGGTCCCGAGTTTTTTCTACATTTGCGGTTTCCTCGTTAACAAAATTTCTGGTGTCTGTGTTATTTCTTTTCCGCATTATATTTGTTTATATAATTGAAATATCACGGGTTGTGTGTAAGTTCAATCAATTAGATAATCCAACCTTTGGTTGTTGATATAAATTAATTTACACTTGAACATTGGTCTTTGGTACCGTTCAAGTTGTTTCACATAATAATCAGGCTCGAGGATTTCTATCTGTTTGATTTGCTGATTACATTGTGAAATAGAGATACAACTCTTGGATATATTTTCATTGATTGAGTCTGACTGTCTAGTTGATTCTCTTGGAAATATATTGGAGTTTGTCCATATAGATTGCTAAACGGAATATTGGGTGAGGTTGTTAGACCCCCGCTTTTTTAATTGGTATCAGAGCAGGCAAACACGTTTAAGACCTCATAAGTCTGTGTTTGCGGCAATCTGATTTGTGTGGATAGTTGTTTATCTCAAACTCACGAACGTTGAAATGAGTTCCAAAAACTTTGACTATGCCAAATGTCTGGGTCTCTCCTCCAAGGATAACTCCTTTGCTGATTCTTCAGATTCTGATAACATTCCCTCTGATGAGACATTTAAAACTATGTCTAAAGCTGAAATGGAACTCACTAGAACTTTAAAAAAATTTGTTGAGATTATTGATTTTCAAAATCATGCTCAACTCATTGATGAATTTGAAAAGTCTCTTGGTCGAGAACGGGAACTCTATTGTATCATTGAGTCATTCTCTAACAATATCGAAAAACTCCTTCAAGAAACGACCCTACAACATGAAAAAATTGGTGTTCTTGAGGATATTATTAAAGAAGGATCAATTAGAGAAAAGCGTTTGATCGAGACTCATTCATCTGAGCTGAACAGTGTTCGTGTTGAAAAAGAGAAACTGGTTGCATCCCTTCTTCTAGCCCAGGAACAGTGCAAACCCTTGAAAAAGGAAAACTCTGTTTTATGAGAAAATCTTCTTCTATACCCATCACTAATTCTCAAGTGGAATTACAGTACATGAGAAAAGTACTCCAAAGGAAGTTCGTGTTAAGAAAAGTTTTCATAACTTGCAGTCTTCTAATAGGGCTATGAACTCAAAACAGGTTCCTCCCAATATTTCTCTTCCACAAACCTGTTCCTTCTGTGGGAAAAAGAATCACCTTGTTCAACATTGTTTTGCTAGAAAAAAACGGATTTCTGATCTTCAAAATCTACTTCTTTTTACAGTCGACAGAGTACATTGTCTGACGACATCCAGAATGGATTTTATTCCTATAACAAACCATAAATCCATCAGGTCCTAGACTTAATCCACAGAAAAATCTCTCTGATGGATTTGCTAAAAAGGTTCTGTCTAATTCTTCTAAAAAAATAAATAACCGAAGGAAGGCAAGGGATACAAGGTTCAAACTCTCATATAGTATTCACAACTCATCTCTCAATACTCATGGTGGGATTACATCTCACTTTGCTACCTAGTTCTAGGTAATTTCATCCTTGTGTCTAACTTGAGAGTTGCAAGGATGACATTTGTGAGATGCTCAAGTCCAGTTGATTACTATTTGTCTTGTGCTTGATTTAGTTGTTTTCCTATTATGTGAAGGATGAGTCATTTCTTGACTTCCTGTAACTAGTGTATCTCTTCCCAATGCTCTGATTAAATATTTTAATTATCGAGTCATGATGGTAAGAGTTATTTGAAAATAGAAGGTATTTCTTTTTTTTTCCCGGATCTTTTCTGATCCATTAACCTTTTTCATCTGGTCCACGAACGTCCGTGTCTTTCTTGTGAGTTTTTAGGGTTTCCATAACAATGGTGTTCTCTTGTTCGTAAACATATATATATATATATATATATTATATTGTTTTTCTTCTCTAATTAAAAAAAAAAATGGAAAACTTTTCAAGACCTCAGGAAGTGGTTAATCTTGAGATGGAAGAAGACATCAAAGGATGTGATTCGGTTCAAGACCTTGTCTTGAAATAGATGATGGCAAGGAAAGTACAACTCCTGGATTGGTGAATCTGTCAAGGATTTAATTCTTTTTCAGAATGACTCAAGGGTGGAATTTGCTAATCTTCAATTACAAATTAATCAACTTCTTGATGGTCAGACCAAATCCTTGAAAATCAAAAGGTCTTGATTCAGAATCAGAAGAAACTAATCGGAATGTTGTTTTGGGGTAAAAACTGATTGTGCTGGTTTTTGGTAAATTTGGGTGTGCCGCCGAGAAACGAATCTAAACCCTATACAAATGCACTGCACTGGAGTACTTTAGATTCGAGAGATCAATCTGCACAATCCTGGCCTAAACCAAGAAATGGTCATTCCAGTCTTGTTTCGGTCACAAAATGAAGAAGAAGGGTTTATCTTAGGGAGGGAAGCGAAAAAGGTGTTGAGATCAGAAGGGTTAACTATGAAGGTGTGGCTCTTTTATGACTTGTATTAGAATATGGAACTGGCTTGTGGAATGTAAGCTATCAGTTATTGGTGTTTTTTCTGGATACTTGTGTTGATAACTCTTGTTTTTTGTCGAAATAAGTTGAAAACCTATTTATACAAGTCATGATTGAGCGCACCCTGATCTCGTAGGAAGTAGAGACAGTTAAGCAGTGGAGAAGTGGGGTTGTGTAAAAGGTGGTGACCATCACGTTTCCATCATGAGGGAAGACTGGCCAGCCTTACACCCACTACTGTCTTACTCCCTCCGTCTCTAATTAACAGTCCTAATTGACTTTGTCAAAATATTAAGGAAATCCTATAAAATGTCATGACTAACCCTTGACTAGCCCTATTTAATGTTATGTTATTACCAAAATTAAAATTATGTAGAAATAATTAGAAGCTTTATTAGGAATTTTATAACTATTCATAAATGTTTTAATAATTTAAAAAAGGAATGACGATTAATACAAAGATATTGAATAAATATATATGGTGATAATATTTAAGATATTGAATTAAGTTTATATTAATAATGATTTTATGATTATAAAAAATAAAGGGTATATTTGATAGTTTAAGGGAAAAATATGTCTATAAACAGAGCGGATAGATAAAAAAAGACAGACCAAAGTAGAAATTAGGACAGATAAAAAAAGACAGAGGGAGTACTACTGTTAACCGTCCGCCATTTCCTGACACTTTCTTGTAATGGGCGCATTGCGCGCCGCACGCTGTAAACCGCCAAACCAATACCCTGATGAACATCCCCCAGTTTGCGACATGTTTGATGTCTCAAGTCTTTTCGTGAAAAATATGTAGCAAGTTACTGAGTGGGTCTTGCCTAATTTACACTGACCAATCACGCGCAAGTTAGGCGGTAGGTAGTCATGTGTGACGAGTCAAAGTCATGAGACTTGCTGCAAAGAATAACATGTAATGCTATTAGGTTAAATAACTAAGTTATTTGTGAAACCGATACTCATAAAATATCGTATGTATTCGATGCATGTAAAGCATCGCTTTTAAGCAAGCGGCTCAAAAATAATCGATGCATGTGAAGCATTGTTGTATTGAGCCTGTTTTGGTTGGTCGCGGAACCTAGTGTCTTAAAAGGAGCATGACCGGCTACTTTCAGGAAGCTGCTGGGAGCTGTTTATGCATACCAAAGGTAGGCCGGTCGGTCTCTATAGGAGAGTGATGGATGGTAGCCATTTTGACATCCCATTGGTCGGTCCAAGTTAAATCTAGACCGGTTAAATTGGCTAGCCAAATTGGATGGCTGAGATGATTTGCGGCAGTTATTGATTGCCGCTAATTTATTTAAGACTTCTATAAGGAGCGCGGCCAGCCATCTTTGGGCGATCGTTTAGGAGCCATATGGGCAGTCCGCGACTTGGCCGATTACGGCTTATGCAAGGAGGGTGGCCATTGATCATGGCTATATTTTGTTGGCCACCTAGAATAGGAGTTAGGCCGGCCGATTCGTCTGGCGAAGTTGGGCGTCCGAGATGATTTGCGGCAGTTAATGGCTGTCGTTGATTCAAATTAGGTTTTAAAAATACGTGTGGCCAACCCATTTTGGGCTAACGTTTTTTTGGTGTTGGCGCGCGCTGAAAGTTTGTTCGTCCGACCAGCACAATAGTCGGGCTGCTGGTGAGCATGCCGGCACCTCATTGGTCGTCCCAAATAAAATCTAAGCCATCCAATTCGGCTGGCAAAGTTGGAAGGATGCGATGAGTTTGAGACTGTCATGGCCAGTCTTAACTCATTGAACTTCTTTTCAACAGCGCGACTAGCCTAGCTCCGGCTAGCGATCAGGGGTGTTGCTGGCAGGCTAAGAGGATTCTGATTGGCTGGAATTGTGGTGGGCCCGCCGGTGGACATCATGAAGTTTTGCTTGGTCTCGCTGAGAGGAGGCCAAGCTCATTGAGTTGGCTGGCCAAATCGTGTGGCCGTGATTGTTTTAAGATGGATATGGGCAGCTTGTGTTCAATTACTTAAGAAATTAAATGTGCGCCTAGCCAACTTCCACCTTTACTCAAAAGTGTGTGATGCGCATTTAAATCGATCTGATTGGTTGATGAGAAAGAGGGGCCAATAGGCAATAATATGTCCGATCGGCCACAGGGCAGCGCCTGCTAGGGCAAACTGGCCGGCCAAGTGATGTGGCCGCGCCTCTTTTTTGCTGCCACCTTTATTTGCCGCAGTTTGTCTTTATTTCTTGGTGGGATTTTGCTCCTACTAGTCCATGGCGGATCAATTTCCTAGCTTGCCTAGGTTTGTCCTCGACCGATACGGTTCGAGATATTGCGCAGGGCGCAAAGAAAAACAAACTAATTTTTGCAAATTAATTAGGTTAAAATTTTAATTTTGCGAGCTGTCACAAAATTGATCAAATTTGGTGGATTCTGTGTGTTGACATAAAATTCTTAATTTTATTCCCAGAGAGCAGTCATCGCGTCTTCTGACTGAGTACTTTCATGCAGACCTTAATATTGATACTTCGGGAAACTCATGCTACTCAGCTGTGAGTGAACACTAATTGTCATGTCATATCAATATTAAGAGTTCATCCGGGGAACATAGCATAGGAAACTACTCAATAAGCCATACATTAATGAATAATGTAGGCGAGAGATTAACATTTATAGAATATTTGGGATTGTTGCTACATGCACCATTCTAGATAAATTTCATATAAATATACCGAATTGCTCAATACGTGTGTAGGTAAAGAGGCCTGGGAACTCATCACTTTTAGTGGCTCCATCTCTTTGCAGAATGACGGCACATTAAATACATGGTTTTACAATTTTAGCCCTGAACCGAAAACCACCATCAACATTAAGTCCCCTGCTTAGTACGTAATAGTGACATTGTTGCGGGGTAAGCACTAGATGGTGACGGTCAAGAGATAAAATGATCAAGTCAAGGTGAATAAACATTACCAGGGAAGTGATCGTTGTCTTGAATTCGAATCTGACCGCCAAATCACAATTGTATCCTTCTGGTATGCTGATTTCAATCTGATCATGCCAACGAGCATGCTCTGCCAGTAAGATTTGGTGGGATGAAAGCATTCTTCTTTGACTATCTGACAGTCTTCTCCCGATTTTAATTAGGGTTTCAACAAGAAGCACGACTTGGTTGGCGTTGAATCCCCGCCTACCGGATAAATCTTGTTGTAGTCGTTCAACACCTGGTTCCTCTTAGGTTTTCTGCAGCGTATATACATATACATGTGAAACTAAAACGTTCTTCTCTTCTTGGAATAGAGACTCTCTGTTGAACCCATTTCCTTTCATCATGTCAGACAGAAGTGGATCATCTTCGATCCAGCCAGACTCTTCTACCAAACGCAGACGGCTTGTATCTAGAGTATGACTTTAATTATCTCCTGATTTTGAAGTGGTAATTCTTCCTTTTCTTTTGACGTCTAACATCGTTTTTCAGAGTGGACGAATCCCTGGGTCTCGTGACGACTCCCCTGTCCGGATCATCCGAGTCAAGAAGATCATACCGATATGCTTCTTACTGGTGAATAAGAATTCGTTTGTCATGGCCGATAGGTGATTTTTTTTTTTTGTAGAGGTACCCTGCTGGAACATGTGTAACGGTGGTTGAAGACGATGATCTGGAAACTCCTCTCCCTTCAAGCTCAGACACACCTACTGCTGCAGACCTGGAGGACGCTGATTTGGGTATCTCCTCATACGAGTACCCCAATGCAGGATTCCCGTTTGATATTCACATGAAGTGTTTATCTTCTAGTTACCGGACTGTTGGTAAGTTCTTAGTAAGGAAGGAGTTTGTGCCTTTATACACAAAAATATGGAGAAGGTACGGCCACATTGCTACCAAGAACGTGGTGCGGCATTGTTCGTATGCTTTGGTCACTACGGTGAACTGCCTTCTGCTCATGGTTGCAGAGATGGAAGATACATCCATTCGTGATGTTGCTGAATCAACTTTTGAAAAGTAAGAAAACATGTTATCTACCGGCGAATCCATAGAGTTCAACGTGAGCTGGTTGCGGCAGCGCCTTGACATCATCAAAGTTGATCGAGCTGGCATCATCGCTAATGTCGTTCCTGTTGCGAAAGCTATCTTGGAGGAGGAAAAGGCTTTGGCTGTGGAATCCGAGAAGGTGGAATAGGCGATCCAAGATTTGAAGAGTAGGACTGAAAGGTATCAGGATAGGCTGAAAATGATGCTTTCAAGGGACTACAACTTGTTGGATGGCCTTTTCTGAGCCATACTTATATTTTATTATTTTGAATAAGTAGGCATGAGAATGTTTGATCGTTCTTATTTTGTCTTGGGTTTTGAACACTGTTTTGGAAAAGGAATTGCATTGGGTTTTGATAAGCAAATGGAGTTTACATTAATATGCCTTAACTAATGAAAAACTTTGATAGCTCAGATATGAGAGAAACGAAAAATGCCTGATTGGCCGTGCCATGGGACGACAGGGGATGGAATAATGGTTAGGCGTAGTATGACTTGAGCCATTTTCCATTGATGTACGCTTCCAATTTGCCTCAATCCTCTTTGACAATCTTGTAGTACCCACTGTTATAAGCCTTGGTGATTACGTAAGGACCTTCCCGTTCTGGGGAAAACTTTGGTGCGGACATTTCTTGCTGAATGTGCTTGGCGGTCTTTAATACCAGATCTCCTATTTGAAAAGCTCGAGGTTTTACAGCTTTATCGTATGCTCTAGAGATCCTCTTTCTGTACGTCTGAGCATGCTCCTCCGCTTTCATTCTCCTGGAGTCCAGAGTATTCGACTCTGTTATTCTGGAACTCGGTGTTTCGGCCTCATTCCATTGGACCCCACTTGCTGTTGCAATCCTAGCTGACGAAATTTTAATCCTTGCTGAAAGAATTTCATCTGCGCCATAGACGAGAAACGCCAGTAGAGCTCCTAGGTGCCTCCCGATATGCCCAAAGCGTCATAGGCAGTTGTTCGTGCCACGTCCTAGGATTATCATGCACTGTTCGACTGAGAATTCGAATCAAAGTCTTGTTGGTGCTTTCGGCTTGCCCATTTCCTTGAGGGTAATAAGGAGTAGAGAAGACTTTCTTAATTCCATATTCTTCAAGAAATTATCGCACTTGCTTGTTGATACGTAATCGATCAGTGGTACCTAGAGTCAGTACTGATATGAAGAAAGATTATAGGAATGAAACGAAAAGAATAAGAACACAAAGAATAGAAAACAACAAATTCTGCTAACTTCTTCTTCTTTATTGCTTAGAAAGAAAAACTCTATTACAATCCATAAGAATGGTTGTTCTCTCTCTCGTTTTTCCTCTCTTTTCTAGCATAGACTTCTACCCTTTATATCAGTTTAATCTTACCGAAAACCAATAAAACTATGAGTTTTAAAACTCAACTAAACTAGGAATCCTATCTAAGTTAGGAAACCTCAAACTTCTAGGCCAAATTATAAAACGAGAACCTCCTCTAGTACCTTCTAGATACTCTCTAGCCATAATATGGTTCAACTAATCCTAGGTTAACAGTTAGCCTCATCTGGAAGCTTTAGCTGACCCTTAGCTTCGATACTCCTGTATCATGGCTCCCCCATTTTAGGAAGCTGAAACTCCTGTGGAAGCTTTGAACTGAAGGTGTGGAAACTCGGCCTCACCTTGTTCCTTGTTAAACCACTTTGCTTTACTTGGTACTTGACCTACATGCCCCACACGAAACATTATACGGTTTCCTCTTCTGGTAGGTGTCACTTTTGTCTCTACAATATAATCTTCTTTGAGAACTTCTTATCGCTCTATCCACAAGTCTTCTACAGGTGGCAGTTTCAACTCTTGATCATCCTCTTCAAATAACTTCAGATATTCTGCATTAATAACAGAATACATCTGCATATATGGTGGTAAATCTAGCTGAAAAGCACTATCTCCAAACTGCTTCAATATCTTGAACGTTCCATAACGTATAGGTTTAAGTTTTTTCCCTTCACCCTTAAGTCATTTTTTCCCTATACGTAACCATACTAAATCTCCCTTAGAAAAATTGCAAGGAACAAGATGTTTATCATGTTTATCCTTGTACTTAGCTTGAGATTTTTGTAGTTGAGCTTCTACTAGAGGATGTATCTTGCTTATCTTCTCAATAAACTTTTGAGATATAGTGTCTTCTTCTCCTGTTGATACAATACCTTGAGAGGTGAAGAATCCCATATCAAATGGACTTTGAGGTAAATATCCTAAACAAACTTCAAAAGGAGACTTCAATGTAGATCCATGAAAGGCTCGATTAAAAGAGAACTGTATGAAAGGTAAATGGTAGGCTGGGAAATGTGTTTGCCTACAATGTATAACTGCAAGTGCACAGTGCCTATTGGAGGCAGGGCAAATACAGGTCGATCCACATGGATTTGGGGTTGCGTAAAGTTGACTTCAAGGTTCCACTAAACTGATTTCTAACACGGGGTTGCCAAAAAGTGAGGTTTTGTGTCGATACGACAAGGTGTTTGGTAGTGAACAAGTAAATAAAGCAAATTGTAAAGAGAAAAGTAAGAATGTGGGGTGTAAACAATCGATTTGGTGGCACTAGGGAGATTGAATTCACCACTTAATCCTATACTAAGGCAATCAAACTCTTATTATGCTCTTGTCCTTCCCTTGAAGGTTTCTGGTGGAATAATTGTTAACTGATTCACTACTTCTCCCCTAGTATTGGTTGTCTTCTTACAGTACAACCAATCACAGGATAATTTGAGCAATCAAGCTAACACTGATTCCTATTTCACTTAAGCACATCAAGAACATAAATTGAACATGAATTAACTCAACATAAGATTAAGGGTTTCCTCTACACCCTAGTAAAGTGAATTAGAACATCATGCAATTACTAAAACAGAATTTAATTAACAAGAAAATAAAACCCTAAAATTTACTCTGTGTCCTCTCACATGAAGAACAATTCAATTTATACCTCCCCATCTTCTCTAACACTCGAAACTTACAATAAATGCGAACCCAATCTTGTTCCCTCTTCAAATTCGGCTCTGGTAGCCATTATTGAGTTGTTGGAGAAACCCTAGCTCCAACTATCTCAACCCTAGCTTCTAAGGTATGGGAGAAGCTAATGGTGGAGATAAGCAGAACTAGGGGTGGCAGAGCAGGTGGCTGTGGCGGCTGCTGTTGCTGTGGTTGTCGGGAGAAGGAGATGGTGATGGTGGTTCTGCAACTGTCGGGGGAAGAAGAAGAGGTATGGGGGTTTCTCTGGTTTTGTCGGGGGAAGAAAAATGGAAATGAAGATGGGGCGTGTTTGGTCGATGGGTGAAGGTGTAGGTGGCTTCGGTGTGAAGCGGGAGCAGCGAGAGTCGATGCGCGGGCCGATGCGAGCGTTGGATACGGAAGGGACAGATCTCACGGCTCAGATGCGACGGGCTTGGATCCGGGTTATGGGCCGGGTCTTGGATTGCTCAAGCCCATGTCTTGTAAATGGGTTGCTACTTGTTGGGTTGTAACTGATGCGCACGCGGGCTGTGGCTTTCTGCTCCATAGACGCTCGTCTCCAATTTTCTGATCCTTTGGCTCCTTAATTTCTCCGAGCTTTATTTACTACCTAAAAACACAAAATTAATTAGTACAAGTATTTATTCTTGAAAACAGAGAAAATACAGAATTTGGGATAATATCTGATTTCTGAGCACAAAAGATGAGTTAAATGCCAATAAAAAGATGTAGAAATATGCAATATTTGGCACTCATCAAATACCCCCAAACTGAATTTTACTTGTCCTCAAGTGAAACAGTAAATTAAGAAATCCTAACTATACCACTGTCGCTGGTCTCTCGAATGCATTTATCGTATGCACTAAGCCTTTAAACCCCTAGGTGTCCCTAGTGGACGAGTTGTAGTCTCGTGAGGGTTTACCAGAGGTGTACCCACAAAACCTTATCCAACTTCAGAGCGTAAAAGAGTCTCAAGCATCCAATGAGCTATGAGGACATAGAGTTTCTGCATGCTAGTAACACGAAGTTAGAACTACCAAAGAACGCATTCTCATCCTTAAGAGTTGAGCGAGAAGTAACCATACCATATGAAAGAATTCGGGTTCGAGAGTGATCACAAGCCTCGACTTCTGCCTCACCAATAGGGTTTTATGATAATTGCACTCAAAAAGACCGCTTTTTTTAGTCTCTCATGTGTGCAGGCAGGAATAAAGAGAGAAATCCCGCATACGTTGAAGGTGAGAAGGATAACCTTCCGAAATAATTTCTCGGAGACTCCACGAGTTGTGGACAAAAAGAATCTTTTTCTGATGATCTCTAAGAAAGGAAATCAACCATTAGCAAGGATGGGAGTACTCACTTACCTTCTCACCCGATCGGCAATTAACATTACTCTCTCAGCATCCATAGAAACGTCTTCAATCTTCGGTCTTCGGTCTTCAACTGTCGATGATGAACTTCTGAACTTCACAAAAACTTGACAAATATATATATATATATATATATTTTTTTTTGACATGAGATAAAAATAACAATAAAACAATAAAACTCAATTTTCCACAACTTGTATTGTCTTGATTTCATAAACTTCACTAATTCTCATCTTATCTTCTTTTCTTTGAATTGTTGCATGTAAACCTTGGACTATTCAACTTTTCTTCAAATATTCGATGTTGCTCGCGCTTTTGACGATGATGTGTTTCTATGGATCCGTTGATGTTGTTGAGAGGGAGAGAGTGATGCTAACTGCAAATCGAACTACAAGAAGGAGTTTTCATCTTTAAACGTCACCCTCATGATTGACAAAATTAGCACTCAAGAGATCAAAAATAGTGCAAGTGGTGTGAAGTTGGGTAGCTCACCATTCCTACCCGGAATTGACGTACGGTGACACACACTCTAACAGATTTTTTAGAAAGTCACAAAAATTGAAGGTTGGTGCCTCGCTTGATGTAAAAATGGGTAGTCTCCACTATGGGTGATCACAATTCTACTACCGAATGTCTATACAGTACCTAATTCGCCCTCCGGCATGGTTAAATCCAACTTTAACGCTCTAATAAACTAAGAAACCCGATTGTGTTCTCCAGTACTTCCAAGTTCAGTTATTTCGGTCAGACTCTCTATGTAAACATAGCTAGAAGCATGCTAGTGACTCTAAGATCTCTAAAAGTTGGAGGTTTTTATGTACATATTTACAAAGAGTTTTGAATTTTTGAACTTTTTGAAATTTTTGATTTTTTTGATTTTTTTTTTTTTTTTTTTTGAAATAAAAGACTAAAAACTCTATATGCAAATCACACCCCCAAACCTAAATCTAACATTGTCCTCAATGTGTCAACAAATGATAAGAATTTAAACAGTCACATACCATGAGAACTATGTTGAGTAGAGAAAAGGGAAGAGATTACCGGATGTACAAGGATGTTGCTAAACCAAAGGGGGATGAATGCTTTGAAAGCAAACAACATGGGCGCAAGACAAAAAGTTTGGTTAGCACACATAAAAACTATGCAAAAACAAAAAGAAAAGGGAAAGAGAATGGATTTTTAGTCCATATGTATGTACACAAGTGAACTAGTTTAGTCCACATAAAAGGGGTCTTCCAGGTCGACGGTCTCAACTTCTGGTGGAAGATGCTCCAGAAATGGTTTCAATCTCTGACCATTGACTTTGAAGATGTTCTTTGTTGCTGCGTTTTCGATTTCAACAGCTCCATGGGGGAAAACGGTACGTACCAAGAATGGTCCGACCATCGAGAACGTAACTTTCCTGGAAACAAATGCAAACGAGTGTTGTACAATAAAACTTTTTGACCTGGTGTGAAGGACTTGCGCAGAATGCGCTTGTCGTGAAACACTTTCATTCTTTGTTTGTACATTTTGGCACTATCATATGCAACATTTCTCAATTCTTCTAACTCATTGAGTTGAAGTTTTCTTTGGGTACCAGCTTTATCAAGATCAAAATTCGGTTTCTTTATGACCCAATATGCACGATGTTCTAACTCTACAGGTAGATGACAAGCTTTACCGTATACAAGTCTGTAAGGGGACATCCCAATGGGAGTCTTGTATGCAGTTCTATAGGCCCACAAAGCATCATTTAAACGCAAAGACCAATCTTTCCTAGAAGGATTAACAGTCTTCTCAAGGATATGCTTAATTTCCCTATTAGACACTTCTACTTGGCCACTGGTCTGAGGATGGTAAGGTATTGCTACCTTATGAGTGATTCCATACTTGCGCACAAGTGATTCAAAGGGTCTATTACAAAAATGACTACCTCCATCACTGATTATTGCTCTAGGTGTTCCAAAACGGGAGAAAATGTTTTCCTTAAGAAAAGAAAGAACAACTTTATGATCATTTGTTTTGGATGCAATGGCCTCTACCCACTTAGAGACATAATCAACAACAACAAGAATGTACAACTTACCTTCATAGTTAGGAAATGGACCCATGAAATCAATACCCCACACATCAAACAGACTCAACAATCAAAATGGGTTGTAAGGGCATCATGTTTCTCTTAGAGATACTTCCTAATTTCTGGCATCGGTCACAAGCAACACAAAAAGCATGGCTATCCTTAAACAATGTTGGCCAATAGAATCCGCTCTGCAAGATCTTTGCAGCAGTTTTCTTGGCACTAAAGTGGCCTCCACATGCATGGTCATGACAGAAAGAGATGACATCCCTTTGTTCAGAATTGGGGACACATCTCCTAATGATTTGGTCTTGGCAGTACTTAAACATGTATGGGTCATCCCAAAGGAAATGTTTAACTTCAGCCAAGAACTTAGAACGGTCTTGTTTAGACCAATGCAAAGGCATTCTACCCTGTAGCAAGGTAGTTCACGATATCGACAAACCACGGCATTTGGACACAAGCATTCATCGGGGAATGATTCTCTAATCGATGCGGATTCATCAACAGATTCAACATTCAACCTAGACAAGTGATCAAAGCAACAACATTTTTCGACCCTTTCTTATCTCGAATTTCAAGGTCAAACTCTTGTAACAAGAGTATCCATCGAATTAGACGAGCCTTAGCATCTTTTTTAGACAAAAGATATTTCAATGCAGCATGGTCAGAATATATGATGACTTTAGACCCTATCAAATAAGATCTAAACTTATCTAATGCAAACTGTGACTAGCAACTCTTTCTCAGTTGTGGAATAATTCAGTTGAGTATCATTAAGTGTTTTACTAGCATAGTAGATCACATAAGGAAGTTTGTCTACTCGCTGGCCCAAAACAGCTCCTACAACATAGTCAGACGCATCACACATAATTTCAAATGGTAATGTCCAGTCAGGTGGTCTGACTATAGGGGCAGATGTAAGGAGAGCCTTCAGTTGCTCCCATGCTTCCTTACAAGCATCATCAAAGACAAATGCAACATCTTTTGCAAGAAGATTACACAAAGGTCTTGAAATTTTACTAAAGTCTTTGATGAATCGGCGGTAAAACCCGCATGGCCTAAGAATGATCTTATGTCCCTCACAGAACGAGGTTGAGGCAAGTGTTGAATGAGATCAACCTTGGCTTTGTCTACTTCTATGCCTTTTTCCGAGATGATATGCCCTAAAACAATGCCCGAGTTAACCATGAAATGACATTTTTCCCAATTCAAAACCAAATTCTTTTCCTTACATCTAATCAGCACACGAGTAAGATGATGCAAACATTCATCAAAAGAAGACCCAAACACGGAAAAATCATCCATGAAAATTTCAAGAAACTTATCTACCATGTCAGAAAATATGCTCATCATGCAACGTTGAAAAGTAGCGGGTGCATTACACAACCCAAAAGGCATACGACGATAAGCAAATGTTCCATAAGGACACGTAAATGTGGTCTTTTTTGTTGGTCTTCGGTGCTATGTGAATTTGGTTGTAGCCGAATAGCCATCTAAGAAACAATAGTGACTATGTTTTGCCAACCTTTCAAAGCATTTGGTCAATGAAGGGAAGGGGAAAATGGTCTTTCTTTTTCTGTGTTCAATTTTCTATAATCAATACGGACTCGCCACCCCTGTGGTCACACGGGTGGGGACAAGCTCATTCATCTCATTTTGAACTACGGTAATGCCGGACTTTTTGGGTACCACTTGAATGGGACTGACCCTTCGGCTATCTGGAACCAGGTAAATGATACCCGCATCAAGCAATTTCAAAATCTCACCTTTGACAACATCTCTCATATTGGGGTTAAGTCTCCTTTGCATTTCCCTAGATGGTTTAGTATTCTCTTCAAGATTTATGTGATGCATGCAAATTGTGGGACTTATACCTTTAAGATCTGAGATGGTCCAACCTAAGGCTCCTTTATGTTCTTTAAGCACTTCTAAAAGTTGACTTTCTTGTTCTGTGTCTAAACATGATGCAATAATCACAGGTAAAGTATCAGAAGGACCTAAGAAAGCATACTTCAAGGTATCAGGTAATGGTTTCAAATCAAGCTTAGGTGGTACATCAAGAGGTGGGGCAGATTTGGAATCAGAGAGTGGAAGTGGTTCCACCGCATTACGCCATTTAGCAATATCCATGGGTGGAACGATTCAAGCAAAGAGTGAATTTCCCAATGTACTTAGACTCAAAGAGATCTAAGTCAAAGTTATCTAAACATGCTTGCAAAGGGTCCATGACAAAATGTCGAGGCAATGAGTCTTGGATCAGACTCTCAATCATGTTAATCTCATGCAAATCAGTATCATCACAATCAATGGGTTGTTGACTAGTGTTAAAAACATTAAGCTCTACGGTCATGTTACCAAAAGATAATTTTAACACTCCATTATGACAATTGATGATGGCATTGGACGTCGCCAGGAAAGGACGTCCTAAAATCACAGGAATGTGATTACTTGGGTTTTGCACGGGTTGAGTATCTAATAAGATGAAGTCCACAGGAAAGAAAAATTTATCAACCTTGATTAACACATCTTCAACAATACCACGGGGGATTTTCACAGATCTGTCCGCTAATTGTAGCGTAATGTGTGGGCTTGACTTCCCAAGGCCCGGTTGCACATACACGAGTGTGGTAATAGATTCACACTTGCTCCTAAGTCTAGTAACGCCTTTTCGACCACATGGTCACCTATGGTGCATGTAATTGTTGGACTACACGGGTCTCTAAACTTAGTTGGAATCTTGTTTTGGATTATTGAGCTCACTTGCTCAGTGAGAAAGGCACGCTTATGCACGTGAAGCTTTCGCTTTTGTGTGCACAAGTCCTTCAAAAACTTAGCATAGGTGGGTATCTGTCTGATTGCCTCGAGAAATGGAATGTTTATGTTAACTCGTTTGAACATTTCCAAAATCTCGTTGTCTTGGTTACCCCCCTTTCTGCTGCACCAACCTTTGTGGGAATGGAGCAACAGGTACATGTCTTGGCAAAGAAACATCTATATCAGTAGGACTCTTGGGTTTATAATCATGCTCAGATTCTTTTTCTACATTAGATGTTTTCTGCGGTGTTGTGTGTACTGGTGAGTCTGATTTAGACTCGCTTGACTGTGGTACACCTACATTGTTCTCAAAAACTCTACCACTACGGAGAGTGGTGACAGCATTCACATGACTATGTGAAGTTTCATTGCAGGTTGAAGTACCTGCTCGAAACACATTCTTTGGATTTTGTTGGGGTTGACTAGGAAGCTTGCCTTTTTCTCTCTCATTCAATGCATCATGATTTGACCCATTTTAAGTTCTAGACTTGTGAAACGTTGGTCGGTGGTTTTACGAAGTTGTGAAAGATTTTGGGTTAACATACAAGCCACGGTCTTCAAAGCTAGGCTTTTTCTCTACAGTGGTCCGAGTGTGTGGTTGTACTTGGGGGTTTCTAGGATATGAGTATCCTTGGTTGTTATTTGTTGTTCCCCTTGTACGAGGCCCTTTAGACCATGAGAAGTTAGGGTGATTCCTCCACCCCCAGGTTGTAGGTTTGAGAATAAGGGTTGTTCTCTGGCCTATGGTACAATGCATTGGCTTGCTCGGTTTTAGACTCTTGAAATGCATGTAGGTCTGGACAACTGTCCACTAAGTGGTCAGAGCTATGGCATGCGGCACAAGTGGCCATTTCAATTTGGTCACGGAGAGTAGGGGCATTAGATTTTACATTCTTCTGCAACTCAAGCACTTCTATTCTCCGGGCCAAAGATGCCATTTTTGCATTTCTCTCAAAATCAGACTCGATTCTATGAACATTACCTACAGGGGTAGTCCTTTTTGGTTCACAGATGGACTCCCAATGTTGAGTATTTTCAGCGACTTCAATTAAGAAAGTCCAAGCCTCATCAGCACTTTTGTCAATAAATACACCATTGCACATTGGCTCGACTGTGGTTCGGGTTCTAACATCTAGACCCTCATACAAAATTTGCACGAGTCTCCATTTTTCAAAACCATGGTGGGGACATTGGAGCAATAATTCATTGAATCTCTCCAAATATTTTGCTAGAGTTTCGTCTTCTAATTGCACAAAACCATTTAGACTTTGGCGAATTGTCGCCGTCTTATGGTTGGGGAAAAACTTTTTGAAAAACTCTTTTGTGAGATCATCCCATGTTCTAATGGATTGTGGTTGTAGGGCATGAAGCCATGACTTGGCTTTTTCTTTCCGAGAAAAAGGAAACAATCTCAGTTTTAGGGACTCTTCCGTCATTTGGGTAAAACGTAGAGTCCCACAGATATCTTCAAAATCTCTCACATGGTGATAGGGGTTTTCAGCATCAACCCCTCTAAACACAGGCAACATGTGAATTGTGCTTGCTTTTAGTTCAAACTGACCAAAGATCATTTGGCAGAATGATGCAAGAGGGCTGGCTTGCCCTAGTTGGGTACATGTAGTCCTTGAGACTACGGGGTTGGTTCGTTTCATCACCCATAGTTTCTGATGGGTCTGGGCTTTCTGTGGAAGAGCTGGGTATGTTGACAATATCGTCCGGGCGGATTCTAACTAGTCGATTTGTTTGGTCTCTAAAAGACACAATCATAGCCTAGCTAGCACATCGATCATATTAACATGCATACAGCCAATCAATTTTCAACACAAAGAAGCAAAACTCACACAAGTGACACACCAATTCTCAGATTCAAGCACACAGTAGTGCTGGTTGTTGCTGTTGAAGAGATGCACAACACAGCTTATGCACAAGGAAGGACAGAGAGTGTGTAAGGTGCACAGGGCAGGCTGGGTTATGCTCACTCAAGGTGAAGCACGTGCTGGGAGTGTGTTTGTGCAGGTGAATATGATTCACAGAGTATCAACAGGTTATTAACAATTAGATAAAATATTCAAAGATTGCTAACAACAATTCGATTACACAACAATTCATTCCAAAGTGCCACGGGATCACACAAAAATTACGAGATATTGCGGTGTAACTAGTTTATCGAGTAATCAATCGGGTTTTATACAACCAATATAGTCTCGGTTCACCAAAGCTAAACTCAAATATCGGGCCGGCGTATCGATGCAAGAGGGCTGGCTTGCCCTAGCTGGGTACATGTAGTCCTTGAGACTACGGGGTTGGTTCGTTTCATCACCCATAGTTTCTGATGGGTCTGGGCTTTCTGTGGAAGAGCTGGGTATGTTGACAATATCGTCCGGGCGGATTCTAACTAGTCGATTTGTTTGGTCTCTAAAAGACACAATCATAGCCTAGCTAGCACATCGATCATATTAACATGCATACAGCCAATCAATTTTCAACACAAAGAAGCAAAACTCACACAAGTGACACACCAATTCTCAGATTCAAGCACACAGTAGTGCTGGTTGTTGCTGTTGAAGAGATGCACAACACAGCTTATGCACAAGGAAGGACAGAGAGTGTGTAAGGTGCACAGGGCAGGCTGGGTTATGCTCACTCAAGGTGAAGCACGTGCTGGGAGTGTGTTTGTGCAGGTGAATATGATTCACAGAGTATCAACAGGTTATTAACAATTAGATAAAACATTCCAGCACTGCTAACAACAATTCAGTTACACAACAATTCATTCCAGTGCCACAGGATCACACAAAAATTACAGATATTGCAGTGTAACTAGTTTATCAGGTAATCAATCAGGTTTTATACAACCAATATAGTCTCAGTTCACCAAAGCTAAACTCAAATATCATAGGATAATGCACAAACCAGAAGAAGTAATGCTTTTACGAATGACAACAAGATTCAGGGATTCACAGATGCACAGATCAGCAATAGGCTACTCAGACATGAAATTTCAGCACTCTTACATCACACTTGGCATGAGACAGAGTGTCAATTGTGTTGGTTTACCTCAAATTTTTTTTTACAGGTTATGCACAGAGCAGACAAAGTCAACTCACTCAGTTGATGTTAACCTGGGCTAGCGGCAAACTTGGCTATCCAAGTTGCAGCTCAAGCTCAACAGCTACAGGGGCTGGAGCTGAGCAGAGGTTTTTTTAAAGCCAAGAGGTCACAGTGAAAAGGCAACTAGTTCAGTTGACTTCAATTTTCACAGGTTATGCTCAGGTTACACACAAGCACAGGATTTCAGCTAACACAAATTTTTCTCAAGTGTCACAGAATCATGCATAAGTTCCAGATATTGCAGGGTTGAGCAATGCTCAGCAAAGTATCTAGCTTATCATGCAAAGGTACCAGGTCAGTAACAAGTTTAGCTAACCTCAAATTTCACAGCTCATACACAAATGTGACAGGGCAGCTATATACACATAAATACCATATGCTTGTTAGGTCAGCAAGCATTCATGCAGTTATCAGCAGGTAGAAATTATCACTCATATGTCACAGGATTATGCTTGTGGATATCAAGGTTCAGTGAGCATACATGGTATTCATTTCATCAAAAAGTTCAACTATTCAATGCTACTCAGTGAGACTCATAGTTTCAGCAAGGTACTCATTGCACTCATGCATCACATAATCATGTTTGTGCATATCATGGTGAACTAACATCAGTGCGTATCATTCCACATTCACGACAACCATTCAGGGCAGAAATTGAGTTTGAGAGTACAATACCGCCAGTATAAAACTGGGTTTAGGCACTTCCACAACAGTCCTGCGCTCCTTTGTCTTCTCCTCCTTGGGTTTGCTCAGCAGAGGTTTCAGGTACCTGGGCTACTCAACAAAACAATCTCAGTTCCCAGAATGATACAGGTGAAGAAACAAGAGAACACTAGTACTGTAAATTTCAAAAGTCTGCAAAATGGGAGATATGAAATGCAGAGATGATGGAACTGGAATTTTTGCAGGGTGATAAGGTGCTGAGAGCAATGAACTAACAACACTACTTCACACTTGCTGAGATTACAATGATAACTAACAAAAGAATCTGAGGACTGAAAATTGAAACTACAGCAGGTGCAGACCAATGAGCTGAGAAAGAAACAAAAGAGAACCAAGCTAAAAATGAAGTCAGCTACGGATGATGATAATGATGTTAATATGTAGAAATGTAAAACAAAAGATTACAGCTAAGTTACACTAATAACAGAAGGTGAACAAGAGAAATTCTAACACATATATACAAAGGTAAACTGAAACCAGTAAAGTAAGCTAATGATCAACACAGCAACACTACCAAATCCCCGGCAGCGGTGCCAAAAACTTGGTAGGCTGGGAAATGTGTTTGCCTACAATGTATAACTGCAAGTGCACAGTGCCTATTGGAGGCAGTTCAAATACAGGTCGATCCACAGGGATTTGGGGTTGCGTAAAGTTGACTTCAAGGTTCCACTAAACTGATTTCTAACACGGGGTTGCCAAAAAGTGAGGTTTTGTGTCGATACGACAAGGTGTTTGGTAGTGAACAAGTAAATAAAGCAAATTCTAAAGAGAAAAGTAAGAACAGGGTGTAAACAACTGATTTGGTGGCACTAGGGAGATTGAATTCACCACTTAATCCTATACTAAGGCAATCAAACTCTTATTATGCTCTTGTCCTTCCCTTGAAGGTTTCTGGTGGAAGAATTGTTAACTGATTCACTACTTCTCCCCTAGTATTGGTTGTCTTCTTACAGTACAACCAATCACAGGATAATTTGAGCAATCAAGCTAACCCTGATTCCTATTTCACTTAAGCACAACAAGAACATAAATTGAACATGAATTAACTCAACATAAGATTAAGGGTTTCCTCTACACCCTAGTAAAGTGAATTAGAACATCATGCAATTACTAAAATAGAATTTAATTAACAGAAAAATAAAACCCTAAAATTGACTTCCCCTCTCACATGAAGAACAATTCAATTTATACCTCCCCATCTTCTCTAACACTCGAAACTTACAATAAATGCGAACCCAATCTTGTTCCCTCTTCAAATTCGGCTCTGGTAGCCATTAATGAGTTGTTAGAGAAACCCTAGCTCCAACTATATCAACCCTCGCTTCTAAGGTATGGGAGAAGCTAATGGTGGAGATAGGCAGAACTAGGGGTGGCGGAGCAGGTGGCTGTGGCGGCTGCTGTTGCTGTGGTTGTCGGGAGAAGGAGATGGTGATGGTGGTTCTGCAACTGTCGGGGGAAGAAGAAGAGGTATGAGGGTTTCTCTGGTTTTGTCGGGGGAAGAAAAATGGAAATGAAGATGGGGCGTGTTTGGTCGATGGGTGAAGGTGTAGGTGGCTTCGGTGTGAAGCGGGAGCAGCGAGAGTCGATGCGCGGGCCGATGCGAGCGTTGGATGCGGAAGGGACAGATCTCACGGCTCAGATGCGACAGGCTTGGATCCGGGTTATGGGCCGGGTCTTGGATTGCTCAAGCCCATGTCTTGTAAATGAGTTGCTACTTGTTGGGTTGCAACTGATGCGTACGCGGGCTGTGGCTTTCTGCTCCATAGACGCTCGTCTCCAATTTTCTGCTCCTTTGGCTCCTTAATTTCTCCGAGCTTTATTTACTACCTAAAAACACAAAATTAATTAGTACAAGTATTTATTCTTGAAAACGGAGAAAATACAGAATTTGGGATAATATCTGATTTCTGAGCACAAAAGATGAGTTAAATGCCAATAAAAAGATGTAGAAATATGCAATATTTGGCACTCATCAGTAAACTCCCATCCCAAGTCTTAGGATTTTTAGAATGATAACCCCGTAGAAGATGAACTAAAATCCTATTCACCACTTCTGTTTGCCCATCTGTTTGAGGATGAAAAGCGGTGCTATGTTTGAGTCTTGTGTCCATCAGACTCCATAATTTGGTCCAAAATTGACCTAGAAAACGACTATCTCTATCAGAGATTATGGAAGTAGGTAACCCAAAATGTTTCTAGACATGATGAAAGAATAACTTAGCCGCGCCTTCCCCTGTTACTGTCTTCTTACAGGGAATCAAGTTGATCATCTTGCTAAACCTATCAACTACAACAAATATATAGTCATTCCCTGATTTAGTCATTGGTAAACCTCCTAGAAAATCCATTGAAATGTTTTCCCATGGTCTGGTAGGAATCGGCAATGGCATGTATAATCCTCTCTTCATGTTAGATGGTTTTGATGTATTGCATAAAACACACCCTCGAATATACTTTGAGACATCGAGATGCATCTTTGGCCAATACATATACCGCTTCAAATTTAGTAATGTGTTCTCCATACCAAAATGTCCAGCTATACGAGAAGTATGTGCTTCTCTTATCTAATGAATTTTATCTTCATCATGTGGTATACATAAGGCAGTACCTTTGTACATTAACCCATCCACTAAGCGACACTTACTTGAATGTCCTTGACTTAATCTCTTGTACTCTTCTCCAAGATCTTCATCTCCCTCATATTTTTGAGCATAATCACTTGGTAATAATGGTTGAGACTGCATTGTCACAAACAAAGCCATACTAGGAGGTGGTCTGGATAACATGTCGGCCAACTTATTTGTTACTCCCTGTTTGTACTTGATTTGAATACCAAACTGTTCCAAGTAAGATGCCCATTTCATGTGTCGAGCCTGTTGTAACTTAGATTGAGTCTAAAGATACTTCAAAGGTTTATGATCAGTATGAACCAAAACTTGTTTTCCCAGCAGGTATGGTCTCCAGTGTTTCATAGCTTGATGCATGGCATACAACTCTTTGTCATATGTAGGATAATTTTGAACTGGTCCTGTGAACATCTCTGAGTGATATGCGACTGGTTTTCCATCTTGTAACAATACTGCCCCTAAAGCATAATTAGATGCATCGGTCTCCACTTCAAAAGGCCTCTACAAGTTAGGTAACGTCAAAATTGGTGCCTCTGAAATCTTCTTCTTCAGTAATTGAAAGGTAGCTTCATGTTTAGGTTCCCATTTAAATACTGTATTGATCTTGGTTAAACCATGTAAAGGAGCTGCAATTTGAGAAAAATGTCGTATGAACTTACGTAAATACTGACAAGCTCCCAGAAAACTCCGAACTTCAGTAATATTCCTAGGTGCTGGCCATGCATAAATAACAACAACCTTACCTGGATCGACCTTAATCTTCCCTTTTCCAATCACAAATCCAAGAAAAACTAATTCTTGTCTGCCAAACTCACATTTTTTCTCATTTAAACTTAAAGAATTTTCTCTTAATACTGACAATACCTTGGATACATGTATCAAATGATCCTCCCATATTTTGCTAAAAATCAAGATATCATCCAAGTATACGATGACAAAATCGTCAATGAAATTTCGCAGTACCTCATTCATGAGCCGCATGAAAGTAGCAGGTGTGTTGCATAACCCAAAGGGCATAACGAGCCACTCAAACAGTCCTTGTCGAGTCTTGAATGCAGTTTTCCATGTGTCTTCTTCTTTAATCTGCACCTGATGATATCCAGATTTGAGATCAAGTTTAGTGAAAAATATAACATCCCCTAGTCGATCAAGAAGATCGTCAATTCTTGGTAACAGGTATCTATTTTTTATTGTGATCTTATTTAGAGCCCGGTAATCCACACACATTCTCCATCCTCCATCCTTCTTTGGTACAAGTAGAACTGGAGAACCATAGGGAGGGCAACTTGGTACTATTACTCTTTGTTCAAGTAATTCTTGTACTTGTTTCTTAATTTCCTCCGACTCAGTTATAGAAGTCATGTATAACCCTAAGTTTGGTAAGGAGGCGTCTCCAATAAGTGTAATCTCATGCTCAACACTTCTCTTAGGTGGTATGGTAACTTCTTCTCGGAAAAAATCCACAAACTTTCTTTTTAGTGAACTTATCTCGCTTTCTTGTCCGGTGGAAAGTGTAGTATGCAATACTATCTTCTTTTCTCCTGTGGTTACAGGTCTGATTATCAATAAAGCAAACTTACCACAAGCATTGATCAATCTCTTGACTTGATTTGTGGTAACCAGTTTCATGGGTAAATGGGTTTTGCTAGCCAGAATTCGAAATTCTCTTCCATCTTTCTTGAATGAGTAAGCACGCTCTCGATGGTAGAGAATAGCATCTCGTTCCCATAATTATGGATTTCCGAAAATAACATGTGCTACATCCAATGGCACCACATCACAGACAATCTCATCAATAAACTTGTCAGTGATAGCAAACTTAAATCGACACTGCATTGATACCTGAAGTTCAGCATCCTTTTGTATCCATCCCAATGGGTAAGGTTTTGGATGTGGAGTTGTTGACAATCCCATCTGTTCCACCAGCTTCTCTGAAATTAAGTTCTTTTGACTACTAGAGTCGATGATAGCTTCGACGATGCTTTGTTTTACTTGTATCTTGACATGAAATAATTCTTCATGAAGATTCACTGGTTCTGTGTCTATCAGCTTCGTCATCAACATAAGCTTTGGATATGGTTGATTTATTTCAAAGATCGTTTCAGTATCTACAACCTATGCTAACATGGTGTTTTTCTTAAAACTTCTTTGTCCTTCAGACTCACGCAGTTTCTTCGGTTTAAGATGTGGATAAAGAATCCAGCAAGTGTCCTTTATGTGACCTTTTTCCTTGCAATGTTCATACACCTTGTCTTCTCTTTCAGCTGGTAGAGACTTGTTCTTACTTGTCTGAACCCTTATTTGAGTCATATCTTCTCCTCTAGTAGCAACTCTCCTATTGTCTGGTCCTTGGTAGGCTCACAAACCTACAATAAAATACTGCAAGTGCACATCGTCTAACTAGTAGACAATGGCAAGTACAGGTCGTTCCCACGAGGAGTATGAAATACTCTACCAACTAATACCAAAACTAAATAATCAAATTCAATATTTCAGAAATTCGGAGCAAAGTGAGAACAAAATGAAACAATAATAATTCTGACAATAAACAAAATGGGAATGGGTTATTAATGTTTTCGGTTTCCACCAATTAATTATGCAAACTCTACTATCTTTAAAAATATATTCCATGCATTTTCAAATATTGTTTCTCCGCTATAGTTTTCTTCGCTTCATGGGTAGTGATTCTAAAGCATTACCTATCAATCCTAAAGCATATCACGTCAAGGGATTTAACCAAAGCACGAAATATCAATTGAAAATCATAAATAATCAAGAAAATCACATGAGCAATTAAATACCAAGTTATATGAAGAAAAACTATTAATCAATCAAATTATTATTTAGCATATATATGTAGAGTTCACACGATTAAATTGGTTTCTACCTAGACCCTAACAATCAATTTAGCAAACCATGAGAAAAGAAAATTCTAATACACCAAACCCTTGTTTCTCTTCTCTGTAAACGGCTCTGCAGCCGCGCCTCCTCCTCTCTGACCCAATATTTGATCGTTTACATAGTCTCCAAAGGAATGTAATTTTCTTACTCAATTTCTACACCACATCCTCAACCAATTGAGATATGCCACACGTCAATGATAAATAACATCACCCAATGAGGTTTCGCCACGTCCTCTCTTCACAGCATCAAATTTCTACTCCCTGACCGTCCAAGTCTCGGTCACAGCAGCTATCTAAGCACTTGCCATCGTGGATATTAGAACATAGCCTCCATTTGAATTCAACTAAAACCATGGAATCCATTACTGCCAGCTTCGGTTACAGCACCAATTGCTTCTTCTTTATCACGAGTCTCACTTAGACCCTTGTTTCCAACAACACCGTTCATGCTTCTGGTCCTGAGAATTCCCATTGAGACCCATAGTACACAACAGACATCACCACTGCTTTCCATTCTCCCTTGTTCTGTTGCCATAAGCATCATCTCTATAGAACTGCAATCAGTTCCACATAGGCACCACTCCTTAGCACAGCTTCATCTTTTCACCGTTCAACTTCAACTTCTTGCCAAATTCAGGCGACAATAAACTGCAGTACCACTGCTCGCAAGCCCTCGATACATCTTGAGTATTTGTTTGCTACCAATTTGCTCCGTATCCAGGCTACAATACCTCAACCATTTTCTGGTCCTCCACGTTCTGATCCTTCCTTATTCTCTTTCCATCTTCTCAGAGTCTTCCTCTCACTGGTTGCAGGGCTCAGAAAATTCTGTTTCTTCCATGTCCGAGCTATCTCATCGACTTAGACGCCATCTCAGTTCGAGTATCAGCAGTTTGATGCCACCATCTACAACTCCACTTTCTTTGTACTTCAGTTGTCATTCCAAACGAAACCCAAACTCGAACATAAACTCGCACCACCATCTCTCTGTAATCATCTCTCGGCTGATTCAAAGCTTCAATCCATATCCTTCCGTTTGAGTACCAACTCTCCATGTAGCCATCATGAACTTGAACTTCACTGCAGAACCCCAGATTTTATGAACTGCCAGTTCATTCTCAGAGCAAACCAGCACTACCTCTCTTCAGTATAGCCAATATACCACATTACAGCATCGAGCCACCACCGTTCACGAATGCAGATCCATCCAAATACCACATACTCCCAAGATCGGACCAGATGATAATCCCATATACCACAGACCCATCTTCATTCGCATCTGTTTTGAATGATCTGTTAACATTCCACTGATGTGGCTCTTTCAACTCCAAGTGGGCCTGACTCAATTGAAGTAGCAAAGACAACTCTTTGTTTTACTTATAATTTTCTGGCCATAAGATGAAGTAATAAGCAGGTGGCAATGATACATTAACTCGGAAGCAGGCACCATCGAGGACCCATCGGCTTCTTTGTCAGCATTTCTTGTGCCTGAATTCGATGCATCTCAAAACCCATTTGCACTCAGGTCCGAGCTCTCTATCTCGGCTTCAAATCGTCACCAGCAAACCTGCTGCTCAAAACAGCTTCACTCTGAAGTCCAGCCCGACTCCATTCTTCTCAAACTAATGCCACTGCTTCAATTATAAAGCAATCCAATTATCCCCAGAACAGACTGAAACCAGCTACCATACCGACACTCGCAGTAAGAACCCATTCTAGTACGTCTCCTTTCTTATAATTCTCGCTATCAAAAGCCTCACATAATCAGGCCAGTTAACACGCCATCTCTGCTCTTGCCGACTTAGGTCATTTAATAAACAGGTTGTATGCAGTTTCTGTTCGTGAAGAGGTACCTCTGTGCTTGATTTCTGAACTCCTCTTTGTAATTTTCTTGACCTGCGAAGTCGCATCCGACTAGAACCCAAGTTTCCTCATACTACCAGGACTGTAATCCAAGCCATTTTAACCCATATGAACACCACTAGTAATCATTGTTGTTGTTGTGTTGAAGAGCCTTGAACGACGACCACCACTGCCTCAATGTCAGACCATATACGAACCCCTAAATTCAATTGATTTAGCCGTACGGTGAAGAAGAGTATTGAAATCCCTTTTGCAATGGCAGCAATGAATCTCTTCTTATTTCACTCAAACAGCAGCTTGGAAGAGATAACTTTCTTATGATTCCAAATTAGAAATGAGATGTAGTGATCCGGGCTTCCAACAGCACCACATCTCACCATTTGTTGGGCTAGCCACGTGTTTGACCAAATAATTCTCCGTTTCCGTTAGTATCATTCTCTGGTCGGGAGATGACTTATATGTTGCTGATATAAAAAGATACCAGGCCAAACATATTTATGTGATTCTCGCCGTAAACGCCATTTAAGCTGCAACTTAGGCGTTTATACTTCGGATGATCGACTTCACTTGTACTTTCTACAAAAGTTCTAAAATAGTGTCGTTAGCCAAAATATCGAGTCCTAGCTAATATAAATATGGGTATAAAATGTAGCACTGACGTGCTTACCAGCCATGCAGCACCTTTAGACTTCTGCTCAATGGGCAATGGCCACAGCTTTGTTTATAGCATCTTCAATGTCTTGTACACTAAAAAGTTTCAACTCCCTTCGCATATAATCTACAAGTCCACCCTTATACTTCCGGAAAGTTTCATCACTAGTAATATCCACATCTAAAGCTAAAGCTTGATTGTAAAATTCGGTAGTGTAATCTTGAACACTTTGTTGGTACCGCTGTCGGAGGTGCTGCCACTTATACCATCTTTCATCCAAATAACCCACAGGATAAAAGTGTTTTCGCATGAGATCCTTGAATTGTTTCCAAGTCATGTGCTCTGTATCATACCTCTTTTTGTACACTTTTCACCTATTGACACATGGTTTGACAACTTTAAACTTGCAAAACTGATCTTTTGTGACTCAACAAGTTGGTGTACTGTGAAATATGTTTCCAACTTGTTTAACCATCCATCAAGTTTTTCATCTTCCATGACTCCATCGTAATCAGAGATCTCAAGCTTGAATTCAATTTTCAGACCTCCATATGGATTTTTGTTTATTACTTCTTCTTCTTCTTCTTCTTCTGATGATGATGAGCTTTCTTTTTCATCTTCCTTTGTACTCCTTTTTCCATGCTTGGTTTTATGAGTACTTGCTTTCATGAACTCCGCTAAGGTATCTGATAAGGTTTGTATCTGAAGTTCAAGCTTTGCAAATTTATCATCGTCTGTTGGTTTAGGAATCTTGTCATCTTCACTTCCCATCTTGACTTTAGTACTTCCTCTAGGTTTCCGAGTGTCTGGTAAAATGACAGTATCTTCTCCTGATCGCGTTTACTATTTCGTTTTGATACCATGCACCACAACTAACCCTAAGAGTCAGAACGTGGCTATGATACCACTTGATACGTAATCGATCAGTGGTACCTATAGTCAGTACTGATGTGAAGAAAGATTATAGGAATGAAATGAAAACAATAAGAACATAAAGAATAGAATACAATAGATTCTGCTAACTTCTTCTTTTTTATTGCTTAGAAAGAAAAACTCTATTACAATCCATAAGAATGGCTATTCTCTCTCTCGTTTTTCCTCTCTTTTTCTAGCCTAGATTTCTACCCTTTATATCAGTTTAATCTTACCGAAAACCAATAAAACTATGAGTTTTAAAACTCAACTAAACTAGGAATCCTATCTAAGTTAGGAAACCTCAAACTTTTAGGCCAAGTTATAAAACGAGAACCTCCTCTAGTACCTTCTAGATACTCTCTAGCCATATTATGGCTCAACTAATCCTAGGCTAACAGTTAGCCTCATCTGGAAGCTTTAGCTGACCCTTAGCTTCGATACTCCTGTATCACTTGTTGGCAAAGGGGTTACCGTTATCAGTAATGATGTGCTTAGGTACGCCAAAACGACAAATGATATATTCTTTAATGAATGCTGCAATTGTCGCTCCGGTGGTTCCTCGAAGAGGAATAACTTCAATCCATTTGGTAAAGTACTCCGTCGCGGTTATGATATACTCGTGCTGCTTTGACGATGTCGGATTGATTTTCCCAATAATATCAAGTCCCCAGCTGTAGAAAGGCCATGGACTACTTACCGAATGAAGGGGATTACAAGGTGTGTGGATGAGATTCCCGTGAATTTGACATTCGTGGCATTTCTGAACAAACACCGCTGCATCATCCTCCATAGTTGGCCTGTAATATTTTTTGTGTACCTGGAAGAATAACTTCTTCTTCCCTTGGTGTTCACCTTCATGTGTTTCTTTCAACATTGTCTGGATTTCAGACTTTGCCAAACATTGTAGCAGATCGCCTCCAAAGCTCTTGCGGTATAGGATTCCCTCATGAAATACAAATCTTTTGGCTTTTTGCTTCATCTTGGATGCATCCTTCTTGTTGGCAGGGAGCACGCCGTCGCGGAGATAGTTAACGTATGGCTCTCGCCAGTCCCCAGCATAGCCAACGATAAGAACTTCCAATTGATGTGGTGGCGCTTGACAATTGGATCAAGACCCTTGGAGCGCTCGGGATTGGGTCTCCATATCCGGCCAGTAGTAGCCAAGGCGTTGAATACGTCGATAAAGAGTCACTACTAACGTTTGCCCACATATCTCACCATGAATATGGTTAAGTTGCAAATGTGTTTCTTCGTCTCCGAGACATCATGACAGGGATCCATCTGGGTTTCGGTGGTATAACACTCCATGGAGCATGAAGAAGCTTTGTAGGGTTTTGAGACTAACCTTTCCTTGGGAAAGCGAGCTGTTAAGCTCTTGAATAATCGGAGTTCTCCAATCATTAGCTTCAGTATCTTTGGACCGTGAAAGCCACGTTGATGCCACGGTCCGTCTTCTCACTGTCAAAGTCTCTTCCAAACCTTCAAATTGCAGCTTTGAGGCTACTATATCTAGGCAACCGGCGTGTTTGTTGTTATTGCGGCCGATATGGGTTATGGTTGCATCAGCAAAGTAGTTCAATTGCTTTTGCGCCTCAGATCGATAAGGGGCTAGTGTTATCTCTTTGAGCGAGTATAATCCATTCATCTGGTTGACAAGTAGTTTAGAGTTTCCTCTTACTTCTAGGTGTGTGGCTCCTGCTTGTTTGGCTAGTGACAATCCTATGAGGAAAGCTTCATATTCTGCCAAATTGTTGGTGCACTGAAAGTCCAGCTTGAAAGAATGTGAAAAAACTTCACCAGTTGGAGACACTAGAACGACACCCGCTCCTCCGGTATTACTGCTAGGGGTAGTAGATCCGTCGAAATACAGTAGCCACGCTTCCTCTTTGACAAAAGAGATTTCTAGAAACTCCCCAAGAAGGTCTTCATGTAGTGCGATAGTACCTTCTCCCGGGAATGTTGCTAGTAAATCTGCTACTGCTTGTCTTTTAATAGCCCGCGGAGGAGTGCACGTTATATCGAGCTCTGACATTTGGAGTAGCCATTTGGCCGGCCTACCTATCAAGGCCGGTTTTGAGAGCAAGAACTTGACAGGATCGGCTTTAGCTATCAACACCACTTTGTTTGACAGCAAATAGTGTCTAAATTTCTGAATAGCATGAATTAGGGATAGACACGCTTTTTATGCGTTAGGATACCTGAGTTCAGCATCCCTCAAAGTACGACTGAAGTAGTATTTAGGGTGTTCAATCCCTTCATCATCTTCTTGAGCAAGGAGGGCTCCAACAACAGCATCACTGGAAGCGGTGTAGAGGCACAACGACCTTCCTTGTATGGGAGATTTCATAACACCCGGTGATGACAATATTTGTTGAATCTTCCGAAAGGCTTTTTTCTGCAGCGTGGTCCAAACAAAGCTTGCTCCCTTTTTCAGCAAGGGGGTGAATGAAGCGATAAGCTGGGCCAAACCAGGTATAAAACGCCGAATGTAGTTTACCTTGCCCATGAAGATATGAAGTTCTTTCACAGTTTATGGAGGAGGCATTGTGAGGATAGCTTCGGTCTTGGCCGGATCTACCTTGATTCCTTCAGAAGTGACTTGGAATCCCAGAAATTTGCCAGAAGAGACCCCAAAATCACATTTCAATGGGTTCATTTTCAGTTTGTACTCACGACACCTTTCAAACACTTGCCGTAGAACGTCCGTATGGGCTGCTCGAGTTTTTGATTTGACTACTATGTCATCTACGTAATCTTCAACTTGCTTGTGCATCATGTCATGGAAAATTGCAGTCATGGCGCGTTGATAGGTAGCACCAGCATTTTTCAAACCGAAAGGCATCACAGTATAATAAAAGTTTCCGAGAGGAGTTCGAAAAGCTGTCTTACTTGCGTCGTGTTCATACATCTTTATCTGGTTGTAGCCGCTGTACCCATCCATGAAGGAGAACATTCCATGTTCGTTGGTAGCGTCTACTAGCATGTCAATATTGGGAAGGGGAAAATCGTCTTTGGGGCAGCATTTGTTCAGATCTCTGAAATCGATGCAACACCTAATTTGACCGCTTTTCTTCTTTGTGGGAACTACATTGGCCAACCAGGTAGGATGTTGAATGGGTTTGATGAAGCTAGCAGCTAGTAATTTCTGAATCTCAGCCTTGATTTGTTCCTCCACATCATGTTTGAACTGTCTTGGAGATTGCTTGATCGACTTGGATCCAGGTATTATGTGCAGATGATGAGTGACCAGTTTTTCATCCAGGCCGGGCATTTGATCGTATATCCACACGAATATGTCTTGGTACTCCTTAAGAAGATTCACAAGTTTCGTGCGTTCATCTACGCATAGAGCCGAACTAATGGAGACATGCCTTGGAGATTCTTCATTTCCGATGTTGACAATTTCGAGTTCATCTATGGTGGAGTCGGTGCCGTCTTGAAACTGCCGTGGAGCGTCTGGTACTTCTTCTTGTAGCTTGTCATTATGGGTGCATTCTATTGGGCGGAGAGACTGGGAGGCAGTCTCCCCTGTTAATTGCTAATAGCGGCGCTGATATACAGTTTTCCCTTTTTGGTCACTACTCGCCACAAAAGTCCGCTCCCTCTTGGTATGAAGATGAACCGAGTTTTTATCTGATGAAGAAGGATTGGTGTGTCCTGTCAGCAGAGGCGTGCCGTGAGATCTGGTCTCTTTGTTTAGTGATGCGAGCCGGTCTTCCTCCTCGATCGACGTCTACGTAGGGAGTGGAGTGCAGTGAACCTTGTTTAATGAGTCTCGTGAGTTTTTCTTTGGCTCAAACAGTTCCACGCCACAAATTGGTGCATAAGGAGACAATGACGCAGGAATGCGAACAATTTTTTCCTTCAGCATAGTTTTTAGGCATTGGTGATACGTTGAGGGGATGATCTTATTATCATGAAGCCACGGTCTTCCCAATATCATGTGGTAGTCTGGCTCCTTCTCTATTACCTCGAATTTCACCTTCGACTGGACAGGTCCTACTGATAGATTCAGATTGATGTACTCATACGTGCTGGTTTGGTTTCCTTCAAAATCTGTCATAACATTTAAAGACGCTCCCGTATCGATGAGAGTCCTTTTGAAATCTAAATCTTTGATGCGTGCGGTAACATGCTGGGCTCTGTGATGGTCCTCTTCTGCCATCATGTCGTCTTCAGTAAATGTAACATTGTTTACGGACATCTCTGATATTCTTGAGGTTTCTGGATGCGAAGGAGCCAAACGCATATCTAGAGCTATCTGATTGATTGCAGCAAATGTCTCCGCGTTGATCCTTTGAGAGGCGTAGAAGCTCACATAAACTTTCTACTAGAGAAGCTGCTTCCTGTTCCACCGACCTCTGGTTGGTAGTGGAGCTGTTGACTTGAGGACGATCCTCGTTTGAGGGGTTAGTCCTCAGCGTTGGAATTTCTGGAGGAGAGGAGCCATTCAAATCTGATGTCAACCTGACGAGAAAATTGAGTATATTTTTTATCATCTCTTTCATCAGATCCATATTCCTCATTTGGATATCCTGTACTCGTGCCAACTCGATCAAGGTTGGAAATTCTCCATTGACTGTGCGATCAGATATAACGTTGGGAGGAGAAACATCATCATTTGCAAGATTCTGACTGGCGTTTTGAGTTGTTGAATTAGTCCTAAGACCAACCATCTTTCTGAAAATTGGGATTGCAACCGAGAGATTAATATCCCACTGTGGTCGCCAGTTGTTTTGAGGTAAAAACTGATTCTGTTGGTTTTTTGTAAATTTGGGTGTGCCTCCGAGAAACGAATCTAAACCCTAAACAAATGCACTGCACGAGAGTACTTTAGATTCGAGAGATCAATCTGCATAATCATGGCCTAAACCAAGAAATGTTCGTTCCAGTCTTGCTTCGGTCACAAAATGAAGGAGAAGGGTTGATCTTAGGGAGGGAAGCGAAGGAGGTGTTGAGATCATAATGGTTAACTCTGAAGGTGTGGTTCTTTTATGACTTGTATCAGAATATGGAACTAGCTTGTGGAATGTAAGTTATCAGTTCTTGGTGTTTTTTCTGGATACTTGTGTTGATAACTCTTGTTTTTTGTCGAAATAGGTCGAAAACCTATTTATACAAGTCATGATTGAGCGTACCCTGATCTCGTAGGAAGTTGAGACAATTAAGTAATGGAGAAGTAGGGTTGTGTAAAAGGTGGTGACCATCACGTTTCCATCATGAGGGAAGACTGGTCAGCCTTACACCCACTACTCTCTTACTAATGTTAACCGTCCGCCCTTTCCTGACACTTTCTCGTAATGGGCGCATTGCACGCCGCACGCTGTAAATCGCCAGACCAATACCCTGATGAACATCCCCCAGTTTGTGACATGTTTGATGTCTCGAGTATTTTCGTGAAAAATATGTAGCAAGTTACTCAGTGGGTCTTGCCTAATTTATTTTGACCAATCACACGAAAGCTAGGCTGCGGGTAGTCATGTCTGACGAGTCAAAGTCATGAAACTTGACGCAAAGAATAACATGTAATGCTATTAGGTTAAATAACTAAGTTATTTGTGAAACAAATACTCATAAAATATCGTATGTATTCGATGCATGCAAAGCATCGCTTTTAAGAAAGCAGCTCAAAAATAATCGATGCATGTGAAGCATTGTTGTATTGAGCCTGTCTTGGTTGGTCGCGGAACCTAGTGTCTTAAAAGGAGCATGACCGACTACTTTCAGGAAGCTGATGGGAGATTTTTATGCATACCAAAGGTAGGCCGGTCGGTCTCTATAAGAGTGTGATGGCTGGTATCCATTTTGACATCCCATTGGTCGGTCCAAGTTAAATCTAGACCGGTTAAATTGGCTAGCCAAATTGGATGGCTGAAATGATTTGCGGCAGTTATTGATTGCCGCTAATTTATTTAAGACTTCTATAAGGAGCGCGGCTAGCCATCTTTGGGAGATCGTTTAGGAGCCATATGTGCAGGCCGCGACTTGGCCGATTGCGGCTTATGCAAGGAGGGTGGCCGTTGATCATTGCTACATCTTGTTGGCAACCTAGAATAGGAGTTAGGCCGACCGATTCGTCTGGCAAAGTTGGGCGGCCGAGATGATTTGCGGCAGTTAATGGCTGTCGTTGATTCAATTTAGGATTTTAAAAGCCGTGTGGCCAACCCATTTTGGGCCAATATTTTTTTGGTGTTGGCGCGCGCTAGAAGTTTGTTCGTCCGGCCAGCACAATAGCCGGGCTGCTGGTGAGCATGCCGGCACCTCGTTGGCCATCCTAAATAAAATCTAAGCCATCCAATTCGGCTGGCGAAGTTGGAAGGATGCGATGAGTTTGAGACTGCCATGGCCTGTCTTAAATCGTTGAACTTCTTTTCAACAGCGCGACTAGCCTAGCTCCGGCTAGCGATCAGGGGTGTTGTTGGCGGGCTAAGAGGATTCCGATTGGCTGGAATGGTGGTGGGCCCGCCGGTGGACATCATGAAGTTTTGCTTGGTCTCGCTGAGATGAGGCCAAGCTCATTGAGTTGGCCGGCCAAATCGTGTGGCCGTGATTGTTTTAAGACGGATATGGGAGGCCTGTGTTCAATTCCTTAAGGAATTAAATGTTATCAACTGTCTATAATGATAAATTTGCAGATTCTTACATATACTTGGAAAAAACCCTAACTTGCGTGGCAAGAAAGGATGAAAACAACCTAAAACCGATTTAAACTCCATATTTGTTAAATTTTGACAAAGTTTAGGTTATCTAAAATAATGAAAATATTATCTAAATAAAACTTTATGCCACAAACGGCGATCCAAATGGACTCCTAACGAAAAAGTTGCTAAGAAAACAAAAACTTACCTAAAACAGCAAAAACAACTTTTTGAGGCCCTAAACAATGTAATTTTACTAAATTCTGAAGACCATACAACAAAGTAACATGTCTTCATCTTTGGGTCGTTTCCCATCTTGAGATAAATTACGACACTCGGGTTTTTAGACTCCAAATAGGATATAGCTTGCTCATCTGCATCATTCTCCCGGTGTTGAGAGAAATTCGCCCTCGAATTTTGCTGATCTTCGTCTTCTGAATTATCTCCATGATACAACACCAAGTGTTTGACATTAAAAACATCATAAGTACGGATATGTCTAGGAAGCTTCAACTTATAAGCATTTGGATTAATCTTCGCAATAACTTCTACTGGTCTAATCTTACGGGCCTTCAATTTGTTGTATTCACTTTCAGAAAAACGATCATTTGTTAATATTGGCCACACAAATTCTCTTACTTCAAAATTCACATATCTACGCTTCATATCTACCGCCTGCGTATACTTCTCATTAGCCAGGATAAACTGTTTCTTCAGCCAACTTGTGAACTTGTTGCAACTATTGGATACACTCTTCAACTCTAATTTCAATTCTCTTCAAACCAGGAACATGTGATAAATCTACTGGTGCTCGTGGGATGTAGCCATAAACAACCTCGAAAGGACTCATACCTGAAAAAAGCAGGGGTATAACAACCACGCCAATAATTCGTTCGACAATCTGTATGAACTAAACTCTAATATAATTTCGAGAGCACCAACTTAAAAGTGAGACTCAATCAAGAAATATATCAAAGAGCTTTATCTCTCTTTCTCAATACAATCAGCAAATCGAATAGATAGAAATCTGTGAGCCTGATCGATATGAGAAATAACTTGGACGGTACCAAAGACCAATGCCCAAGTGTCAATCAAGGTCGGATTTATCAACTGTGATTGAACTATGCAGAACCTGTGATATTTCAATTATATAAACACCTATATTGCGGAAAAGAAATAACACAGACACCAGAAATTTTGTTAACGAGGAAACCAAAAATGCAGAAAAACCCCGGGACCTAGTCCAGCTTTGAACACCATGTTGTATTAAGCCGCTACAGACACTAGCCTACTACAAGTTAACTTCGGACTGGAATGTAGTTGAGCCCTAACCAAATCTCACACCGATTAAGGTACGGTCGCGTTCCTTACGCCTCTAGAACCACGCCGGATTCTGCGCACTTGATTCCCTTAGCTGATCTCACTCACAACTAAGAGTTGCTACGACCCAAAGTCGAAGACTTATAAACAAATTTGTCTCCCACAAATATGTCTATCTTTTATTATTTTATTCCGTCTTTTGATACAAAGATCAAGGTGAACAAGAATCAACTAATACCCTGGACTTATACTCCCGAAGAGCAGTCTAAAAATATCAGTCACCTCACAATAACCTAACTGATTAACAGAAGAAGTTATTGCAGAATCATAGGAGTCTGAGACGAAACACTGTTATGATTACTTTTTATATCTTACCAATCAAAGATAAATCTTGAGTAAATATTAGAGAAGATAAAACTCGATACGATAAAACAAGTAAGATCAGAATACGCAACTACAGAGAAAATAGTTGGATCTGGCTTCACGAATTCCAAATGAAGTCTTTAAGTCGTTAACCTAATAATGGTTTTGGAAAAACCTAGGTTAAAGGAGAATCGAATCTTGTTTGCAACTAGGACACAAGGAAGTGTCGAGATTAGGTTTTCCAGTTGCTAGAGTTCTCCCTTATATGGCCTTTCAAATCAGGGTTGCTTACAATCAAAGCTAAGATAGCTTAGTAACAAAGCATTCAACATTCACCGTTAGATGAACTCCTAAATTAATATTCAAGCCAAGTCTACTTAGAAATTAACCAATCAATCTCCACCGTTAGGTGCTCTTGTCTTGTTACACACAAATGATATACTTATATTTAGATATGGGTAACCGTACCTAAACGTGTATATTGGGTTGGCTCAATAACAGTTAACTGAAGTTAGCCATATGAACACTTTTAACTTAACCACATTCATCTAACACTTCTAGATCAAATATGATGATCAATCAATCATGATAGATAATCAAATGAATCTAATTGTGTTTCAAATAGATTTGTTCAATTGTTCACCATCTCAAAGAAATATTTATGAACAAATTGAAATGAAATCGGATTGATTTGTAATTGTACAAAGTACTTATACACGAATCAATTCATGAACATTAAGCCACGGTTTGCAAAGTTAATTTGCATTCCTTAAATCATAAATATTTTAGTTCATGAGTATGAGAATCATACATAACCGATTTTAGAACTTAACCACTGTGTTCGCAAACTGGGTACGCGAATAGCAGCTCCGGAACTTGGCCTAGTCAAGCCGTTCGCAAACCCAGTTCGCAAACAACTGTCCCGTACCCAACTCAGGTAAACCCATTTGCATACCAGCTATGCAAACAAGAGTTTCGGATCTTCTCAGGTAAATCCGTTCGCATACAAGGTACGCAAATAAGAGTTACAGACCTGAAACATCACAATATAGTTCGCATACGGGATATGCATTCCGTGTTGTATCCAAACATGGGTAATTGTTCTAAACTCTCATTTCAATCATTGAAACATCCTTAGAAGGCGACAATGGTAATCTCACACATACTATTAGCTTCATATAATTTTCAAGTGATCGAATGATCAATACGAAACTTCCCGAGCTAACATCAAATGACTGTCTCACACAAATCATGTAAGATGTTCAAGGTAATATTCACATGATCATCTTTTGACTTAATATTTAGTTTCCAACAAATAAACTGTTTCCAACTAAACTCGTCAAGAATACGATGAACATAGCTAAAGCAAAAAAGCTTCCAACACGTATTTCGAGAAATAGATAAGCGAGAGAAATTCGGCTCGAAATATAAAATGTGTATAATGTAAAAGTCTATATAGATATACAACTTAGTCTCATTAGAATATAAAATAGAATAGACTTCTGAGTGATAAATAAGTTTTAGTCTCCACATACCTTTTGTTGATGAAGTTCCTCCAAGCTCCTCAATAGATCTTCTTCTTCTTCAATTGGTGAACGTCGTGAAGTCTAAAGCTCAACTACATCCTAATACGAGACATAGCTATAAGTAGACTAGAAATCAAGTATATAGTTTTGAACAACTAAACTTGACAAATAAGCTTGAGATAGCAACGCTTGCGAGTTTGACCGAGCAGTGCTCTATCAATCTCCCCCTTTGTTAATTAGTGACAAAACTATCAATACATATGGATTACAAAATAAATAAACTTTGTAGCTTCTCATCCATCATGCTTGATTTCCTTGGCTCTTCAACTTTCCTTGAATTTTTCGCCACTCCAAGTACTCCAACGATTCTTAACATGTTCAACTCAGCATCATTGTTGTTGAAGATCCGAAGCCATAACAATAAGAAAACAGATGTTCTCAATCATTGTTATACAATGTCATAGTATTATTATATTTAATCAAAGTCCAATTGCATCACAACTTTGAAATAATACTACGGTGATATGTATTACTCCCCCTTAGTTAATACTTCCTTCTTACAATGAAAACCACTCCCCCTTACATAATGATCAGTAAACCATATGTATGTAGTGTTAACTACCAAATAATTCTCCCCCTTTTTGTTAATATAAATTGGCAAAGATACGAAAACTACGGGATCATAATGAAATTATCAAAAAGATAATTCATGACTAAAAGAGAACATATCAACTTTGTTTCGATGATTTCACATAGTCGAAACTTAGTGTATTCATCAAGGAGTTTATAAAGATACAAGATAACTCCTACAATATTCCACAGGCACACTCCCCACAAAGATATGGCAATTAAGCACAAGTTCATTTAAGAACTCTCTCCCATTTGATGTCATTCCCAAGAGAACAACATGAGCGACCTTACTTTTACGAGAAAAGAAGGATTTCTTTGGACATTAACAAATCACATGGATTTGTATCCAGTAAACTCGAATAAATTAACCACAAGAAGCTTTTATTGATTAATTTAATCGGAAACACTCAACATAAGAAAACTTAATGAAAAGACGAGTGTTAGAGCATTGCTCGGTCGAACTCGCATGCGTTGCTATCTGTTGATGGTGGATTTTCATTTAAGGTTAAATTTGTAAAAAACCGAAAAAAATTATGCGCTGACATCTTGTAAAATATAAAGCCATTAATAAGTGTTGGATACTCCCTCACTTAATTCACCAAGAATGTAGCATGTGGCAACAATCCCATTCCGTGAATACATGAAATTCCTCCAGGTTGGAGCATGTGGCAACAATCCCATCCTGTGAATTTCTAATCAGCCTTTTCCAGTACTCATTATCAGTGTGGCATGACGACTGAGTGTTACTCTTACAGAGTAACACGAACCTCCAAGCACAATAATGAAACCACGTACGAAATACCCGTACAGGCTGACTCTCGGTGTGTTATACTAGCCCGATTGAGCCCCTCTCGGTGTGTTATACTAGCCCGATTGAGCATCCGGAGTGACCGTATCAGTCCGGATATGATCGCAGTCATCCAACTCCATAAGCATGATTGGATGACCCAGATCAATTCCATCACCCCCAAGCAGGTATGGAATATCCACTGCTTAGAACCAATGCGGAACCCGCACGGTCGGCCATTGGCCTAGCTTGCCAAAAACGTTCATACCAAGCATTATGGACGGAAAACCCTAAATTAGGGTTTGCGGCATATTACATGTGTCGCAAAACAGTCTCAACCATCCATCTTCGCAGGTATAGATGGAGGGTGTACATGTAGATTCAAAGAGCCCAGAGCATGTCAACACGATCACCGCGGGCCCGCCTACACACTTGACCAATCGGTCAAGACCAACCATGTTTGGTCGTGAAAAAATCGTCGCCCAAACAAGAGAAGACGCACGGCTTTGAAACCCAAAATTAGGGTTTTGAGCATCACGAGCGTCCATCTTCTCCGGCATGAATGGAGGGTCCAGGATTAGATTAGCAGTCGGTCATACCAAAGCATGACCACCGTGGACCCATCTATTCCCTAACCCGATCAGCCAAGGCATATCATGCCCGGCTAATCCAAAACGCACGCTCAAACTAGTGTGGTCACACCTCCCCAAACCGCAAACTGATCTCGACCACTCAACTTCGCCGGACGATTTGGATGGCTCAGATCACGTTTTCATGGGATATTCAGGTATAGGCGTGAACATTAGCCTACCACCTTCACACCAGACTAATCGGCCAAGACCGACCAAGATTGGTCGTCTTGGAACGTGCTCCTGAAGAGGACGTGACGTGCGGCCCTTGCGGCACTAGTTTTTTTTCGCAAATCGATCTCGACCACTCGATTTCACCGGATGAATTGAGTAACCCAGATCATACTTTCATGAGGTAATGGGGTATAAGCGCCTACACCATCATGCCATCTACACGCATGTATGGTCGGTTAGGCCAAAGTTGTATCCCATGCTTGGTTTCGACCAAGCTGAAGAGTGATGCCTGCGCACCTCTTCAAAACCCTAACTTTATCAACGGTCGCAGATGGGTGTCTCAAAGATCATTTCATCCGTCCAACTTCACCAGCTTGGTTATACAGCCCTGGTCAGGAGTTAATTGGTTAGTAAGGTGTCATTACCCATCACTTTACCACACCATGATGCAGTACCTGCATAAAATACACACGATACTTCACAAGTATCGACTTCCTGAATAACGCAGTTATTCAATTCAGCATTACATGCTATCTTTCGTGGATCCACGATCCACATATTCCAGACATCAATCATGTCACAAACTGGGGGGATACATACTGGGGTATTGGTCTGGCGGTTTACGGCGTGCGCGTGCAACACGCCATCACAAGAACGTGTTAGGAAGTTATGGACGGTTAGAGATGAACAGGAGAAGTGGGCAAGGCTGGTCGTGTATCACCAACGCACAACTCCACTACTCCATCACTCCACTTCCTCCACTTCCCACGAGAGACGTGAATAAGACTCAATGACTTGTATAAATAGGTTCTCCGCCCTATTTCCAAACAACAGAGAAAAACAACAAGAAAACACCCGAGAGCCTGCTTACACCAATTGTAAGCTTGTTCACTTTCCTGTTACAAGTCATAAGCAAGTCTACACCTTCACAATCTCAACACCTTCTTCGCTTCCCTCCCTAGGATCAACCCCATCTCCTTCACTTTGTGACCGAAACAAGTATGGAACGGCCAGTTCTTGGTTTAGGCCGGACTTGCACAGATTGATCTCTCGAATCTACAAGCACTCACCGCGCAGTGCATTTGTCAATTTCTCCGAAATCCGATTCAATTTCATCAGTTTCAAAAAGGGTAGATCTTATAACCAATTCGATCAACAATTCATTTCAAGATGGTGGAACTCAGGTCTGGATCAGCAGTCAATTCGGATGGAGCTAGCGTGGATAACACTCCCGGTGTTGATGTACCTGTCAGTGGAGCTACTGTAGCCAACACATCTCTAGGAGCCGTTACCTCTATCACCAACACTAGCGGAGCAGGAGACATCCCAGTAGGCGTAACGCCTCCCATCACCAGAGCCAGAGCAGCCGCAAATCCCGGCATCTCCTTAAGTGTAACGCCTCCAGTGGTCACCAGAGCAACAACTTTCACTCCCTCATCAGGACGAGGAGCCGGAGGCACAAGAGGAGGACCACCGTCTATTACCATTGCAGACTTGATGGAGAAACAGGAAGTTCTTGCTAAGACTCAAACAGATATGGCCGCAACTTAGAAGGAGGTACTCACTTTCCTCAAGACCTTGACTGAACGATTGCCGCAAGATTCACGTCAATCTTTGGAGCCAACAAGAAATGCCTTCAATTCGCCCGGAGCAGGCGTTTCCACTCAGACCCACATGAGTGAAGAAGCTCGTGTTCCTCCTGAATGTTCAAGAGAAAGGGACCAGCCACCTAACTTCATCACACGTGAGGATCTAGAACGACTCCTTCAAAGCCGAGGCAAAGGAAATCTGACGGATGCACACCAACACCAACCTCCATACCCTCAAGATATGCAACGAATCCCTCTTCCAAGAGGATACACCTCTCCCCAGTTCTCCCTCTACGACGGTACTGGTAATGCTCGTGAACATGTTTCTCGATTCTTGGAATCCTTGGGGGAACATGAATACAATCATATTCTACGCCTCAAAGAATTCTCTAAGTCACTTACGGGGAGGGCATACACCTGGTACAACAACATCGCGCCTAACAGCATATCCAATTGGAACGAAATGGTCGGTGCTTTCTACAGAAAGTATTTCTTCGTGTCTGAACAGATCACCTTTTCAGACCTGGGGAGAATTCTTCAGCGGAACAACGAACATCCCAACGATTTCGTTAAAAGGTTTAGAACCCAAGCGCTAGATTGTCACGACCCGAACATCACCGAACGACAATTGGTGGAATTGTGCATCAATGGGATGATACCCATATACCGCGCTCTGTTAGAGAATCTGGGCTTTCAAACGTTCTCTGAACTCCACGAAGCTGCAAAATGTTCAACAACAACTGCACCGGCACTACTAGAAAGAACCAGAGTTGTTCGAAGTGAAGATTTGCGTGAAAGTCGAGGAAGCAGGCGTCTCACGAACAAACAATACAACACTGGTCCTTCTGTGAGTGTAGTAGGCGGAGGAGAAAAAAGGAAAGCTTCTGTAGTTGCAGGAAATCCCACACTACACCCCTCACTAGAATTTACTCAACTAATCCATTTGAAGATGAATAACTATAGATTTTATTGATTATTTTCTAGAAATATTTCACAAAAGAAGATAGAACAGAGCTAAGAAATTACAATCACTCTCAATTTTTTCTCTCCTAATGACTTGCTTAACCATTCAAAAAGATCTCCCCTTATAACAGACTTACTCACCCCTTTATATAGGGTAGTACACAGTGGATGACAGCTAAGATGTCCTTTATTTTCGGGAATAACTCGCGAAGTGTCGCAAGTGTATAAGTGTTCATCCTCGCGACACTCTTAACTTTCGCCAGATTTTCACATCTTCCTCGTGTTCTGGCTGTCGTCATTCATTGCGTCATTTATTTTACTTCCCTGCGACTCCCTCGCAATGTCGTCATTTATTAATCTCGCGAAGTATTGATGTCGCGATATTCTGATCCTACATCTTGCCTCTTCTCATGTCTTCTCTGCGAAGGAGAAAATGTCATGAGAACCAATATTTTGAGATGCCGCAATTGCTCATCTTCCAACATTTTGAAGTGCCGCAATTGCTCATCTTTATCTCGCAATTGCTCATTTTTATCTGTTTTATTCATGTACGGAATTTATTACAGGTGTCTCCTCTTCCACTCTTTTCTTGACACGTCTCTTTCAACCGTTTATTCTTGACCATTCACGTCCCATCTCGCATTAAATGCATTTGTTTTCTCGAGGATTCTCCTCTCTATATATAGTTTTCTTACCCTTCTCTTTTTCTCTTTTATTTTCCCTCTGCAATTTTCCTTCAACTTTCTTCCTCCGCAATTTGCGCTTCTGCTACTGTAAACCTCCCCTTTTTTCTTTCTCTCGATCTTCAATTCTCCATTCATTCCCATACTCTAATAATGGCTTCACTTGGTCGTACATATAAACCCCTTTTTGAGGAAACTCAAAAGAATTTTCAAGAGAAGGGTTTCATCTAATCGACCATTCCTGATCAAAAGTCTTCATCTATACTTTCTGCAAAACTATTTTCTGATCATCAGTGTGATGATCAGAAAATCATAGTCTCGCTAGGTCAACTCCTCGCAGGCCTTCCCATTCCTCTATAAAATCCTGAGATACCTTTATTCTATGAAATTCTTGCTCATGAGAAATTCTCGCGAGCTATTTACCAACTGAGCGGATCGCATCCGCCTAATGCTTGAATTCGCCAATCGTGGCGCTGGTAAAGGATCTTTATATCCTGATGATGTCAAAGATCCTAGATTCGCAAATTTACCAATAGTCGCTGAGAAATATACCGTAGAAAACTTCTTTGCGAATTATACAGTAATAAATATGAGAAATGATAAATCTCGCTGGGGTGCTCGATTGAAGAGAAAAGATAACATTGATCGATAAGTCTGCTCATGCAAGATATTGACCGGCACTCGGGAAAAAATAATGTTCCTCGGCACTCCAAAGATGAGAAGTGGTGGGTTGTTCCTTTATTTCGAGTGGACCCTATATCGCAGTTCACATGTACTCCCCTGCGAATCTCACAGACTATCATCCTTGGGAATTTAAATGGCCCGAAAAGGCAAAAGAGGTATACTTCCTATTTCAGATTTGCTTTTGCGATATTTCTTTCCTTTTATATTTACTAGATTTACAAAATCTTCAGATTACCAAATTGAAAAAGAGTTATAGTAGACGTCCAAAGCCGAGTACTCGGCGATACTCCGATCGATCACGGATGAAGTAAGAAATACTTTCTCTTGTTATTTTTAACAATATTATTGCCTCTGTTTCTTATCTTCATTCGTGTGCGAAGGTTATTGAAGAAATAGACATTCCTGAAGCTGCGAAGGTTAAGGGCAAGGATAAAATCACTCTTCGCAAGGATAAATCTTCTGCTCCATTTTCTAAAAAACGGAAAACCCATCCCTCTTCTCATTCTAATTCTCAAACCAGCGAGAGCTCTGATGAGGATGAAAATGAGGTTGGTACTTCCTCTGCGAGGGAGAATCACTCGACTACTTCTGCTATGGCGCAATTGTCTAGTGTTTTCTCCGATTCTATGCAAGGATTAGGAGATGGTCATTTATCTGCTACTTGCGAAGCTCTCGCTAAAATTTGCGATGCCCCCTTGCTAGTGGATAATGATTCTTTTCGCGGAGTTTCCCGAACATTGACTTCCAGTTTCTTAAATGCTCTCAATGCTTTGGTATGTTCATATTCCTTTGCTTCTCTGTAATTTCGATTATAAGCTTTATCTTAACAATTTCTTTACTTTCCTTTATAGTATGGGAGAGCTTCCTTTGTTGTTGCCTCAGATCTCGAGAAAAGACGCGACAACCTTGAAAAGAAAAATCTCCAACTCAAAGAGAAGATCCAAGAACTAGAAACTGAAGTTGCGATGTCTCGCAAGAAAGATGAAAGAATCCAACAGTTGGAAGTTGAGTCTGCTTCTCAGAAGACTAAAATATCTACTCTTCAAAGTGCAAATCAACAACTTTATGGTATAAAATTTTTACTCTTCAAGTCGTCTTTATTTTGTCATCTGCTTTTCTTTGCCTGATTTACTATTTTCGCAGACATATATAATCTCTCTGAAGAAGCCATTCTTATCCATTCATTTCCCGAGCCTATGGATAATGATGTTCTTCTCACTCATCTCAACGAATCTTTAAGTAGTTCGTCAAACAAAGTTGATTCCTTTCCATTAAATGAACTTCAAGCCAAATATCGTCTCTTAGAGATTGAGCATAGATCTAGTTTAGGTTTAGCCAACCGATTTAAACAAATGTATCTTGATTCACATAAGAAAATCAAAACTTTAAGGAAGAAAATTAGTGACCTTATAGATGACAAAGACCGCATTGCTAATAAAGGTGCACAAGCATTAGCAAAATTTCAAAAATCTCTTCTCGAAGTACAAATTGAACGAGATGAATCTCTTCGTCAGAATGCCATACTTAATGAGCGAGAAGATCAAATTCGTTCTCTTCTCATTATAAATAATGATGATGAATTCGCTTGGGCTGCGAAGGTTCTAGATAATGCCAGGAATAACCTAGGTGTTGATGTTAGCCTTCATGCCGAACATACTGCCTTGGTTAAAGATATGATATCTGACAGAGAAGGTTGTTTATTATTCCTTTTTACTTTATTACTCCTTTCTTCTGCAGTATTGGTATTAACTTATTGTCACTTGTTTTGCAGAAGCCGAGAGAAGATTTCAGACAAGGATTGAAGAACTTGAATCTGAAAAAGAGCAGCTCGCAAATGGCCTTTCTCTTCGCGACATCAAATATTCCAAGTTGAAGAAACAACTGCAAGCTACGGTAGCGAATTTTAATAACGATGCTGTTCGTTTTCGCAATCAAACTATTGAAACAGTTTGCAATGATCACCGCATTCCTCTTAGTTCATATCCTTGTCTTCGCGATGATATTCCTGAAGATATGCCTTTCTCGGATGTCTCTGATAGCGAAGCTAGCGAAGAAGAAGAATCTGGTGAAAAGAATCGAAGTATCTGACAAAGAAGAAGAATCTTCAAAGAAATAACTTCTTTTTCTTCTTGTAATATCTGTATATATACCCTTTTAATCTTCTATTTCTATAATCCCTCATTGTAAATTTCTTGGATTGCTAAATATGAATTCAATCTTTGTTTTCTTTACTTGCGCATATTAATCAAGCAATTCTTCTTTGTAATTCAACTGACCAGCATTATGAAAACATAAATCTATCATGTGGAAATGAATAACAAGATTTTATCCTATTCATTCCCATACTTGCCTCTATTATTTATTTTCAAATGAGAGATTTGATCAATTATCTCTGTTATTTATTATCTCTGAAGAAATATATTCGTTTTCGCAAGCTTATTTGCTTCCTCAATGTTTTGTATAGCTATATCTTTATTTATGTTGAAGTTAATTATTGCGACAATATCGCAGGACGTCTTCACAAATGAAGAAATCTATTGATCTTGCCTTATCATTTCATGTGTGGTCTTATTTTGCCTTCCTAATTAAAGGTCTTATTTCGCCACCCCTCGTTGCGACAAAATCGCGGAGACGTCTTTACATTTTCATGTAATGACCCATTGATCTTGTCTTATCATTTCTTAAGTATTTTTGCCTCGGCGAGGATATTTTATTTGCGACAATATGATGATGGCTTAAATACTCTTGCGAATGTAAAATCCCATGACATTGTCGTCTTCACGACGAAATCGCAGGACATTTTTACATTTTCATGCAAAAACCCATTGATCTCGTCTTATCCTTGCGTTAGTATTATTGCCTCTACAGGATCATCGCACAAATATGACAAGCCTAAATTTCCTTGCGAAAATAAAGCCTCATGACATTTGCGTCTTTTGACACTTATCAGCTCCCTAATGGAGGGTGCCGCCCTTATCTTCTCCCTAGTTGCCCCTTCAAGGAGGCGTACATCGGCCATACAAGACTAGCTCCTCCCATCCGGTCTTAACAACAACCAGTTGTTTTCGCAGCCTCTTATCCCTTATACCTATATGGTTTATGGTTACGAGACTGCACCCTAAGTGGAGTTTTCTTCGGGCCGAGTGCAAAGATATACCAAGACTTGCCAAGAATGGCCGAGACACTTCAAATGCCCCAGGCACTCTTGGCTCAACCGTGTACCCCGGCGCCTTGAGCATACACTGACTCCTTGGAAGAGACCCTCGGGCGTCCAACCATGGTATAACCTTATATATATAGTTGGAAATCCAAGGTATCTCTCCCGGATAGGCTTTCATGGGCCCCAAATATCCATGACTCAGGTTCCAGGAGCGGTGTACCCTTTTCACTGAGCCATGTCAAGAGATACCCCCTTATATGACGCACTTTAGGTCTTACATTTGCCTCTTGTGAAATATCATTCGCGAACTAGGGTGTACGCCATAAAGGTTCGTTCCATTCACTCACTCTTTCATTTTTGTTAATTCATTCAATCATTCATTTTGTTTGCGAAGCTATCGCACAATCTTACATTGTTTAATCATTTTTGTTTTTCAATTCTTCAATCAAATTATCATACATTCTTGATGGCGAGATCCTTGCATATTTCTTCTTCAATTATTTTTTCTTCCTCTTACCCCTAACAAGCTTTTGTTACTGCCTTTTGATGATTATTCACTTCTTACACTTTTTGCTCCTGCTGCTCTCTGCCTCTGCACCATTCAAATCTCTTAATGATTCCTTTCCATCATAATTTTCAACTGTTTTCATGCACTTGTTTCGCAATGTATCTTCTCCTCTTACATCAATGGCATCCACCATCAATCTTTCTCTTCTTTGTTCATCTTTTGCATGTTGCTTACAACCCTTTCTTTTCGCAGCTCTCTCTTAGCAACTCTCCACGTCGATCTCATAGCATTTTTGTCCTTCCGTCCAATCTCCCTTTATAATTCCGACACCGCTAGGATGAGGAAATTTTATGCATTGATGATAAGTCGACGCTACGCCCAGAATTTCGTGCAACCATGGCCTTCCGATCAATGCATTATAAGGGGACTCCACATCGACTCCACAGAACAAAATCCCCGTTGATAATCCTTGCAAATGTATTCTCATATGAAATTCTCCTTTAGGCTTGTTCGCTGTGCCATTGAAACCATATATCTTATACGTCGAAGGTATCAATTCTTCATCCTTTCCCCCCATAGTCTTGTAAGTATGGTAAAAAAGAATATTTACTGAGCTCCCCGTATCAATTAAAATTCTATTGATCGCCCAGCAATTCTCCGCTTCGTCGTCTTCGCCATCTACAGGTTTCGGATTAATTTCCAATTTTACAACCAATGGGTTGTCATGCGTCTCTCTGCCTTCAGGAATCTCTTCTGCGGTGAAAGAAATAATCTGCATTTGCCATTCTTTTAACTGCGATGTCTTCGCAATGTTCATCACTTCTTTATTATTAGCATCCCTCTCGAAAACCCTACTGAGAACATTATCATGAAAATCTTCAATTGTTCGGTAAGAGTGTACAATGGAGTTGCAAAACAAATTTTTAGCTTTCGATCCAAATTCTATTACGAATGTTTCTTTCCCCTTTGCTGAATTTGTTTTGTGCATTTCTGGTGGTGGTGGTAATGGCTGAACCTTCTCTTCACTTTTTAGAAAATGACTCAGCTTTCCTTGGTCAATCATTCTGAGGATGATTCTTTTTATATTTCTGCAGTCATTTGTTAAGTGTCCATGAAAGCGGTGGTAAGAACAGAACTCGTGACTTCTATCACTTGGTGGTGGCTCATTCCCCATATTCCATGGCACGGGTATGTTTTCCATCAAGAGTATAGCTTCCCATATTTTTTCAACACTAGTATTTAATGGTGGCATTTTGATTTCCTCCCATACTACTCTGTGACTTCGCTGCCCTCCATGATAATTTCCGCCTTCGACCTCCATAAGTTTCTTGCGGATGATCAAGTCTTTGAATTTTGTTATTGCCGCCACGGTTGTAATAGTTCCTTTCTCTTTCATATTCTTCCTGATCACGACTTCCCATAGCTACTATCTTTGGCTGCCCATCATCTATTACCTTTTGTTGTTGCCCTTGCGAAGTCCTCGCTACTGTATTTATCAATTTGGGTAATAAGCTTGCATTCGCAGCATTTGGATTTGTATTCGCAACTGGGTATGATTCCATCTCATTTTGTCTTTCCTCTAGAGCAATATATTCCTCCTGAAGTTCTCGTAACTCAGTCATTGTAATTGTATTCTTGACTCTAAAAATTTGAATATATAACAAATTGGTTGCGAACATAGCGTTTATAAATGATAGAATAAGATATCTTTCATCTACTCGTCCAGCCATTTCGCTACACATTGTCTTCCACCTCATGGTTAAGTGCCCCAAACTTTCACCAACTCTTTGTTTCAGCCCAAATACATCTTCAATTCCTGGTCGCGAGGAGTTATTACTTATATATTCCCCTAAGAATATAGCTTGTAGATGATTGAATGACGTGATTGTGTTTCTTGGTAAACCCTCAAACCATTTCAGCGCTTCTCCTGTTAAACTTGATGCAAAATATTTGCATAATATGGCATCATGATTTTCCCATTGCAGCATGCATCTCACATACGCTTTGATATGTTGTATTGCACAAGTTGTTCCATCAAAAATGCTGGTTAATGCGGGTAAATTGCACTTTGGAGGTATTCCTCCCAACTGCACCTCTAATGTAAAGGGGGTTTTCGCAGCTTCTTCGATGGCCTCATCCAATTGTCTTCTTCCTCCTCCTCTTCTATTGTTCAACATTCCTCTCATCTCTGCCAACTCTCTTAAGATTTGTTCATTTACATCAGGATTCGAATTTATTGGTCTTTTTAGATCTGCCTCTCTCCTTCTGCGTTCATGTCTATCTTGATTTTCTTGTTCAGCATTTTCTTCTCTTCTTTCTCTGCGACTTTCTCCTCCATCTCGTTCATGGATTCACACACCATTGTATCTATCATTTTCTCTTCTTGGTTGTCTATCAGCTCTCCTTTGTATTCTTTCCTTTGTATTCTTTCATACTCTTCATTGATATTTCCATTGTTGCGATTTTTCTTCCATTTCTACTCTTAATCTTTCTTTCTCGATTGTCATGATTATTCCTTTTGTTTCCTCTGAATTGCTTCCTCCAATTCCCGTTCTTCCATTTCTACTCTTAATCTTTCCCTTTCGCAAGCTAGATGCGCTTGTTCAATATAATGCTTTTCGATGTCATCTTCAATCTCCTTTTGTTTCCTATTGTTTGTCTCAACGTTTTTCTAATGTTTCTCTCCCAATTGTTGCACATTCTTCTTTCTTCCATAGAATCTGATATCCATGTATGCACGCTCACTCTATCATAATCTATTACTCTATTCGGTCTTTGGTTGAATTGGTGGTTGAATTTGACCTTCTTCTCTATCTCCATCATGCGTTTATTCTTGATGGTTTACTTCATTTCTCCTTTCTTCTTCCTTCTTCCTGATTTTCTTCATCAATTGGACCGCACCAGCAACTTGCCAACGTAACACGACTTCCCGAAGTGAGCCTGTCAGCATACATCGAAAGGTCCCGATCTCAAGTAAGTCTCATCGCGCAACTCTCTTTGCAACCTATCGCCCCTCATTCTGACAAGTCCTGGGGACTGGCTCCAACCAACAAACCAACCCCGGCTAGGAGATGTGAATGGGAAGCCGGCCCTTTCAAACATTTTATCAAGAGCGTAGAGGCTGTCTTGGTCAAAGACGATAAGGCCAAGGTCCAAGTATCTGCACGCCCAAACCCATTTGGAATTGGAGACCTGGTGACGAAGGCGACTACATTCAAGGTTGGGAGCATGACGGTGAAAATGATCACTCCACCTGACTCACCCATCGAAAGAGAAGAGGAACCGCACTGTAGCAGATGTTATCCTAGGCGGCTACTGCAAGCTCATCAACGCTGATAAACTATAAGGCATAACAATTCACTCAAAATGGCTCAAACCCTACCGAACTTAAGATGTTGTGCTACCACTTTCCAGCGTCCTCCACCCTTTAAAACGCTGTGCTATTTTTTCCAGCGTGTTTCCTTTTACAATTTCATGTCATATTTGTAAGTCCCCCAGAAAATGATTGCAATACTTGCATTCATAGTTAGGGTTTCAATTTTCAATTTTCAATATTAGTTGAAGCACTATTTCCATCTGAGAACCTCTCTACCCCTAAAAACACAAAGTCCTGAGTCAGCCTAAATCAACCCACTGGAGCAAGAAAGGAAACCCTAAGCAAACATCTCACCGGAAGAAGGAAATATAACATGTGCACAAAAAGAAAATGATTTGAGCCATCTGCCCCAGCAAGGCCAGGAAGATCTTGCATCAGGAACACAGGTCCGTAAGTATTCCATTATGGCATTACTTCTTTTATCACAAAGAATTACGTGTGAAGGCACACCCTTGCGCCCGAGAAGATTCAGTTGCAGTCTTGGCAAAGGGTTATTAAAAAAAAAAAAAAAAAAAACCTTTATTCAAACAATCAAATAGAAGAAAAACCTTGAACCCGGCCGCCACTGAGTACAAGGAAGATGTTCGAGTGTACAAAATATACTTGGAAAGAAGAAAAAAGAAAAGAGGTTTTTGTCGCCAAGAGGGTCGGCCTCGCCTGCACCACCGTTGGGTTCTTCTCCATCACCTGTTGATGCTCCCCTCTCGTATCTCCCTCGGCCTTCGCATCGAGGCATCTCCGCAAAGATCGCGCTCCATCCCAACATCATCGGCGGGAGTATCAAAAGGCACATCAATAGTAGGGGCCACGCAGATTGCTTTCAAGTGTTCGGTTCGTCTCGTATCGGAATCAAGAATTATCACGCCTACTGGATCGGGTAATCACACTTGCCTTCATTCAGAGGTCGTTTATGCTCAACTCTCCGCCTCATCAACCGCGTTGCAAATCTCTCTGCCCTTGCGCTTACTAGTGTCTACAGCGTTTCCTCGCGCCTCCACCGCTCCTCCATGTCAATCGCAGCTGAAAGTGCACAGATACGTCCTCTGGTAATACGAAGGTGTGAGATAGACATCCCCTGTATAGCACGGCCGACTTCGTGAAGTGGAAGATCGATCTTAGCCATTACTTCTTCGTGTGCATGGTTTTCGGGCTTATCGACTTCGAAACTTCTTTCTGGGGAAGCAACAGAATGATCGTCCGCTACTTCCATGATAAACTGCAAAGGAGAGGAGGTTATGAGTGCACACAAAAAAAAAATAAAAATCAAATCAATCAATCAGTTAATCAGAAGATCAGAGCAATACCTGAGATGTAGAATAAACGACCGCGAGAGATGATTCTTTATAATCCCGCAAGTCGACAGAATCCCAGGAGGAAAAGAAGTCTTTACTTGCCACCTATGAAGGCTGCTAATTCGGGATAACAATCAACGAGGCTTATCAGATATACCTGAAGGAAGCCGTGTATGATGAAAGAAGTACACATGAAGAAGGGGCCGAGCTCAGATATATACAAGAGGAACCAAAGCGACTCACCAGATCAAGTCCTGTTTCCTTCGCATCCTTAATCAGAACCAACCAGTTCCAGGGCAACGCCTGACAATGTGAAAATATCCGGTAAATATGTATTCACTTTAGCTTGGTCATTTCAGTATATAAATATGTCACCATCTCATGCCTACCCCACAATAGTGTAACCATTATGTGCTAGGCAGGGGACTTAATGTTGATGGTGGATTTTCATTTAAGGTTAAATTTGTAAAAACCGGAAAAAATTATGCGCTGACATCTTGTAAAAGATAAAGCCATTAATAATTGTTGGATACTCCCTCACTTAATTCACCAAGAATGGAGCATGTGGCAACAATCCCATTCCGTGAATACATGAAATTCCTCCAGGTTGGAGCATGTGGCAACAATCCCATCTCTGTGAATTTCTAATCGCCTTGTATTTCCCAGTACTCATTATCGGTGTGGCATGACGACTGAGTATTACTCTTACAGAGTAACACGAACCTCCAAGCACTATAATGAAACCACGTACGAAATACCCATACAGGCTGACTCTCGGTGTGTTATACTAGCCCGATTGAGCCCCTCTCGGTGTGTTATACTAGCCCGATTGAGCATCCGGATTGACCATATCGGTCCGGATATGATCGCAGTCATCCAACTCCATAAGCATGATTGGATGACCCAGATCAATTCCATCACCCCCAAGCAGGTATGGAATATCTACTGCCGAACCAATGCGGAACCCGCACGGTCGGCCATTGGCCTAGCTTTCCAAAAAACGTTCATACCAAGCATTATGGACGGAAAATCCTAAATTAGGGTTTGCGGCATATTACATGTGTCGCAAAACAGTCTCAACCATCCATCTTCGCAGGTATAGATGGAGGGTGTAGATGTAGATTCAAAGGGCCCAGAGCATGTCAACACGATCACCGCGGGCCCGCCTACACACTTGACCAATCGGTCAAGACCAACCATGTTTGGTCGTGACAAAATCGTCGCCCAAACAAGAGAAGACGCACGGCTTTGAAACCCAAAATTAGGGTTTTGAGATCACGAGCGTCCATCTTCTCCGGCATGAATGGAGGGTCCAGGATTAGATTAAGCAGGTCCGGTCATACCAGCATGACCACCGTGGACCCATCTATTCCCTAACCCGATCGGCCAAGGAATATCATGCCTGGCTAATCCAAAACGCACGCTCAAACTAGTGTGGTCACACCTCCCAAACCGCAAACTGATCTCGACCACTCAACTTCGTCGGACGATTTGGATGGCTCGGATCACGTTTTCATGGGATATTCAGGTATAGGCGTGAACATCAGCCTACCACCTTCACACCAGGCCAATCGGCCAAGACCGACCAAGATTGGTCGTCTTGGAACGTGCGTCTGAAGAGGGCGTGACGTGCGGCCCTTGCGACACTAGTTTTTTGTCGCAAATCGATCTCGACCACTCGATTTCACCGGATGAATTGAGTAACCCAGATCATACTTTCATGAGGTAATGGGGTATAGGCGCCTACACCATCATGCCATCTACACGCATGTATGGTCGGTTAGGCCAAAGTTGTATCCCATGCTTGGTTTCGACCAAGCTGAAGAGTGATGCCTGCGCACCTCTTCAAAACCCTAACTTCATCAACGGCCATGAGATGGGTGTCTCAAAGATCATTTCATCCGTCCAACTTCACCGACTTGGTTATACAGACACAGTCAGGAGTTAATTGGTTAGTAAGGTGTCATTACCCATCACTTTACCACACCATGATGCAAGACTGCATAAAATACACACGATACTTCACAAGTATCGACTTCGAATAACGCAGATTATTCAATTGAAGATTACATGCTATCTTTCGTGGATCCACGATCCACACATTCAGACATCAATCATGTCACAAGCGGGGATACATACTGGGGTATTGGTCTGACGGTTTACAGCGTGCAGCGTGCAACACGCCATCACAAGAATGTGTTAGGAAGTTATGGACGGTTAGAGATGAACAGGAGAAGTGGGAAAGGCTGGTCGTGTATCACCAACGCACAACTCCACTACTCCATCACTCCACTTCCTCCACTTCCCACGAGAGACGTGAATAAGACTCAATGACTTGTATAAATAGGTTCTCCGCCCTATTTCCAAACAACAGAGAAAAACAACAAGAAAACACCCGAGAGCACCGCTTACACCAATTATAAGCTTGTTCACTTTCTGTTACAAGTCATAAGCAAGTCTACACCTTCACAATCTCAACACCTTCTTCGCTTCCCTCCCTAGGATCAACCCCATCTCCTTCACTTTGTGACCGAAACAAGTCTGGAACGGCCATTTCTTGGTTTAGGCCGGACTTGCACAGATTGATCTCTCGAATCTACAAGCACTCACCGCGCAGTGCATTTGTTTAAGGTTTAAATTCATTCCTCATCCACACCCCAAATTACCAAATTCTGCAGGAGTAGTTTTCACCCATAAACACTATCTCAAGCATGTTTGTCAATGTTAGTGATCAAAACTATAAGTCTAGTCTACTATAGCTAAGTCTCGGACTAGGATAGAAAGTGTAGTTGAGCTCAAGAACTCCATGGCAATCATCATACAAGACGAAGGACTACTCAAGGAACCGGTGAAACTTCATCGACTAAAAGTTATGTGGAGACTTGAACTTATCTATCACTCAAAAGTCAATCTACTCTATCTCTTATTCTTGAGACAAAAGTCGTTTTGCTATATAGACTTTGATTATACACATTTTCTATTTCGAGCCGAGTTTATCTCGCCTATCTATTTCTCGAAATATGTGTTGGTAAGCTTTCGATTTGGCCAAGTTCATCTTTACCTAGTGACGAAAGTCATGTTATGTTTCAATCACTTTGAAAATGGCTTTGACGAAAATGGTTTGTGAATAACAACTATACAACGTCCTATAAGAATGTTTCAATGATTGAAATGAGAGTTTAGATTATATAACCAATGGTGGATATAAGCATTATGTGGCAACACATATATGTATAAGTCCTTTTCCCTTAAACCGAAGTTTGTGAACTTTGTTGATCAAGAGAACCGGAATAAGAGCCGTGAACTCAGTCCGCGAACTGGCGGAAGTTCTCAACCCGAGAAAATCTGCTGGAGTTTGAGAACTCCTTCCGGGAACTTAAGTCCGCGAACTAAGTCTGCGAACTTAAGTTGGTTATATCTAAAAACGATTGTTTGTGAACTTATTTATATTAACTAAGGAATGCTAAATGCAAACCGTGGCTATAAATGCAAATACAAACAATTGTGTAGTTACATAATATTTCCTTGCAATTGAACAACTCTCTAACTAGTTCATTTGAGTCATTTGAACTAGTTATGGTGAAGAAGAATATGGTTGATATGAAAGTGCTCATATGGCTAATCATTTGGTTAACTATTGTTGAACCAACAAATGTACATGTTTGGGTACGGTTACACAAACCTAAAATCGTGCATTTTATTTGTGTGTAATAAGTTAAGTTTTCGATCCAACGGTTGAAAGATATTAGCTTGAATCTAATCAGGTTTTCATCTAACGGTGAATATTGAATGCTTTGTTACTAAGCTAACATTGATTGCAAACCCTGATTTGAAAGACTATATAAGGTAGAACTCTAGCAACTGGGAAACCTAATCCCCACACCTTCCGTGTGATACTAGTTGTATTAGCTAGAGTCGATTCTCCTTTAACCTTAGGTTTCTTCTTGAAAACCAGGTTAACGACTTAAAGACTTCATTGGGATTGTGAAGCCAGACCGATAATACTTTCTCGTAGTTGTGTGATCTGATCTTGTTGATTCTATCATTTTGAGCACAATCGTAACTATTGGCTTGAGATTAATATCTCCGATAGGTAAGATATAAAAGTAGTCACAAACATCTCCGTCTCATCGTTTGTGATTCCACAATATCTTCTTTCGCCGCGTCGATTAAGATTATTGTAAGGTGATTGATAATACTAGGCTGTTCTTCGGGAATATAAGTCCGAGTTATCAATTGGTTCATGTTCACCTTGATTTATCAAAAGACGGAACAAAACTTGTAGGTATTTCTGTGGGAGACAGATTTATCTATTCCTGTAGACTTTTCTGTGTGATACATATTTGGGTGTGGTTGTTGTACCCCCCTTTTTTAATTGGTATCAGAGCAGGAAAACACGTTCAAGACCTTACAAGTTTGTGTTTGTAGAGATCTGACTCTATGGATAGAGGTTCTATCTCTATCAACGTACCACCAGTCTTCGATGTCTCTAATTACTTATGGTGGAAAATTGTTATGCGAGCTTTTCTTCAAGCACGTGATTTTCAATCATGGGTATATGTTATTAATGGCTATGATGCTCCCGTTGTGGCAGTTAGAAATATAAACGTTCCTAAGAATATTGGTGAATACAGCCCTGCCGAGATACTTGCTACAAAGCAAAATTCCGACGGTTTGAATGCCATCATACATGCCATTACCCCGAATCTTCAACACCATGTGTCAAATTGCACTAAGTCTAAAGAAGCGTGGGATATATTAGAAACCGTATTCGAAGGTAATACCAGTGAAAAGGAAGCTAGGCTTCAAAACCTTAATTCTGATTGGGAAAACCTTCGTATGGCAGATGAAGAAACATTTGATGAGTTTAATCACAAAGTGTCTGAAATTGTTAATGCATCTTTTGCATTAGGTAAGACTATTCCTGAAAAGGACATTGTGATGAAACTTCTCAGATTGCTGCCATCTAGATACGATTCTAAGAAGCATGCCATCGTTGAGGGAAATAACCTAGATAATCTTTCCAGAAATATGCTGGTTGGGAAGCTTAAGATCTTTGATCATGAGCATTCATCCAAATCTAAGGATGTTGCGTTCAAAGCACTAAAAGACACTAAATTACTTGATAAAAGTAAAAAAAAAGTGTATATCTCTGAAGACGATCACTCTGAGACTGATTCATCAGATGAAGATCTTGACAAATCGGTCTCGATGATCACAAGACAGTTTAGGGATCTTCTGCTAAAGAGAAGTAAATGGTTCTCCAGAGATAAGCCTAAAGCATCAGTCAAACCTCATAATCGTGTTCCTCCTAAAAATAGGGATATTAATGAAACTGATGACGAGGATATGCCTCAGTGCTTTAAGTGTAAAGGATTTGGTCATTTTGCAAACGAGTGCCCAAATCGTAGAAAATACACTGGGAACAAAGGTCTTGCTTTGCAACTTTTGATGAAATGTCCGATGACTATGATTCTAATGAAGACGAGAAATCAAGTGTTGCACTTCTTGGTGAAAATATTGATTTTGATAATTATAGCAATACATACATCAATCTTGATATTCTTTCGGAAGAAAACCCAACTAATCTGGAAGAAAAAATTGACCCATTCTTTGGAAACTCTATATGTAATGTTTCAGGTTCCACCATGTGTCTAGCTGCTTGCACATCTCAGAAGCCTGCTTTTTATCCTAGATTGGCATGCTCGTATTGTTCTCTAAAGGGTCATGAACTTTCAAAGTGTTACAAGTACAAACACCAATTGAGGCACGTCAACAAACTTCAACGAAGGGAAAATCAATTAGAAAATAAGCTTAAACTTGCTCATAAGATTGCTGAGGTATGTAGGATTTTATCTTCGTCTAAGAAGTTAGTTTCCAAGGATAGACTAAGACCATTAGAAAAGAAAGTATGGTCAAGCCGTTTTGTTAGACAGAGGTTTGTGGATTATTCTATAGAGGAAAATGGTGGACAAATTGTTGTTCACCGCAACGCAACTTGATTGTGTTGATCTGGAAATCTTGTCTCATGTGCCTGATCAAAAGAGACAAGATTATGTACCTCTCAGGCTTTAGGAAAAGGTTGTTCTCTTCTTTTCTTAGTTTTTTTTTTGGAATCCCTGTTGTAGATGGGGCAAAACGAGTTGCTGGTTTTTAAGGAATTGAGGAGACGACTGTGCGGAGGAAACTCCTTGAACCGAGTGAACTGTCAAACCTCACACAGATGCACTACAAAAGGGAGTGCTTTGAATTCGAGAGATCAATCTGTAGGACTCCGGCCTAAACCAAGACAATGGCCGTTCCAGAGTCGATTCGGTCACAAGAGAGGATGGGTCGATCTGTAGGAGGGAATCTAAAAAATGTGTGAGATCAATGGTGATCGAAGATTGTAGGTGTGTTGTGTATTCTGCGTGAAGAAATAAGATAAGCTCTGATTGATTGAATTTTATCTGTTGAGAGTAATTGCTCAGACGTTGAGTTGTTAATCTCTTGTTGTCTGTTTGACGAAAGATTGTCTTCTTTTTCAATCATGATTCAGAGACTTATTTATATTGCTAGAATTGTAAACACCTTGATCCCATGAAGTGTGACAGTTGCTGGAGTCAAAGAGTGGGGAAGTGGAAATCGTGTTAAAACCAGTTGCTCATCGTGCGGAGACTTGGTTGATTTTCCATCCACTACTTTGCTAACTCCTCCAACTGATTGCACGACTTGCTCACATTCTCGTCGTGTATATGAACACACATGCCGTAGACCGCCAGACCAGAACCCTAGTTAATATCCCCCCATGTGACACGATTGATGTCTCGTGATTGTGGTGTCTGCAAGGAAGACGTGTATTTAGTTAGTCAGTTGTTGATTTTGTGGGACGATGAGTCCTTGTATTGCTGAGTCGAACGTGATTTGCAAATATTCTGAGACTCATGAATCGAACGTGTCTGTTGAGACAGAGGTATAACTCTCAAGTAAATGTTGATAGTTTAAGGTGAGCAAATATTGCTCATTCAATAGATTGTTGAATATTGATAGTTGAACCAATATTCCTTAGTCTGAGCAAATATTGCTCACCTGAGCAAATATTGATCGTTTGATGAATTATTGGTAGCAGGACCAAAATAAAATATTAATTTAAAATACTGAACCGAGTATAATTAATAAAAGTGTTGATCATGGGATCAACATAAAATTATTAATGTTTGAATATGGAGTTATGAACCTTGGATTCGAAACCCTAATTCGATCAATTGATGATTTATTGAAAATCAACCACGAAGTGAAGGAGGGACCGGCTACATGGGATGATGGATCGACCATGTAGCGCCCAGATGCTCGAGTGAGCAAATTCCAAAGTCTCTTGAAGACCAGTTGCTGAGAGGATGATTAAATGTTGGTTTAATCATTTATTAAAATAATGCTCTTCTGAGCCTTAAGTGATAAAACCTAATTATGAAGAGGTGAGGGACCGACCAAGGGATCATGAAACCGGCCCTGGTTGGTCACGGGACCGTATGACGATCGTTTTATGAAGTTCCAAATTGTTTGGAAAGATTTGAACCTAATATGAACAAATTAGGTCAAATGATGAAAGTATGTGGGACCGGCCTCTTCCAAGCCAAAGAGCCAACCTTGGTCGGTCAAGGTAATATACTCGTGTCGCCAAAATGCTCGTGCCTCAGTCCTGAGAATTTTGATATTTTCTGGCGTGCGTTTGAGCAATCATTTGAGAAAATATGAAGAAATCAAGGTTTTTGCTCAGACTGAGTAAACTTCATAAGATGAAGGAATAAATAATAATAAGATGAAGGAATCATGAAGTGTGGGACCGGCTATGGCCAAGGCATGGTCGGTCGGCCAATAAGCCCGGTCCCATGTCACTTTTTCCTAATTTTATATATTTTCATGAGGGAAATATCATGAAATCAAGGAGTTTGTTGAAATAAAGGAGTTTTCCTTAAAGTGAAGGAGTTTCCATGAGATGAAGGAAACAAATAATAATAATAAAATAAGGGCGTGTGGGACCAGCCGACTAGGGCATGGCCGGCTAGGGCCCGGTCCCGTGAGCTTTCCCTAATTTAATGTATTAGTTTCATGATTTGAAGGAAATATCATGAAACCAAGGAATTTCATGGGATGAAGGAAATAATAAGGAATGCAAGGTGTGGGACCGGCCACAACTAGGGCATGACCGGCCGGCTAGTAGGCTTGGTCCCGCGACACCTTTCCTAATTATTTATTATTTCCTTGATGTGAAGAAAACACCATGAAACTGAGGAGTTTCCTTGAAACGAAGAAATTTTGTTCAAATGAGAGAATTTTCATGAGATCAAGGAAAAATAGTAAAATATGATAAAACTAGGTATCACCGGGGTCTTACGGCCCCGGCTCAACCTCTGATTAGTATTATGTGTCACGTAGTCTTTGACAATCAACATGGTTTTTAACTTGGTATATATATATATATATATATATATATATATATGTTGCCTGAAGATAATTTAAAATATCATTAATATACTTATCCAGGCATCTCACAAATATAATCCAACTTATGTTATCTAGGTATCACAATTAATGATTTCTAGATTGTTTACCTTGGTGTGTTTTTTATTCATTGTTTCCGGGATAATTAAATGGTGACCATTAATTTAATGTAAAAATGACCTTTCAAGGTTAATATAATGTGACCTACGTGTATAATGATGAGCCTTATTATCTAACAAATTAGAACATGCAAGCGTGGTTTGAAACAAAAAAATGAAGAATTCCGGCATGTATTTGCTTATTCTGAATCGAAAAAAATCTAAGAATCTGAAAGCAATAAGTTCTAATTTTAAAAATCAATCCATAAAATCTATTTGAAGAGAAAAACAGTCTTCCTTAGCAATATGTAATTCAGAACGATGTTGGGTTCCTAACCAACAACTATGTCCCATTTCTATTCATGAACAATATGATTACTTGTTAAATGATATAACTCTCGACACTTAGTACATCTTTTTCTTGATAATAGGTATTCTTGACAACTCTTGACTCTTTACGTATCACAAAGATCAATTTGCACTTATCCATTTTTTTTTAAAACATCATAAATCTATTATTCTACTGCTTAACACATCATAAGTGTAATTGGATGCATAACACTTATCAACATGGGACAATAAATAGAAAAATATCCACAATAATGTGTCAATTAAGCACTCAAAATAGATTGGGTTTAAGGAACAACATCTTACAATAAATTTCATATTCACCTTAAAATATACGATGAACTTGTATCTTCAATTAAATTTTAATATATTTTATTTTCATACAGGAGATTCGGTTCCCACAACCATATAAACCATGTACCATCAATTTTCTTCGTGTTTGAAAAAAAAATGGGTCAGTTTTTTTATCTAAAGATTAGCACAAATAAGCTTGTGAATCTATTCCAAAATTCAAAATTTTCAAAATTATTCAAGAATAAAAAAGGAAAAAATCATATAGGGTGATAAATAATTTTGAAATTCAATCTTGTACGCATATGAAAAACAACTACTTTACCTAACGAATTTATTCCTTGATTTATTTCATAAAATATATTCTCTTTTCAACTTGAAAATAAGGTTTATTCAATCAGGACAATTAATATGATGCCTCTTGATATCGTATATGCCTTCTTTTTTTTGGCCCATTCGAGTTACCAATCAACATTGCAAATATATATAGGTGATGATTAAAATGTGTAATGGTCATCAATCTCAAATAATTCCCAAAATAGTAAAATGCTCGTTTAGGCGTCTATAAAAATGAAACCATAAAAAATAAAATAATTTAATTTAACTAAGCTTTGGTAAATTGTCTTGCATACGAATCTTGATGCTTCTATTCAAGTAGCCAACCGTATTTGCCATATAGAAAAAATAAAAAAAAAGCACAATGTAAAGGCCGATACCCATGAAGGGACTTAAAAATTTAAGTTAATTTCGTGCAGTCAATTGTAAGTAACATTGGGAGCTAACTAATGGTTGATATTTTCTCCTTGATTATTCATAAGGCTTGACTTCAATGTCGTCTTGGTGTATCGCCTTTTTTTCATGCTTAATTAACGTAAAGCATGCTAATTCAACAATAAATAATGCCTACCTTTTTGTAGTAGAATATTAGGGAAAGAGAAGGAGGCAGGGAAAGAGGAGGATTTCATTCATATGAATTCTCTAGGTTACATGGATAGATTATCCTTTATATACATGGAAAAGGGAAACCCAAAAGACTTCCGTTTTGGACCGCACATCCATGGGCATGGGCCCTTCAACACTCCCCCTTGTGCGGTTCAATAATGGAACTCCAGATGTAGTGCCGCATATAGTGCTTTGAATGTAGTTCTTCAAATGTCGTTCTCTCCATGATGACTTTTGCCGAAATCAATTGCTTTACTAAAACTTTGACAAGGAAAAACCCAGTGGGATAAAACCTTGGTACAACTCTTCACATGTAATACTTCACATGTTGTCTCGTATTTTACATGTAGTTCATCACATGCAATACGATCTTCAAAGATCGACGAGTCTAAGTTAATTGCCTTGTTAAAACTTCGCCAGGAAAATCCCATAGGGACAAAACTTGAACTAAAGAAAAAGAGTGCAATATTAAGAAAACTTAGAACATAGATGGACTCGAATATGTTGCCTCATTAAAACCTTGACAAGGAAACCCAGTGGGAAAAAACCTTGACGAAGGGAAAAGAGTACAACGTGACAGATTGTTTACCATTTGCATCTTAGGATGGTCTCGATCCTGTTTTACTTAAGACTTTGTAAAATGAGTGATATGCTCTCTTACTTAAACGCATAATGGAAGGGAGAAGGGGGTTGTGCATCTGGTACTTTAGAAAACACTTATTGAGAGATATGCCGTTACTTCGCATCTTGTCAATCTTTTTCCCATTTTCGTTCACTCAAATAAAGTGATATTTGTATGAGTTCTTTCAAAACAATCATCATGTCACAACCAAAGTTGCTTTATGGTTATGCCCAAAGCCTGTATGAGTCAGTTCCCAACATTTCATCGTCGGAGTCAATATGGATTCAATAATCCAAATTAAAACTATAGTGATTTAAATTTCACTAAATTGACTCATTAGTCTCTCTAAAGTATGTTTCCTTCCAAATACTTTAGTGACTATAAAAGATGCAATTACAGTCTCATCATTTTGATGTTCCACATAATATCCATTTGCACGGGTTACTTGGGAATTTAACAAGGTGTGATTATCTCTTGGTACATCTAGAGATTTTGCGACGTCTTTGTTCTATCTTGAAAAAAAATGAGCAATGCTGCGCTCGATAAGATAGTCAATTGGCCAGGCAAAGTTCTTGTTGCCATTAAAGTTGATGTGAAAATTGGTTGTTACTATGATACACATACACATTATATTGTATATACCAACACCTATGACCAAGGTGCATTTCCAACTCTTTATGATGGGAGCTAGAATTACATTTTAGCTGATCCCATGTTCAATTGATACCTATACTTTGGTGTCATTACTGCTGGGAAAAAAATAATAATATTTTTTTTTCATGATATATATGTCCCTTTTCACATGCTTTATATGAGTCGTTACGTCTAACCCTCATTACTTTGGGGTTCTTTCCATTTTCAATTTTGCTACATTTAGCTTAATTTGAGAAATTTCTTTATCTCAATAGGCCAAGAGAATCTCACTACACAGGTCAACCACTTACTTTAGGTTGAATATATTACTAATGATAATTCTCTTGTTGTCATACTTCAACATATACGGTTCGTTAGTATTATGGATGAAGTAGAGAAATGAAAATTTTATGACTCATATCATCTTTTGTGAGTTCTTCCACAAAAATTGGAATACATGTGATTTTATTTGAACGTATGTTCTGAAACTATTGACAGATTAATAGTCGAGCAAGTGGATACATTCAAAGGAACATTCAAAAATTTTGGGAAAATATCAAGTATCCAATAATAGTGCTCAAATACTTCTAAGCCCCAAATGAATACATTGGAATCGAGTTGGTACAACCAATTGAACTAAAAAAAACATCATTCAACTATAGCCAATATAATATTCAAGAGAACAAGATAACAATAAAACCAAATTCTTAATGGTCGAAATCAATAGTCATAATTTAAATTGACCGTTTATGGATTTATCTTAAGGAAAAAAAAAGCAGAACTAGAAGCATGTTCTAAAAGATAAATAAATAAGCCCAGCAAAAATTCGATGTAAACATTAGCTACATACCTAACATTTCATTTTTGGTTCCCGCCATATATAGACAAGACCGGAACAGTCTAACTCGCGCGCGATCCAATCCAGAACAGCAGAACAGGAACAGGACCGGGTTGGCGGGTCGGATCGGACCGGACGGTACCGGGTTGGGTCGCTGGAAGGGATCGAGTTGGAGCCGGAACGACACCGGACAGGAAAGGAACTGGAGCCGGACCGGATAGGACAGGAACTGGGGCCGGACTCGAGTTTTGGAACACGAACAGATTCCTTTCCCTAGGGGTTTCGTTCCTCTCTTTTCCTTGGCTTTCCTCTTGTCCGTTACATTGGAGGAATTGATGGTTTTTTCATGTCCCAATTAGATTTTTTAGATTCTGAGTTTTTTTTTTTTGACTAATTAATATCTTCTTTTCCATCAATTTTCTCTTTTTCCCTAACCACAGAAATCAAAAACAAGGTATGAATAAGGTGCTTCAATTACATCAAATCTTGATGATAACTTTGTGAGCTGTCTTGGATCTACGAGAGTTTTGATTTTAGAAAATACAAAGATTTAAGTTAGATCCGGTTTTTTTTTTTTTTTTTTTCAGAGAAATAGAGTGGAAGAGCTCGTGGATCAAAAGACGAACACATTTTCGTCCTCTATTAGATTTCATGTACCACAAAAATCAATCAAATCAAAAATCTGTCAAAATAAAAAATAAAAACCAAAAGAAAAAGGAAGAGAAACGCTTAGCTTAAAGATTGATTCCATTGATTCCAACGATCCCAAACTTTTTTTTTTTTTTTTTTTTTTTTTTTTTTGCAACCAAAAAAAAAAAATCCATTGCCGCAGGGTTACAGCTCGTGCTGATAACGTTTTGTAGTAGAATATTAGGGAAAGAGAAGGAGGCAGGGAAAGAGGAGGATTTCATTCATATGAATTCTCTAGGTTACATGGATAGATTATCCTTTATATACATGGAAAAGGGAAACCCAAAAGACTTCCGTTTTGGACCGCACATCCATGGGCATGGGCCCTTCAACATACCTTTACTTTTATATAATTGTTTTTTTCAGAAATAGTGTAGCCCACATGTAGTCTATTCAGTTTAAAAGATAATATTATACTCCCTTCGTACCACTTATATAGGCGGAATGCAAAATCTCTTAAATGAAGAATTTTTTTTGGTTTCATAAATAACCAATCTCTTTCCTTTTTTGCCCTTGTTCTATTTCCAATGCTAGGAACATTATCTTAATTGTGGTGATACCAATGTATATTAAATAAGGGTAATATGTGGAAAAATACATCTTGAAATTGGAAATCTGCTATCTAATGGGACAAACAAAATTTAAAACTCCGCCTATATATGTGGTACGGAGGGACGCTAAAAAAATTTAAATAAGACATAATCAAAGATAGGAAACTTTCAAAAGTAATGACAATAAAGGCACACACATTTACAGTTTGAATAACTTACCTACATGTACAGAACTAAGTTGGAAGTTCAAGTTTTGAGTTCGATCGAAGGATAATCAGATCAAGGAAAACTTTGGAAATCAAATGGTGCAAAAAAAAAAAAAAAGAGAAATAAGTGATGACAATATCATGTTTAACAAAAAAACAAATGATTGAACGAACGAAGCGAAAGAACTCACCACTTGAATGGCTTGACGATTTTAGTGTTGAATCGTTTAAGAGATTACATATTGGGTACGCACACAAACATTTCCATCTTATGATGACCGACTTTTCGTAAATGACCAAAATAAGTGCATTTTCTATCTCAATCTTGTTATCAAATGCTCATTGAAGGCAATTCAAATGACCGAAGAAAAAGGCAAAGAACCAAGAAGTCTCCAACTAGGTCCTAGTAAATAACCTTGTGGGACAAATGAGTTTGTAAACAACCTTCTCACCGATCTGAAGACTTTTAGGAGAAGATAGCTCGACTTGACCCTTTCATTCTTTGTAGAGATATGGTGCTATGACCTTATAGTCTAAAAAGCCTTTTGGCCTATCTCAATGACACTCCCGAAATCAACAAAAATTGCCATCTGCCTGTGAAGCTGTGGTGATTGAGCTAGGCAAGAACAGTGGCCTTTATGGTCAAGTCAGGAAAAAAAATGCACCACCTTTAAGCATGCTGTCAATTTTGGTGTCTCTAATTCAAAAAATCGCCAAAAAATAATTGTTGCCACCAATTTCAGCCATACCCATCATTCATAGAAAATTATGCTGAAAAGAATAACTTGTAGTTAAATTGCTCAAGAAATTATTTTAAAAAAAATGACATGTAAAAATGTGAAATAAAGTTATTTTTCGAAAAGAAAAGAACAAATTCACAAAGTTATTTTAAAAGACCTAGTCAATGTTATGTTGCATATGTCATGGCAAGGCGATGCTTTCTACCATTGTTTTGTATGATCGTATTTTTTCTTAATTTTTTATATAGTTGTACTCTTTGGATCCACTGTGTTAAAAATATTCCATGTCATACGCAATGATTGTGTACGTAAATCACGATGTTGTGGAGATTATGAGTACTTTCGATATTTTTCTTCATCATTACGAAGCAAATCTTTGCTGGAAAGTTTACACACCAATTATCTCTAGTTTCACATTATCGTACATAGTCATTCTCACTCTCTGGATGTCCATAAATTTTTAGGTCTTATGCATATTAGTATTTTCTCCTTTCTTCCTCAATTTTTGAAATCCAAACTTTTCTTAGTCCCTTCTCTCTTTTTCTGTCGAGTAACATTATGATATTTTCAGTTTTAGCTTATGGATTAACGTTTTCAAGAGTTCTAATTTTCAGTTTTAATCAAACAGTGATATGTTTTCCGATTTGTGGATCCAGTTGATTTATGTCAAGATGCCAACTCAACTTTCCATACGGAAAAAGAAAAACATAATGCAGAGGCAAGTAAGCAGGGTGGTGCTCAGAGATCTGGGAATACCTTTTGTCTCCTTTAGGTGAAGCGAAATATTGGGGACACTTGGTATGTCAAAATCATCTCCTGGCAGTATAATCGCTTCGAGGGTTGTTTGTAAATTATACCTCCTTTCATCCGTAGTTTCTTTATAATAATTTTAGTAGTGTTCTCGATAGGACGCTACTTTAAGTATCATGTGCCAAAGAATAGTTATTGATGTGATAGAGTATCTTGAACTGTGATGCGTGTCGTAGGTGCAATCAAATTAATCAATGTTTCCACTCAATTAAAAATAATATAATGGAAGTCAAGTTCGTTCCCACGAGGAGCAAGAGATCTTAGTTGTAAAAGTTGTCACGAAAGGGGGGTGTAAAAAGCAAAAGAAAATAAACAAAGCAATTAAAATCGAAAGTTGAAAGATGAAAGCAATAAGAGAGACAAGATCAAGGAATCCTTCTTCGTTACGAAACAATGATTAAAGTTATGTTCTTTTCTACTTGTTATTAGTCACAGATTATCACCAACCGTAGGATAGCAGGTCCGCTTAGCTAGCCCCAAAATCCCTAATTTCACCGAGTAACAGTCCGCTTAGTTATCGATTCTATTCAAAAGAACCACCCCGAGGTTCGCTTACAAGATGTAATTCCCCGAATGCATTAAGATTTATGAATTTAGGTTTAGTACTAGTAGTTAAACTCGGTTCGCTTGGTTCACTTTCTAGCGTTGTTTCTACACACAATTGCTCCACGGAATCCCTCCGCAAGGTCTTGTGTTTTCTACTTGTGTAAAGTGTCGAGAACGATTACGTATTCCCTAACTTATACTAGATATAGATCAATTAACAAATCAATTTAGCGTGCACTCCAAACAATCTATCAATCAATCATGAATGAATAAACATTCCTATTAGTAAAAACAATCGATAATCATGTGAAAAACTTCAAGATAGAATTGAAAACAAAACTCAAATCATGTTAAGAACTAGGAATTCATCCTCAATCAATAAGAAATTTAGCTACTCATGCTTTTGAAATTCACACAAATAATAATTATTAAAAGAAGAATTTTCAAGTTCACACAAATAGTTAAAAAGAAGAATCTTAGAAAAGCAAGCAAAAACACAAGTGTTGTGTGTGTAGAAGTTGTAGAAAACTTCTCTATTTATAGGCTTCAATCTTCTCCAAATCTTCCAAGGAATAGAATCCTTTTCCTTTTGCAATTCAATTTCCAATTCCAAGCTTTTCTCAACTCTTCCACCTTCTCTTTCCAAATTTGAGTCCAATTCTCCATCCAATTCCTAGCCCAAGTCTTCACACCCATGAGAGAAGTCCATAGAAAATTCTGGAATTTTTGCTCGCGGGAAAACTGGGATTGTGGCCGAATTTGACCAGGAAAACCTCACCGCCGCCACTGAAAATTTCTCCGTCAGTGGAATATTCGACGGAAATTCCGTCAGTCCACCGTTAGGACTAACGGTCAAACGTCAAACCGTCAGTCAACTGTTAGTCAGCGGGTCAAGGCAGATGAGAGTCAGCTCATCGAGTCACTGAATCGGAGACGAGTCACCGCTGGTTGGTCTTACTGAGTCTTACTCGGATGAGTCTAGTAATGGATCGGTCATCGAACTCGTCCGGATCGGTCATCGAACTCGTCCGGATCGGTCATCGAACTCGTCCGAAGGATGATTTGGCCGAGTTTCAGCTATTTACAGGACTTTCCGGCCGTTGTTTCAGGCCATTCTTTTCCTGCTCTTCTCCTGTAAATCCTAGCATACATCTATTCTTCTCATTACCCTGTTATCACAATGCTCTAAACACAGCCACTCAGCTACCTTCCCCTCAGTCCACTTCCACCTTATCTCAGCTCCATATCTGGCCAGTGCACCACAGCAGCATCTCAACCTTGGTTACCAACCAATCCACCTACCACCCTGCAATGAAGCTATCATAACCATTCTCTCCAGCTGCAACCAATTCCTTGGCACAGCACCACTTCCAGCTCAGGCCAACATCTCACCTTTCAACCTGAAATCTCACAACTCAACATACAGCTGCAAAACCCATTCAATCCCAGGCCAGCACCAGCTCTTCAAGGCCATTGAACCCATGGGAGCAACCACCACCTGCACCTCAAGCCACAACACTTCTGAGCCACAGAATCAACCTCAACCATCTCCAACTTTTCAACCAAACCCACATTTCACAGACCACCTTATGCATCGTAACCATGGTAGCACCACAATCTCAGTCAACCCACTTGCGCCAAGTACTTCCTACCAATTCAAGCCTCGCCATCTCCTCGCCTCAAGCATTGCCACTTTGCATGAGTTTACCCAGCTATAACTCCACTTCCTTCCACCGCCTTTTCCATTGATCACTGCAAAGACAAACTCCATCCGCTCCTTCACACAGTTCATACAGACTTAAGACCTGCAATTCCAACTACAATTCCTGCAATTTCAATGGCTGCAACTACCAAAGCAATGTTACTCTTTAGTTCTCTCAAGATCATCCTGCAGTACTGCAACACGCCCAAGTCGCAACCACTAGCCCAGCAAACTCAGCATCAACTCCACTTCAGCCCTGCATTCCACTACAACTGCTTCACTCCCTTTCTCTGTAAACCATCACCACCATTCATCAGCATCCGATAGCAGAATTTCAACCTTCTGAGTATCAACAGCCCAGAGCTCCAGATCAAGATAAGCCCTGGTTCCTTCAATTGACAGAATAGAAACCCATCTCCCAGGTTAACAGATCCATAGCAATTCGAACCCCTTCTGATGTAGTTCTTGCAAGCTTCATCGATTTGCTTCCTTGAGCACAAACATCATAACTCCCAGTTCATTTCTCAAAGTGTAATAGAAGCACTGTTGAATCTTCCATAAACCCCATCGACATTTTATCAACTTCAGTTCTTCATTGTACCAAACAGACCCTACTCTCTAAACCCATCTCACAACTCATCAAAATCGATCTCAAGATCTTCATCGTCAATAAACCAACAACCCCTTGATTCGACCCCCGTAATAGAAAACCTAATCGCCTTTCGATCTCAATCTTGCTCAAACAATCCCTAATCGATCTCTCAGTCTCCCTGAGCTTCATCAATCATCGATTTCATCATTAATTTCTCGATCTCGATTTCCCTCAACAGCAGCATCGATTCTTTCTCTCAGTTTCAATTCTTCATCGTCTCAATTAGAAGGAAATCACTCAACCTGCGCCTCTCTTTCCTCTCTGAATTTCTCTCGATCCATGGCTGCACAGCAGCCTCTTTCTCTGAAACCCTAGCAGCCACACTTCTCTGTGTTAGAGCCCGAATGATTGAGAAATGAATTCTCATCTGAATTCTATGCTGTGTAGGAAGTGGACTTGATATTGGCACCCAGTATGTATAAGGGCCACCTCCAATTATTTTGGCCTGTCGGTTCCAGGTAACCGACATCCTAATTCTCTATCCAACTGTCAGTTTTAGACAACTAACAGTTCATTCTTCCGCTCCCTCGCCGCGTTTCAGCCTGCTCCACATATAGCTCGCCTGTGAGATGACAATTTCGCCCTTTGGCTCAATTTGGATAATTTCTTCTTCTTTTCTCCCGTGCGACTCCAAAGTAGCTACAAAACTCAAAACAAGCGTAAAATACATAATTTACACGAAAAATAGCAAAGAAAGCATAAACTACTAGATAGTAAATACGGTGTATTCTACACCTATCAAATTCCCCCACACTTAGACTTTGCTAGTCCTCGAGCAAATCAAACCAAAACTCACAACTTCAAAGCGTTCAAGCGTCCTAAGCATCCAAAGAGTTATGAGGACATAGAGTTTCTGCATTCTAGTAATAAGAAGTTAGAAATACTAAAGAACATATTCTCATTCTTAAATGTTGAGTGAGAAATAACCACACCATAATGAGAGAATGCGTGTTTGAGAAACGATCAATAAGCATTTCGCCTCGACTTCTGCCTCACCAAAAAGGATTTTATGATAATTGCACTCAAAAAGACGGTTTTTTTATGGTTCTCACATGTGTGCAGGTAGGAATGAAGAGAGAATTCCTGCAACACGTTGAATGGTGGGAAGGACAACTTCCGAAATATTTTTAAAAACCCACATCTTTTAATATTTTGAAAAACCATTTTTCTGACGATCTCTAAGAAAGGAAATCAACCACTTATATCGAGGATGAGATTACTTACTTACCTTCACATCCGATTGCCAATTATGATAACACCACTCTCACGGCATCCAATAGAAACGTCTTCCGCTCCTCGTCTTTAACTTCTTGGTCTTCGTCTTCGGTTTCAACTATTGATGATAAACCCTTGAATTTCATAAATCCTTAACAATTTGTAACTCTTTTTACCTTAAAATCCTTGTCGCTTGAAACTTCCTTATAAATTTTCCTTTCCCACAGCTTATTAACAAAACAAATATTTCTCTTGTTTTTCTCTCTTTTTTTTTTTTTTGAAACAAGAGAAATTAAATACAAAATAAACCATGGCCGTGAGAGAAGTATTTTACCGCTTGATTCTTCACAACTTGTATCGTCTTGAAATCATAAACTTCAAAAATTCTCACCTTTTAATTTTCTTCGCTTTCATGAATAAGTCTTCATACTTGGATATAAAATTACCTCGTTGTATTGTAAGTCCTCAACATATATGTGAAATCTGCCCTTTGTATGTTGCTTTACTTGAATTTGAAATTTGCTCTTTTTCCCGTTCCGTTGCTTGTAAACCTTAAACTTTTTCCAACTTTCCTTGTAGATTTTGATGTCGCTCCTTGTTGATGATGAATGTGTTTCTATGGATCCGTTGTTGTCGAGAGAGAGAATGGTGCTAACTGCAAATCGAACTACAAGAAGGAAGCTTTCATCTATAGACGTCACCCTCATGATTGACAAAATTAGCACTCAAGAGATCAAAGAGTAGTGCTTCTATTGGTGGGAGGTTGGGTAGCTCACCATTCTACCCGGAATTAACTTATGGTGACACACACTCAAAAGAAGCTCTTTAGTAGATGGAAGATTTCTGGTCGGTGCCTCTCATGATATGAATACGGGTAGTCTCCACTAATGATTGATCAACAACTCTAATAATGCCCTTCTCCCTGCACCAAATTCGCATCACCGGCATGATTAAATCCATTATTTAACACTCAAACAAGCAAGAAATCCGAATGTAGTTCTCTAACATTTCCAAGTTCAATTATGTCGGTCAAAATCTCTATGTAAACATACCTAGAAGTATGCTAGTGACTCTAAAATCTTTAAAAGTTGGAGTTTTTATGAAAAACTTTTTTTTTTTTTTTTTTTTTTTTTTTTTTTTTTTCAAAATTTTTTAATTTTTTTGTAATTTTTGTTTTAAAAACATGCTTAACCACTCCCCCACACTTAAACCTTACATTGTCCTCAATGTAATTGAATCCTCCTAGTAAAGTCAAGGTGGGAAATTTTAACATGATAAGAAACAAGAAAAAGAAAAAACAAAAAGCAAAAGGATAAGAAATACAAAACCGATGGGTTGCCTCCCATTAAGCGCTTGTTTTTAAAGTCGACGGCCCGACTTAGCTCTTGCGGCACATTACTCCTCCGGAGGGAGTGCATCTTGAAGTCCAATTACGTCCACATGCTCCGTTGGAAAGTTTTCATAATATGGCTTTAACCTATGGCCGTTGACTTTCAATTGTTGTCCTGTTTTTTTCGCTAACAATATCAATCGCACCATGAGCATAAACATTAGTAACAACAAATGGTCCCACCCAACGGGACTTAAGCTTTCCGGAAATAAACGTAAACGAGTATTAAATAAAAGGACTTTTTGCCCCACAACAAAACTTTTCCGCGAAATCATCTTGTCATGAAAAAGCTTAGTCTTTTCCTTGTAAATCCGGGCACTCTCGTAAGCATCATTACGTATCTCCTCTAACTCATGTAATTGTAACTTCCTTTGTTTCCCGCTTCATCATACTCCATGTTGAATTTCTTTATCGCCCAATAAGCCTTATGTTCAAGTTCAACCGGAAGATGACAAGCCTTACCATAAACCAACCTATATGGAGACATACCAATCGGTGTCTTATACGCCGTTCTATACGCCCAAAGTGCATCATTGAGCTTAAAGCTCCAATCTTTCCTTGTGGTATTCACCGTTTTCTCAAGAATGGACTTGATCTCACGATTTGAAATTTCCGCTTGTCCACTAGTTTGTGGATGATAAGGCGTACCAATTTTGTGTGTTATGTTGTACTTCTTGAGGAGAGCGTGGAAAGCCTTCTTGAAATGTGAGACTCCATCGCTTATCACCACTCTTGGTGTTCCATGCCTATTGAATATATTTTCCCTTACAAAATCACAAACAACTTGAGTGTCATTAGTTTTGGTGGCTCTAGCCTCCACCCATTTCGAAACATAATCAACGGCAAGAAGTATATAAAAATTTCCATTCGAATTGACAAAAGGGCCCATAAAATCAATACCCCACACATCAAAAATCTCAACGGCGAGAATTGGTGTGAGTGGCATTTGATTTCGAGCACCTAGATTGCCCGTTCGTTGACATCTATCACACGATTTACAAAAACATATGAATCTTCAAACAAGGTGGGCCAATAAAATCCACTCTCGAGAACTTTGAGAGCGGTGCGTTTAGAACCAAAGTGGCCACCACAAGCAAAAGTGTGGCAAAAGGAGAGGATGGATTGAAATTCGGAATTAGGCACGCACCTTCGCATTATTTGATCAATGCCATATTTCCATAAGTATGGTTCATCCCACACATATTGCTTAGCTACCTTTTTAAGTTTCATCTTTTGGAAATTAGACATTGTACTAGGTACTTTCCTTGTCACCAAGTAATTCACTATATCCGCATACCAAGGTGTTGATTCTTCCATGGAGAAAAGTTGTTCGTCCGGAAAGCGGTCATGTAATGGAAGTTCCTCTTGAGACATAACAAGTCTACTAAGATGATCCGCAACGGTATTCTCCACACCCCTCTTATCACGAATTTCTATGTCGAACTCTTGTAACAATAGGATCCACCGGATTAATCTTGGCTTAGCTTCTTTCTTCTTTATCAAGTGTCTTAGTGCGGCATGATCGGAATACACAATAACCTTTGTACCCACCAAGTATGATCGAAATTTTTCCAAAGCAAAAACTATAGCCAATAACTCCTTTTCCGTGGTAGAATAATTGATTTGTGCATCATTAAGGGTCCTAGATGCATAATAGATAACATGGGACAACTTGTCCACCCTTTGACCCAAAACGGCTCCAACCGCATAATCACTAGCATCACACATTAATTCAAATGGAAGATTCCAATCCGGTGATTTGATAATCGGCGCACTTGTCAACATATCCTTTAATTTGTCAAAAGCATCCTTGCATTCCTTGTTGAAGTCGAAAGGTACCTCCTTTTGTAATAACTTGCACATCGGCATGGAGATTTTGGAGAAATCCTTGATAAACCGCCTATAGAAACTGCATGGCCAAGAAAAGAACGGATTTCCCTCACCGAAGTGGGATATTGTAAGTTTCTTATTAAATCTATCTTTGACTTGTCCACTTCGAGCCCTCGAGAGGACACAATGTGACCAAGTACTATGCCATGGTTTACCATAAAGTGACATTTCTCCCAATTAAGGACAAGGTTTGTGTCTATGCATCGTTTAAGAACTAGTTCAAGGTTGTTTAAACAACCATCAAAAGAATTGCCATAAACACTAAAGTCATCCATAAATACCTCGATGATGCGCTCCACATAATCCGAGAATATACTCACCATGCATCTTTGAAAAGTAGTAGGCGCATTGCAAAGGCCAAACGGCATCCGTCTATATGCAAACGTTCCAAACGGACAAGTGAAAGTGGTCTTCTCTTGGTCCTCCGGTGCAATAACAATTTGGTTGTATCCCGAATAACCATCCAAGAAACAATAATAAGAATGCCCCGCTAACCTCTCCAACATTTGATCAATGAAAGGTAAAGGAAAGTGATCCTTGCGGGTTGCGGAATTAAGCTTTCTATAGTCAATGCACACTCTCCAACCGGTTTGAACTCTTGTAGGAACAAGTTCATCGTCTTGATTTCGAACAACCGTGACTCCGGATTTCTTTGGTACCACTTGAACCGGACTAACCCACTTGCTATCGGAAATTGGGTAGATTACCCCCACACTTAGCAATTTGAGTATCTCTTTCTTCACAACCTCCATCATGGGAGGATTGAGCCGACGTTGAGCATCACGTACCGGCTTCACGTTCTCTTCCATTAGAATCCTATGCATGCACATGGATGGACTAATGCCTTTGATGTCCGCAATTGTCCACCCAATAGCCGTTTTGTGCTCTTTCAAGACTCTAAGCAAACGGTCTTCTTGTACCGGTGTGAGGTTCTTAGAAATAATCACCGGAAGTTCATCTCCATCTCCCAAGAAAGCATACTTCAAATGGTCCGGAAGCGGCTTCAATTCTAGTTTGGGCGCCTTCACAATAGATGGTACAAGTATTTCATCATTCACGGGTAAAGAAATATATGAAACATTACCCTTTTTAGCCTCTTGCAATGTCGCCAAAGCACCACACATCTCCACCAATTCCTTGGAGATTTCAACATCCAAGTTAGACAAGCCATGGACGTCCAATTCAATGCTCTTTTGCAACACCACATCAAGTTCATCCTCTTGGTTCAATTCCACCATTTGTTGCGCTAATGAATCAACCACATCAATGGAGTAAACGGAATGCACATCACTTGGGTAGCGCATGGCTTCAAATATGTTAAAGTGTATTATCTCCTTGTCGAATTCCATAGTGAGTGTACCCTTATCAACATCAATCTTCGTCTTTGCGGTCTTCATGAATGGCCTCCCAAGAAGTAAAGAAGTAGATGATCGGTTCTCATTGTTGTCCATATCCACCACGAAGAAATCCACCGGAAAAATAAGCTCATTTACTTGCACTAGCACGTCTTCTACAAGTCCCTTTGGATATATGTTCGACTTGTTTGCTAATTGGATAATAACTCTTGTCTCTTTCAAAGGTCCAAGATTCAAGGAGTCATATATTTCGGCCGACATCACACTAATGGAAGCTCCCAAATCAAGTAAAGCATGTTCAAACCTTTGTTTACCAATAGTAATTGGCACCGTGAAACCACCGGGATCCGTGCACTTTGTAGGCATCTTCTTCAATAGCATAGCCGACGCACTCTCGCCAACTTTAGTAATTTCATTATCAAGCAACCTATCCTTCTTGATGCATAATTCCTTCATGAACTTGGCATACCTTGGAATTGTCTTGATAGCCTCAATGAATGGGATGTTGATTTCAATCTTCTTGAAGATGTCCATAAGTGCCTTGTCTTGAGCTTCTTTCTTGGATTTAGCAAAACGACTAGGAAAAGGAGGTGGAGTAGTGAAAGTAGAAACCGGTTCCTTGGATTGATCGTTTGGTGTGGAATTCTCCTTTGGTGCGGTTTCCTCCTTGTCATTGACTACCTCTTCAATAACTTCTTCATGATGACTTGGACCCTCCACTTGTCTTCCACTTCTTAGAGTAACCGCATTAACATTCTCTCTTGGATTCACAAATGGTTGTGAAGGAAGTTTTGTGGATGCTTGAGATTTTAATAGGTTCACATCGGTCGCCAATTGTCCCATTTGAGTTTGTAAATCCTTGATAGCCGAATCGGTCTTTTGTTGATTTTGTTGAAACAATGACGTAATACCTTGCATCATGACATTAAGCTTATCATCAATTGAAGAATCACGTTCCTTGACTTGTTGTGGTTGGAATTGTTGAGAACCACCTTGTTGTTGAGGTTGGAAACGTGATTGTTGAAAACCTCCTTGTTGCGCATATGGATTAGGAGCCGCCGCTTGCTTGTTTGCATAACTAAAGTTGGGATGATCCTTCCAACCGGGATTATAGGTATTGGAGTATGGATCGTACCTTGGCCTTTGATTTGGATATAAAGCATTCACTTGTTCGGTCTCACCATCCGGAATAATTACCGCGGCAATCCTTTGCATCATTATCTCCATGTTACTCATCCTTTGATCAAGATGTGATGAAGAATCACTAACTTCATGTACTCGCCTAACCATTGGTTCATCCCTTGTGTAGAATTGTTGCGAGTTTGCCGCCATACTTTCAATCAACTCTCTAGCTTCGGTCAAAGTCTTGTTCATTAGTGCACCACCACCCGCAAGCGTCAAGAAGAGACCTATCACTAGAGTGGAGAGCTTCATAGAAGTATTGGAGTATCATAACGTCACTAAATTGATGGTGTGGACAGCTTGCCACCAACCTCTTGTATCGCTCCCAACATTCATACAATGATTCTCCCACTTGTTGTTTCAATCCACAAATCTCCTTGCGAATTTGAGTAGCTTTTGATGCGGGAAAATATCTCTCGAGGAAAATTTTCTTCATCCCATTCCATGTTGTGATACTTCCGGAAGGCAAATAATATAACCATTCCTTAGCATTGCCCGCCAAAGAAAACGGGAAAGCTTTCAACATTGCTCCATCCGCATTAGTTTCCGGTGGAAGCATGGCCATAACTATGGCATAGAAGTCCATAAGATGTTTATTTGGGTCCTCATTCACCATGCCATGGAACTTTGGTAACTCTCTAATCAACCCCGGCTTGATCTCGAAGGTTGAGTTAGTTTGGATACACCATTGTTGTGTATCAAGCTTGTGAGAAGCTAGGTCCTTTAGTGTACGATCAGCCATTGTTTCTTCCTCTTTGTCCGAATCACTTGATGAAGAAGGAGAAAGTGGAGTGTTAATCGCTCGAATGAAATCCTTTAGTTGAGTGCCGGATCGAAGACGTATTGGACTCGGTCTACCCCTTTAAGCATTCACCAAAGGTATACACCTGAAACAAGATTCTCAAAAACTAGGTTAGATACGGTAAAGAATCTAACAAAGCAAGAATAAAGCAAAAATAAAAATAAAAACAACTAAAAATCGCCCGTTGCTCCCCGGCAGCGGCGCCAAAATTTTGATGCGTGTCGTAGGTGCAATCAAATTAATCAATGTTTCCACTCAATTAAAAATAATATAATGGAAGTCAAGTTCGTTCCCACGAGGAGCAAGAGATCCTAGTTGTAAAAGTTGTCACGAAAGGGGGGTGTAAAAAGCAAAAGAAAATAAACAAAGCAATTAAAATCGAAAGTTGAAAGATGAAAGCAATAAGAGAGACAAGATCAAGGAATCCTTCTTCGTTACGAAACAATGATTAAAGTTATGTTCTTTTCTACTTGTTATTAGTCACAGATTATCACCAACCGTAGGATAGCAGGTCCGCTTAGCTAGCCCCAAAATCCCTAATTTCACCGAGTAACAGTCCGCTTAGTTATCGATTCTATTCAAAAGAACCACCCCGAGGTTCGCTTACAAGATGTAATTCCCTCGAATGCATTAAGATTTATGAATTTAGGTTTAGTACTAGTAGTTAAACTCGGTTCGCTTGGTTCACTTTCTAGCGTTGTTTCTACACACAATTGCTCCACGGAATCCCTCCGCAAGGTCTTGTGTTTTCTACTTGTGTAAAGTGTCGAGAACGATTACGTATTCCCTAACTTATACTAGATATAGATCAATTAACAAATCAATTTAGCGTGCACTCCAAACAATCTATCAATCAATCATGAATGAATAAACATTCCTATTAGTAAAAACAATCGATAATCATGTGAAAAACTTCAAGATAGAATTGAAAACAAAACTCAAATCATGTTAAGAACTAGGAATTCATCCTCAATCAATAAGAAATTTAGCTACTCATGCTTTTGAAATTCACACAAATAATAATTATTAAAAGAAGAATTTTCAAGTTCACACAAATAGTTAAAAAGAAGAATCTTAGAAAAGCAAGCAAAAACACAAGTGTTGTGTGTGTAGAGAGGTGTGTAGAAGTTGTAGAAAACTTCTCTATTTATAGGCTTCAATCTTCTCCAAATCTTCCAAGGAATAGAATCCTTTTCCTTTTGCAATTCAATTTCCAATTCCAAGCTTTTCTCAACTCTTCCACCTTCTCTTTCCAAATTTGAGTCCAATTCTCCATCCAATTCCTAGCCCAAGTCTTCACACCCATGAGAGAAGTCCATAGAAAATTCTGGAATTTTTGCTCGCCGGAAAACTGGGATTGTGGCCGGAATTTGACCGGAAAACCTCACCGCCGGCCACCTGAAAATTTCTCCGTCAGTGGAATATTCGACGGAAATTCCGTCAGTCCACCGTTAGGACTAACGGTCAAACGTCAAACCGTCAGTCAACTGTTAGTCAGCGGGTCAAGGCAGATGAGAGTCAGCTACTGAGTCAGCTGAATCAGGACGAGTCAGCTGCCTGGTTGGTCTTACTGAGTCTTACTCGGATGAGTCTAGTAATGGATCGGTCATCGAACTCGTCCGGATCGGTCATCGAACTCGTCCGGATCGGTCATCGAACTCGTCCGGATCGGTCATCGAACTCGTCCGAAGGATGATTTGGCCGAGTTTCAGCTATTTACAGGACTTTCCGGCCGTTGTTTCGTGCCATTCTTTTCCGCGCTTCTTCCCGTAAATCCTAGCATACATCTATTCTTCTCATTACCCCGTTATCACAATGCTCTAAACACGACCACTCGCCTACCTTCCCTCGGTCCACTTCCACCTTATCTCGGCTCCATATCCGGCGGTGCACCACAAAGAACATCTCAACCTTGGTTACCAACCAATCCACCTACCACCCTGCAATGAAGCTATCATAACCATTCTCTCCAGCTGCAACCAATTCCTTGGCACAGCACCACTTCAGCTCAGGCCAACATCTCACCTTTCAACCTGAAATCTCACAACTCAACATACAACGCAAAACCCATTCAATCCCAAAGCCAAAGCACCCGACTCTTCAAGGCCATTGAACCCATGGGAGCAACCACCACCTGCACCTCAAGCCACAACACTTCTGAGCCACACAGAATCAACCTCAACCATCTCCAACTTTTCAACCAAACCCACATTTCACAGACCACCTTATGCATCAGAACCATGGTAGCACCACAATCTCAGGTCAACCCACTTGCGCCAGTACTTCCTACCAATTCAAGCCTGCCATCTCCTGCCTCAAGCATTGCCACTGCGAGTTTACCCAACTATAACTCCACTTCCTTCCACTGCCTTTTCCATTGATCACTGCAGCACAAACTCCATCCGCTTCTTCACAGTTCATACAGCTTAAGACCTGCAATTCCAACTACAATTCCTGCAATTTCAATGGCTGCAACTACCAGCAATGTTACTCTTTAGTTCTCTCAGCATCATCCTGCAGCTGCAACACAGCCAAGCTGCCAACCACTAGCCCAGCAAACTCAGCATCAACTCCACTTCAGCCCTGCATTCCACTACAACTGCTTCACTCCCTTTCTCTGTAAACCATCACCACCATTCATCAGCATCCGATAGCAGAATTTCAACCTTCTGAGTATCAACAGCCCAGAGCTCCAGATCAAGATAAGCCCTGGTTCCTTCAATTGACAGAATAGAAACCCATCTCCCAGGTTAACAGATCCATAGCAATTCGAACCCCTTCTGATGTAGTTCTTGCAAGCTTCATCGATTTGCTTCCTTGAGCACAAACATCATAACTCCCAGTTCATTTCTCAGTGTAATAGAAGCACAACTGAATCTTCCATAAACCCCATCGACATTTTATCAACTTCAGTTCTTCATTGTACCAGCAGACCCTACTCTCTAAACCCATCTCACAACTCATCAAAATCGATCTCAGCATCTTCATCGTCAATAAACCAACAACCCCTTGATTCGACCCCCTGTAATAGAAAACCTAATCGCCTTTCGATCTCAATCTTGCTCAAACAATCCCTAATCGATCTCTCAGTCTCCCTGAGCTTCATCAATCATCGATTTCATCATTAATTTCTCGATCTCGATTTCCCTCAACAGCAGCATCGATTCTTTCTCTCAGTTTCAATTCTTCATCGTCTCAATTAGAAGGAAATCACTCAACCTGCACCTCTCTTTCCTCTCTGAATTTCTCTCGATCCATGGCTGCACAGCAGCCTCTTTCTCTGAAACCCTAGCAGCCACACTTCTCTGTGTTAGAGCCCGAATGATTGAGAAATGAATTCTCATCTCGAATTCTATCTTTGTGTAGGAAGTGGACTTGATATTGGCACCCAGTATGTATAAGGGCCACCTCCAATTATTTTGGCCTGTCGGTTCCAGGTAACCGACAGCCTAATTCTCTATCCAACTGTCAGTTTTAGACAACTAACAGTTCATTCTTCCGCTCCCTCGCCGCGTTTCAGCCTGCTCCACATATAGCTCGCCTGTGAGATGACAATTTCGCCCTTTGGCTCAATTTGGATAATTTCTTCTTCTTTTCTCCCGTGCGACTCCAAAGTAGCTACAAAACTCAAAACAAGCGTAAAATACATAATTTACACGAAAAATAGCAAAGAAAGCATAAACTACTAGATAGTAAATACGGTGTATTCTACACCTATCAAACTGGCTCACGTACATCTTTGTCGAACACTCAGTGCATGATTAGGATCGTCTATATAAAGCTGAGAATAAAATGTTTCTTTTTTGTACTAACGCTCCAATATTTTTTCCAAGTTCCCATGGTACTGAAAAACACATTGAACCCTTGCTTTTTAGAGCCCAAGAATGGTAATTGCATTCGAAGCATTGTACTCTCGGATGTAATCACCAGACAATTTTGCGGGCATCACCGGCATCATATAATCCCTCCAAGATTTGGGAGGTTCAAGTAACGGAGGGAGTTTTACTTTCCTTTGGAGAACATTTTTCAAAGGTTAGATTCTTCTTGAACGATTTAGTCAATCTCTCGTCAGCCCAATGCATCGGCCCACATACAAAGCATTCAACATACGTTTTTTCAAGATAATGACAGAGAGATAAGTCTAGTTCATTGTTATGATTTACGACGTTTGGTGTACCCATGTCGTCTTCCTCGTCTTACTACGAAGTTCATGCAAATCATCTGATTTTATTTCTTTTTGCAACGGTTGTTCTATACACAAACGTGGGTGCATGTCAAATATAAATAGATACACATTTAAATACAGATGGAAATTTAATAGCGGAGTTAGTTTGTATATATGTTTATCCTAAAGAGCTACCAATAGATCCACATGCTTCATTCTCATGTCAGCAACCACATTGTTGGGTGGGTTATTTGGATTCCCCGGTGCAGTAATTTGAAGTGAAACGGCCAAGCGACTATTCTTAGTTCCATAAGTCTACGGACATATTTTCTGGAGTAGCACATTCACTATTGACAAAAAAATTCTTTGAATAATATGTATCATTGAAGATAATATTACAATGCAAACCGTGACAATAGTAACATTTAGATATGACACCGTCGATTAGTTTATAATCTCTTTTTTTCGGAGCTTCTTTTGCACGATGCAACGTCAACGTGCTTGTGATAGACATATTTTTGTGTCTAAGTTGTCCTCAATTTTTATAGTGTTGGAACTCGATTTTTGTACTAATATTGTGTTTTTATGTATTTTTAGGTATTTTTGGAAATAAACTTTGTTGGAAAATTCGGCTCGAAATGTTGATTTTGGCACCGGAGGACTCGTGTTATTCGGACTCTCACTATTGGTTAAGGGGCACTCAATTGATAAGGGGTGCTTGCTGCTATTCGCACCCCAGCAGTGGTTAAGGGGACACCACTTTCATCCCCTTCGTTTGAAACTGTTTTGGCGGGAAAATATTTCACTCACCTGCGGAATCTGCTGGAGTGGATTTGACCGAGATTTTCTCGGATTTTTGGTTTGAATGGGACTCTTATCAGCCTGTTACACCTAATCAGGGCTGGTAACGAGGTTTGTTTCGAGAAAGAAGGAATAGAACGTGCGAACATATGAAACAGAGAGGATAAATATTCTCGGGGATTTTCTCCGAGTTATTTTTGGAGTTTGGGTGTGCCCTGAGAGTGTTCTGATCAATCTTTCACGTGCATATTTCATGTTTGGATGATCGCAGCTTCCAACAGACGCATGCAGAGATTAAAAAGGGAAATTATTCCCGTATTTTGCAAAGAAATAAAAGAGAAGATTCGGAGCAGTTATGAGGAGAATTATTTGCATTTAGTCGAGATATTTTGAGGGGCTATTGGGTATAAAAAGGCTTCACGGGATTCAGACGAGCGGATAGAGAGTTTGGGATAGTTTAGAGTAACAACCGAGTGAGAATCGAGAGTTGTAGAGAATACTTTTCTGCTGCTGCTGGGAAGAACACGAAGAACATAAGACCGCATCAAACCGTCGTTCATGCTACGGAGACAACGACAAAGAGAAGTGGGTCGTATCACTACAGCGGCAGCAACAATTTTTATTTATCGTTCTTTGTAACAGCCGAGTTTGTAACAAATATAAGTGTTACAAACTCGGTTTAATCATTATTTTCTCCCATTTCATCATTTGTGAACACCATTTGAGCAATGAAATCAACTTTTGAGCGTGTTTCCATCAAGATGAGCTAAATTCAATCCTTGGGGCTATGGAGGAATCCGTTGTTTCGGTAAAAGTGATACATTTCTATTTTAAATTAATTATAACAACTCTATTATGATTTTTGCATTGAACTAAAAATTGATTATATGATTTTGATTAGTTAGGTGTATTTTCTCTTGATAGAATATGCTTGCTTTAGGGTTTTGATATTCTATGCTTGGATTAACATCTATTCTTTTGAAAATCTACATGTCTAGGCAATACTATTAGAATCAATTTGAATGTTGAGTTGCATAATTATTGTTTTATTTAATCACTAATATCGACCAATGGTGGAATCCTAGCCCCAGCCTCTCCATAATTTCCACAAACATTTTTCTTATATTTGAGTTTGCTATAATTTTAGTTTTATTAAGTTTAAAAATCGAACCTTCACAAGTCTCAACGAACCTTTTACTACAACATCATTGAAAATACCATCAATTTTTGGTGCCGCCGACGCGGATTTGTCTTTAGGTTTAGAGTTTTTAGATTTATTTTTTAGGTTTTTTCTTTTAGTATTTTTGTTCTATTTTACGTTTTTGGGTATTTGTCTTTTCATTACAGATTTTTGGAATTTGGAACGAAAGAAAAAGGAGTTTCCAAAGCTTTTGGTGACCACTTAAATATTTGGAGTCAAAAGACAAAGCGAAAAGAACGAAAATAAAAATAAAAATAAAAATAAAAGATAAAGAAAATTTTATTAGATTTTGTTTTCATTATTTTTTAGTTTTTAGAAACTGTATTAGGATATTCTCTATTGTTGTAATTTTCTTTTTATTTTGGACTTTACTTTTTGGACTTTGGACATTCTTTTATTTTTAAACCCTACGGAAGGGTAGTATATTAAATATTAAACTGTTTGCAGAGAAGGACGGCAGTTACGATATTGCCTCGGCCCCTCGGGTTCGTACATGACATAGGAGTCGTGGCCCGAGTCGACATCAGCGGTTCATCCCCTGTCTGGAACGGGAGGTAAGTTTGTCGAAACACTCGCGAATCCCCTGTCAGCGGGTTACTGTATTCCTTCGTTTGCATATATGTCGAGGAAATGAATACAGCTGCTTTAATTTCCTAGTAAAGGGCAAGGCCTGGCCATACAAGATAAGGGTTCGGATTTCATCACCGTTATCTTCTTGCCCGCCTTAGGAAAACGATACCAAACGCGAACCCAAGCTTAAAATACTGACTAGAACGAGACCGATAAGGTAACGAGCTTAATAGGAAAGTCGTTCGAAAATATTGGTTACTCTTTTAAGCATACTTCGAAGTTCATGATGGTTTCTGTAAGTTGAATGCGCCGCCTTGTAATGCCGGTGAGGCCTTGGGTGTCAAAGCTCCACTGATCTTCCCTCGTCTCTATTTAACTTACTTTAACTTAGATTGATTCCAGAGGGGTTTGCTTAAATTGTAACGAATTCCCTTTCGAAGGATTAGAAGCTGGTCTAGAAACAATCTAAGTGGAGCCATCATGCTTTTTGTTCGCTAGAAATTAGTAGGTTTGCTGTGGTGGAGCCAGCCTTGTTTGTGTTTGTATAGAACTTCCCTTCCTTTTATGACTTTTCTTTTTATTTTGTTTTTTCTAGTATATGCCCGAGGTCATTAGAGAACGGGCTTGGAAAAGAAACACTCTAGGTCGTTTGATTAGTGACAAACCTAGTAGTTCTTCTTGTGAAGGCGGAGAGATCGAAGACTCTTCTTTTGAGAGTCCTGTCTTTGGAAATTTCAGCTTTGAAAACTTGACACTTAGTGAAGAAAGTACTCCTAGTCCTTTGGTAGTGCCAGAAATGGCAACTTTGAAAGCCTTGTTGAACCCAACTAGAACCTCTCGTCCGTCTTGTATCAAGTTAGCTAAAAACGAGGCAAATTATGAATTGAAACCTGGGACTTTACAGATGCTCCCAACCTTTTTAGAGCATCTCCAACGGTGGGTGCTGCAAATCCTATGTGGAATTTTTATTTAGATCCTTATTTGTGGGGTGATATATATGTAGCAAAAAGAATAACATTTTTCACCTGAATCATCTCAAGTAGTGTGGGGTGTTAGTTTAGGATTTGATTTTTTGGATAAAGATAAAAGTGATTCCTTTTTTCCTATTGGTTTAGAAAAATCTATTTAAAAACAATAATTAGAAAAATAGTGAAAAAGATGACATGGAGGTCATTCCAAAGGTCTAAATAAGACTTTCTCTAAGACCTTCGTATTTATTTTGACACCCTTCCTAATTTATGGGACCTACTGTTGGAGATGGATTTAATCTAGATGAGGGTCTAAAATCCTATGTGTCAACTAGAAATAAAACTTTCACCCTCTGTTGGAGATGCTCTTAGGGAAAGAGAATGAGAACCCCTATTTTCATGTTAGGGAATTCGAGGAAATATGTAGTACTCTGAAAATTAAAAATTTAGATGATAATGCTTTGAAACTTAGGTTATTCCCTTTTTCCTTAAAAGATAAAGCCAAATCTTGGCTGTATAGTTTGGCTTATGAGTCAATTGAAACCTATGACCAACTTACATCTGCCTTTATACAGAAGTTTTTCCCAAGGCACAAAATATCGTCTATTAGGACGCAAATCTGTACTTTTGCTCAAGAAGAGGGAGAATCTCTATATAGGTATTTGGAAAGGTTTAATGACTTGTTATCTCAATGTCCTCACCATGGTTTAGAGAAGGTTAGGCTAGTTCAGGGTTTCGATTATTCGACAACAACCATGGTTGAGTCTTTATGCACATGTGGGTTTGAGAATAAAGATGTTGATCAGGCGATGACATTTTTGAATGAAATCGCCGAAAAGACCTACCAATGGGAAAATAGTAGGGAGCCCAAGAAAACCATTCTTCTAAGTAGAGGAACTGTTAATAGGGTTGAAGGATCTTTTGAATCAGATGCCAAAATAGCACCCATAGCTAAAAGGTTAGAAGTTTTAGAATTGAGTCGAACTAGTGGTAGAGTAGAGCCTTTTTGGGAATGACAGACTACTGAAGAACAAGCCCATGCTCTTTATAATAACACTAGATTTGAGAACTATCAGAAGTTTGACCCATATTCAGAAACCTAGAACCCTGGTTGGAGAAACCATCCAAACTTTTCTTGGTCTAAGGGACAGAGTCAAGGCCAGTTTAGTAACTCTCAGGTTATTCCCCCAGGTTTTAGCTATGCTAAGAATCATCCAGGACCAACACAGTTTCAGATTCCTTCAGATAAGAAAATCACGAGTTTAGAAGAGTCTCTCGCCTTGTTAACTCGGAACACTATAGAATTTCAGCAATCAGTTGCTCAAGGTCTAGATGAAAATAAAAAGATGGTCCAAGCTAACTCTCAAGCTATTTCCGAGTTAAAAATCCAGGTTGGTCTAATTAATGAGTCTTTAAGAGAAAGAGAGAATGACAAGTTCCCTAGTCAACCACAGCCCAATCCTAGAGGATTTCATCAAATATCTTTAGCTGGTGAGAAATCATCAAGCCATGTGAACTCTATAACAACTCTTAGGAGTGGTAAAACGGTAGACAATAAGGTAGCCATGCCTAGTGGACATACTGTAGTTCCACCTTCTACTTCCCAAGAGGAGCCCATAGCTGAGGAAACTGAAACAATTTCTAAGGAGTCCCAAGAAATTCCTGATAGGACTACTTATGTGCCTAGATCCCCATATCCACATTTGTTATCCCCAACAAAGAAGGAGTCGACTTTCAACGAGATAATGGAAACATTTAAGCAGGTGAACATCAACATTCCATTGTTATAAGAAATTAGGCAGATACCTGCTTATGCCAAGTTCCTCAAAGATCTTTGTACACGAAAGCGTAAACTTAATGTTCATTAGAAAGCCTTTTTAGCTGGTCAAGTAAGTTCAATTCTTCTGAACCAAACACCCCCTAAGTATAAGAACCCTGGATGCCCCACCATATCTTGTGCGATTGGTAGTCACATGGTCGATAAAGCTTTACTTGACTTAGGAGCTAGTGTTAACTTACTCCCATACCATGTGTATACCCAGCTAGGACTTGGAAAGTTGAAATCGACCAAAATGACACTTCAGTTAGCTGATAGGTCTGTCAAAGTCCCTCGTGGTGTCATAGAGGATGTTCTGATTGAGGTTGATAAGTTTATTTATCCAGTGGATTTCGTTGTTCTAGACACCCAGCCTGTTCAGGACCCAAGTGCTCAAATCCCAGTTATTTTAGGTCGCCCATTTTTAGCCACAGCTAACGCTGTCACCAATTGTAGGACCGGGCTTATGAACATATCCTTTGGTAATATGACAACTGAACTAAATGTCTTTAATGTTACTAGACAAACTTCTGAAAACGATGATTTGGAAGAAGTGAATATGATTAGCACTTTAGTTCAGGATCTAGTTCAGGATAATTGGCTTGACACTTTACTGGTAGATTCCTAGATGATTTTGAGGAAACCATTCTCTTAGATCATATGTGTGATCAATCTTTAGAAGAATCTCTTGAGTATTTTAAAGATTCTATGGAGCCAGAAATTCAGGAAATAGTTTTAGGTCTTTCTGAGAGTAATGATGACCCTAAGTTTGGGGGTAGAGAACTAGAAGAATCTCTTGAGTATTTTAAGGACTCTGAAGATCCGGAAATTCAAGCAATAGTTAGAGGTTTGTCTGTGAGTAATGAAAACCCTAAGTTTGGGGGTAGTGGCGGTTCTTGTGATTGTCACGTATCCCTAATTAGAGTCCCTAACTTGGGACTCGAGCCTTGTGCGCCTGAGATATTACTTGAGTCTATTCAGCCTCCGCAACACGATCCTCCTGATATTGTCCATGAGGTAACCCAGGCATTAGAGACCCATTTTTCGGATGAATCTATTTATCGAGACACACATATGAAGCTCAATTATGCGCCCCAAATAAACCCAGTTGTCTTGACAGAACACTTATATGAGGATGTGCTCATTCTATTCATTTTTCTGAACCAGTGCAGTTGTCTCTTATTGGTGTTAGCACTATTTGGTCTAATGTACCCACAACTATTTTGGCTATTGGTGTATGACTTTGGAAGGTGAAGGTCCTTTTTGAGGTATTTGATGTCTGGCTGAAGACTTTAAAGTTAGCACTCCTTGGGAGGTATCCCTTGCTCATGCAACACGGTAATATTTTTCCTCATTTCCTTCTAGTGGTAACGGTTTCTCCTTGTTCATGTTTTTAATTTCATCTTTAGAACATTGAGGAAAATGTTATATTTAATTTTGGGGGTATGGGAGAAACTTTTTAGTTGCAATAAATAAAACTCCAGAGCCTAGAAATTTATGCCTATTAAGGATGACACTAACCAATCTAAGTGGATGGAAACATCTTGGTTGTAGGAGTTGAGGAACCAATCTGATTAGATGGAAACATCTATAGAGTCTATTCATAAAAGCACAGATCTTAGGTGTTAGAAAAAAACATGGTAGTTTCGCCATATCTCGTTGAATCCTTTTCACCTTCTGTATTTATTTTTCTTTTCTTATAAGTGATTTGGTGGGGCACACGATTCAAGTTGTTACCATTGCTAAGGTGAAATAGAGTGATTGAGATACCAAAAAAAAAAAAAAAAAAAAAGACCAGACCATCAAACCAACCGGAATAAATTCAATAAAGTTGACCACTGGTGCCCTTGTATATGCCAGTTGTGTTGACCTAGAGTTAGGATTATCACCCGCTGGTCCCCTTGTATATTCCAACTGTGTTGATATTAGTCAGACCGGTATCTCAGTCCATTAGGATAGGTTCATCCTAGTAGTGGCCTTCAGACAGATATAGGAAACACCGTTCACCTTAGTCAACATCAAAACCATCTACGTTTTTCTCTACATCCATCTTCTTAATCTTTCCATGTGATTGGTTGACTCCGGTTATGATGTCCAGAAACTATCTAAGTATAGCTTTGTCACTTATATATGAATTTTAGTATGCTTGAGTGCAAACTCGTGTACAGTAATTGGAATTTTGCATCATGGTACTTCCTCCTGTAGTCAATGAGAGTATGCCAACCAAGGAGATTCTTTAGTGCCTTCCAAGGTTCTGCGTAGATAGCTAGGGTCTGGAGTAAAGGTTTTGTGGGTACACCTCTGGTAAACCCTCCCGAGACAACACTCGGCCGCTAGGGCCACCTAGCGGTTTAACGGCTTGCTGCACGTGCTAAGTGTAGTCATTTCATTTTCTAGATTAGATTTGCTCGAGGACTAGCAAATAATAAGTTTGGGGGTATTTGATAGACACATTTTTGTGTCTAAGTTGTCCTCAATTTTTATAGTGTTGGAACTCGATTTTTGTACTAATATTGTGTTTTTATGTATTTTTAGGTATTTTTGGAAATAAACTTTGTTGGAAAATTCGGCTCGAAAAGTTGATTTTGGCACCGGAGGACTCGTGTTATTCGGACTCTCACTATTGGTTAAGGGGCACTCAATTGATAAGGGGTGCTTGCTGCTATTCGCACCCCAGCAGTGGTTAGTGGAAATTATATAAATAGCCCTCATTTTTATGGGCCTTCACAAATGCCCTTAAAACCTTCACAAATACCCCTAGACAGTTTATAAGAAAATTATTTTATTTATAATCCCATAAATACCCTCAACGATATTAGCTTTACGAATGATAACATTCTCTTTTCATTTTCAGATCCAAAATTCTCTCTCCTCTTTTGTTCCTCTTTCAGTACATCACCGGATTCACAACCACCTCCGCCATTGCCACCACCCGTCGCCGCCGCCACCATCTCCGTCGCCGCCGCCACCATCTCCGTCGCGACGAACAGATTGATTATTCAAGAACATCGGTTTATACTTATTCATACTCCATCCTCTTCTTCTTGTTTTTCATTTTTAGGTTGTATTCAAAATTATATTTAAAGATCTGAGTAATTTGATTTTTAGATTTCAGATTTGGGTAATTTTTGATTTGAAGATTTAAATGTTCAATTCAGTTTGTGTGTTCATCATTTTGTTCTTATGATTTTCGAAGTTGATTCAACTTGATTTGTTTGTAGCATAGAGCTCGTAATAAGATTGAGTAGTGATCTCTCGGATTTGGATTTTGATATTGTTTTTGGGGTTTCTGTTTGTTAACAGGGAGAGAAGATTGGTTTACTTGTTGGTACAGTTAGTGATGTTGTAAGGATGGTAGACCCAGTACCAAACATGAAGATTGTTGCGTTGAGGTCTAAACTGCTAGAGCTAGGATTCAGGAAGTTGGTGGAGAGTGTATGACCTTTTATCAACTTGCTCTTAGAGTTCCTCTTGGAAAAAACACGGTATGTTTGTTTAAGATCTGTATTCATTTTGTATTTTGGTTTTGTCATTGTTGTATGATATTTGGATGAATTTGGTTAGGATATTATTTTTAGTACTTTAATCTTTTTACCCTGGGTATGTTATGATTGATTTGAGATGGAAATGGATGATTGAACTGTTTTCAAGGTTTGTTAAAATTGTATTGGCAAATAGTTGACACACACAATTATTTGACCCTTTTAAAATTGTACGCAAATGTTTGTGTATCAACAATGGAAAAATGGAATCAACAACAAATATTTGTGTATCAACAATAGAAATTGACCTTAGTTTTAGGGAGTCAACAACCAATGTTTGTGTATCAACAATGGAAAAATGGAATCAACAACCAAATTTGTGTATCAACAATAGAAATTAATCTTAGTGTAAGGAGTCAACAACAAATATTTGTGTATCAACAATAAAAATTGACCTTAGTTTAGGGAGTCAACAACCAATGTTTGTGTATCAACAATGGAAAAATGAAATCAACAACAAATATTTGTGTATCAACAATAGAAATTGACCTTAGTTTTAGGGAGTCAACAACCAATGTTTGTGTGTCAACAATGGAAAAATGGAATCAACAACCAAATTTGACAAATATTTTTGAACTTTTTATTTTTTGGATCAACTTCAGTTGTTGACACCTAATATTAATGGCGGCGGCGGCGGTGGCGGCGACGGCAACAACAGTGGTGGTGGTGTGTGACGGTGGTGGAATATTATTGGTGGTTGTATTTAGTAAGTGGTGGTGGCGGCGGAGTGGTGGTGGTGGAGTGGTGGTGGCGGCGGTGTTGTTGGTGGTGGTGAAATGGTGCTGCTGGTGGATGTGAAATAATAGAAAATTTTATTTTTTAATGGATAAGATTTTTAAATGGAAAATAATATTGTAAGTGAGGGTATTAAGGTAATCTGTTTTTAAGGGATAATGTATTTAAATGATAGGGGTATTTATATTGTGGTATAAGAGTATATTTATTGGGTGTCAAAACTAAGGGTATTTAATAAATTTACCCCAGTGGTTAAGGGGAAACCACCTTCATCCTCTTCGTTTGAAACTGTTTTGGCGGGAAAATATTTCACTCACCTGCGGAAACTGCCGGAGTGGATTTGACCGAGATTTTCTCGGATTTTTGGTTTGAATGGGACTCTTATCAGCCTGTTACACCTAATCAGGGCTGGTAACGAGGTTTGTTTCGAGAAAGAAGGAATAGAACGTGCGAACATATGAAACAGAGAGGATAAATATTCTCGGGGATTTTCTCCGATTTATTTTTGGAGTTTGGGTGTGCCCTGAGAGTGTTTTGCTCAATCTTTCACGTGCATATTTCATGTTTGGATGATCGCAGCTTCCAATAGACGCATGCAGAGATTAAAAAGGGAAATTATTCCCGTATTTTGCAAAGAAATAAAAGAGAAGATTCGGAGCAGTTATGAGGAGAATTATTTGCATTTAGTCGAGATATTCTGAGGGGATGTTGGGTATAAAAAGGCTTCACGGGATTTAGACGAGCGGACGGAGAGTTTGGGATAGTTTAGAGCAACAACCGAGTGAGAATCGAGAGTTGCAGAGAATACTTTTCTGCTACTGCTGGGAAGAACACGAAGAACATAAGACCGCAGCAAACCGTCGTTCATGCTACGGAGACAACGACAAAGAGAAGTGGGTCGTATCACTACAGCGGCAACAACAATTTTTATTTATCGTTCTTTGTAACAGCCGAGTTTGTAACAAATATAAGTGTTACAAACCAGGTTTAATCATTATTTTCTCCCATTTCATTATTTGTGAACACCATTTGAGCAATGAAATCAACATTTGAGCGTGTTTCCATGAAGATGAGCTAAATCCAATCCTTGGGGCTATGGAGCAATCCGTTGTTTCGGTAAAAGTTATACATTTCTATTTTTAATTAATTATAACAACTCTATTATGATTTTTGCATTGAACTAAAAATTGATTATATGATTTTGATTAGATAGGTGTATTTTCTCTTGATAGAATATGCTTGCTTCAGGGTTTTGATATTCTATGCTTGGATTAACATCTATTCTTTTGAAAATCTACATGTCTAGGTAATACTATTAGAATCAATTTGAATGTTGAGTTGCATAATTATTGTTTTATTCAATCACTAATATCGACCAATGGTGGAATCCTAGCCCCAGCCTCTCCATAATTTCCACAAATATTTTTTTTTATATTTGAGTTTGCTATAATTTTAGTTTTATTAAGTTTAAAAATCGAACCTTCACAAGTCTCAACGAACCTTTTACTACAACATCATTGAAAATACCATCAGCTTGCTAAGTAAGTAACTCATTAATTCCAGTACAATGGAAAATAAAACCATTTTCTTTGAAAATAGTCCCATATATTTGATACAAAGATATGAAACTAATCCCATGGCTCTTTCATACATTCGGTGGAAAGACTCTTTCTCTTTCTAATCCCATGGTTCTTTTACCTTATTTCTGTTATCTTATAAATAGAAGTATATCATATTTCTTCATGGTGTGAATAACCTTGGATCTCTTTGAAAGGAAAAGCCTCACTGGTACAATATATGAAGCAAAAATGAGTAACGTTATATTTAAATAGTAAAAATAAACCATATATGCAAGAGCCTAAGATCAAGAGACGTTATAGTTGGCTTCAGAAATCAACTACATGATACAATACAAAATCAACAAACCAAAGTTGACGCCAACATTTGACATCAACAGAGTATCAATTAAACGCATCGCATGGTCATCGATGGGGTGATGAGAAATATCACAGATAATTGTATTGTAGCTAGTCAAGAAGAGGACCGCAGCTGTGCTCCTCGCTCCTCTGGTTATCTACTCGGAGTTGCATCCTTGATATAACTCATAACAATCAATATTTTTTTTAAACTTTTGACAATAATTCAAACACGACTTAGTAAGATGACCCTATAGGGAACAATTCATTTCCATGTGGGAAACAATATAAACCCAGCCCCATTTGGAGATTCTTGTTTCTTGCAATTATACCATTTAATTCAATGTGTTCCAAGATATCTAAAGTCGGATAGTGAACCTGAAATGGAGTCAGACGTGCTACCATTGCGCCACAGATTCATAATCGTGCAGATAAATCAGGGATTAGTTTAAACAGTGAGGGAAGCCCAGAAGGTTCATCCATGGGATCCACATGTCTCAGATGTTTATATGTTATGGCTTCTGATTACATAAAAAAACGTGATTCATATATGGAATTCAAATAACCAGTATAATTATGCGAACATGTATATCATATAACTTCGTAAATATAGATTTGATAACATTGATCTACTGAACTGCGAACAGTCAACAAGCCTCGACCCTATGAATCTGATTCGACCTAGTCAATTTTCGACATCAATAAGTAAAAACAAATCCCATATGCATGGTACTCATCATGTCAAGTCTCTCTAACATAAGTATTAATGCTTCGGTGCTTGACAAAACTTACATCATTAACCACAAACCACATATACTCATCTTTCATCTCTAAGAAGTTTTTAGCAATGAATGAGGAACGACCCATGAAATAAGATGTTGCTGCTAAAATTTTGGCCGAAAAAAATGTATTTCTTATAATATTAGTTTGATTTGAATGTCCATAGTTTGAAATATGTACTGGTAATCGTGCCCACCCAAACTAACCTCTTATCAGAACTCTATAGCTTATTCAGACAAATACGTAAAGTTCACCTAGTATTGGTATTTCATTTATTTTTTAAGCATATTAATATTCATGAACTACATTGTACCATTTAAGTTCATTTGATATTGCATACCCTTATAGCAAAGCAATTAATCACTCTCTATACAACACAACATACCTCTAAATTTCATTTGAACAACAACCCCTATGATGGATCACTCGCCATGTGCTCAAACACAGCCTGCACACCCATATATACCTACTCAATGCCCAAATGCTAAGAAATCTTGATCCCAGTGGCTGAAAAATTTCCCAAAATAATCACAACATCAATACATAATACGCTATCTAGTCGCTAAACAAATCTAGAAAAATCAAATGGCAAGCATGGTTTGTAATTACTCTTTGCATGACTCTCATAGTATTGGATATTTCTTCCCATGGAAAGTAACCTGATTTGCTTTCACGTGCCTGTTCTTAGGCATCAACCTTTTGTCCACAAAGTATGATCGCGATATTCTCACATATTCTACAATGGCAACCATTTAAATTTATACACATTAAAGATCCGTACCGTCTGATATCTCAAGGCACTATCACTTCACCGTGGACAACAGAGGAAACAAACTTTGAACAAATCCTGCAGAGTCGGCAAGAAACAGAAACCTTATGCCATGGCTCTTTTCCTATTAAAACAAAGCAAACAAAAAAAAAAAACAACGAAGTGGTCACATAAAATCAAACAATTTTTCTGCGCACCGCCCTACGATCAGATGTAGCCTAAGAAACTATCATGTGTGCAAGAGAAAAGATTTTCTACTGCTGCAATAACTCTCTCCCTTACCTCAAAAGAAAATTATCCATGTAAATCTCCCCACTCTGCAAGTCTATTATAGTTGCATCGGAGGAGTAATACTCAATACGTTCAAAAGAACAACATAAGTAGCAACGAAGTTGAATGTTTCCCAACGGTAAGGGTTCTCCAAGTTAATAGAAAGCATACTCAGTCTTAGAACTATCAAGTTCTCAGGAGCATTATGTTCCTGAAGCGCTGCAGGCTGTTTAATAGGTTTAGTAAGGAAGTTAAGTTATATGTTACAACAACATGTCCATTTGGCATTTTAGGAACTCTCCACATGGAAATCAGAGCAAACCCCTACAACAATACGTTACTGTAAAAGTATCAACAAACAACTAACACACAATCAAATTGTAATTTGCCCTTCTTTATTTATCATCTTGCTATATCGTTGCCACCACCATCAATGAAAAACAAAAAGAAAACACATCATTTAAATAAACGGGAATGCAATTACTTAGTTCAGATTTTCATTTTCTCTAACAATCCAAACATATAAAACCTTTAATTATTTTTAATACGATGCAGAACAAATTGGGAGATGACCAATGCTTTCCTATTTCATAGTTTCAATTCCACGTGCGAAATATAAGCATGAAAATTGAACTTGATGGTACCACTAATCTTATTCAAGTAGGGAATGACAGAACGAACTAAAGAAACCCAAAAACTGAAACCAACAAAAATACACAATATTTATAAACAATTAATTAGCTTAGAAGTAAGTATGTCAAGAAAAAGAACATATTAAAGGAAAAGATTAACAAACCATAAGAGACCATGTTTGATTTCCAGCATCAATACATTAATGTACAGTCAGTAAAGATGCACCCCTTGGACCACATTTTCTTCATTTTTTTTTTCTCTTAGACCTCAACCGAGGAATCCCATACATTGGAACTTTCGGATCCATACCCATATCTACAATATAATATCGATTGCTTTGAGACTTTGTATTTTATATCTCGATGAACAAATGTAAAGCCAAGAATCAACATCGATTCAAGGACTTTTATGCCTTTTTCCTAGCCTAAATAAAGCAATAATATCTCAAAGTATTAAGAGCAGTGAAAGTGGAAAGACATGGAAAATGTAACATGCAAAAACCAAATATGAATTACTAAAGGCTTGCATTTGACATGAAGTCAACTATTTTCGAATTGGCAAGATTTTTGTGTTGACGTTTGGCAACTAATATATCTTTACTGACTCACATGAACTCGAAAGAAGACAGATGCCATAACCATCTTCCAAAGACTTGATAAATTCTGCTTTTCTGGTTCATGCACATTGTCTCACAATTCAGGACTTGTCATTGTAAATGCACTGGCACATGATAAATTCTCCGCTGCTGGTTCATGCACATTGTCTCACGATTCGTGAAGGTAAACTAAGATGAGTGTTTCAAAACCAAATATTAATATTATTGCTGGTGAATTTCTATTGGTGTTTTAGTAGCATCCCCAGTCTGATTCTACTTAAGGTAACTCATATGCATGGCAACCTTCTAAGCAGTCTGATTCTACTTCAGGGTATTAACTCATTATACCGGACATCAAAATGTAACACGTAAAATCATCGAATTGAATGAACTTGATGACGTAAATCAAATACGCAACCCTTTGACATGAAGTCCAGTTTAAAAAAAAAATGGAGTCAAATGAACTGTCATTGTGGCATAGACACATGTTGCAGACACGTGAGAAAGACAGTTTAAGCATACCAATATGGAGCAGTGTTGTTCATTGGGCTGATTATTAAAGATACGGCACAACAGAAAATGATACTATTACACTTCTAAATAATTAATTATTGCGCTGAAATCATTCAGCGTCCTGACTCTTGATAGAGATACAAATCATATTTTGATATTTCCGGCATATGAAACATATCCAACTAATATCTGGTTTTATGTCTTTAGCGATAAATTTTCATAAATTCATCTACATGCAAACCAACTTTCTGATAAACAGAGCATGTATTCTCCTCTACTTATACCCCAATTATCATGTTCCATAAAATTATTGTCTTTCTCAATTTAAGTTGAATAAAATAAGAACTACCTGAAAACTATTAAATTTAACCTAGAATGGTACCTCTGGATCCTTCCGCGTTCAAGGTTAGAGGAATTTCCTGTTAGCATTGGAGCCTTTAATCCAATTTAAAACCCATCATTGAACACTCAAAAAGATAAGGCTTGCTACAATTACAGAAATAGAAAAAAAAAAATCAGACCTTGATTGTATGGTTGGTATGTTAGAGGAGAATGTGAAACAAAAAAAGAAGTTGAACGAAACCTAGGGCGACTGGTTAAAGTGAGAATCTGATTTTAGAAATCTGAAAAAACCATTCAAAAATTAATAATCAAAATTCAAAACAAAAAAGCAAAAATCTAGGGTTTCTGCACAAAGAGAAAAAGAGATCGCAGAGGTAGATAGATAGTCCAATAAAAAAAAGAGGTGGAAAGATCACCCACCTCATCGACGGCTCTAGATAGCTTACAGTGTCACCCAATTAGCAATGTAAAAGAGGGTGATAAAGCTAACCATTTGAATGAGGTGCCTAAAAAGAAACAACATATTGAGAGAAAGAAAGATAGGAGTGGTTTATGCCCTAAAATAGGAAGAGCAAGCTCAACATGATAGCTCAATTTTTTCACCTCTTGCTAATAGTTCCTAATGAAGTGACTTCACCAAAAGAGCGCACAGAACAAAGGAGGGGACTCACCAATGGATGTAGATTTCAATCCTATGACATATCAAAACCGAGGTCTTTGTTTCCCGCATAGTGCAAGACAACTTCTAGCTAACAAAGATTGTTCCGAGAATGCAACATCAGTAAAAGTTATGGCAACTGAAAGTAAGGATAGGTTCAATGAGAATCCATGTAGTTCTCATCATAGGTAACAACCTTACCATGTAGGAAAAACGGGCAAGACATTGGGGCGACAATAACATCTCGGGGGACACGCTAGTAGGGAGATCCTCTTAGGTGTGAAAGAGCATGTATATGGGTCTGGGTGGTGTGTAGGGACAATTGTTTAACTTCAAACAAATATGAAATATTTAACTGAATATAGGAGAGACGCGTTAATTATACCCACGTAGCAATGATTCGTGCGATGTTAAGCTGTACAACCATCAAATTCTAGAAAAAAACATAAAAACAAATTTTTCAAAAATTTATAAGGGAGTAAAAATATTTTCACGGAAACCTCATTTACATAATACCCTCTAACACAGCAGTTAGGGTGCGTAGAATTTGGTACCTAGTGCCTAGGAGAATACAACACTTTCCAACAGCAAAATCAACAACAAGATATTCTTCATGTTTCCTCGATTGTATACTACCTCAAATTGGAATAAAAGTATTTAAATGAACACAAAGCTGCAGGTCTTTAAAAAGTTGTGCAACCTGGAAATCTGAAAAAATGTGCCAATTAACCTATTCAACTTTTAAGAGAACAACTAATCGACACAATGGATTTTGAGCCCAAAGAAGATTATGGAATAATCACACGAAATAATGCTTTCTTAATCAATTTCTTTCAAATATGCAACAAAAATTCTCAACCCCATCTCTATAAGCAGTGAGAAACAACTACCTTAAGAAGTACTTATTTACATACCTTTAATGGCGACTTTAGGTGCTAAAATCTCTTCTTTACCTCTACGGACAAAATCTAATTACAAAAAAGAAAAAAAGAAAGAAAAAGAAACTGCATGGCTGAGTAGACTCTTGAGATATACCTAAAGATAGAGTAGTTACACAGTACAAAATTGTCTCTACCTAACATAGGATCAATATCAATTAACAGTTAATGAATTAGTTCAATACCTACAACTCCGACGGCTATGCCTCCAAAAACTGAACGAAAACAAAGGGCACCTATCATAAGCATAATATTATTAAATGAACAACTCTTCAACAAAACTTCAGCTGTTTGAAGATGTTCTGACAACAAAATCGTGCTTCTTTAAGAACAAAAAATCAAGAGTACATCCAAGAGTTTATTCGTCGACTTCCCTTAAATTGGTTGTTATCAAGCTGATTGCAAAATGAGGGAAGACCTTAGAGAACACGGTGAACTAATGATTTTAATATTTCACATCTTCGAATGAGGTGTATGTAACAAAGAAAAAAGGCGAATAGGTATTAGATAGTGAGACACAGTAGATGCAGAGAACCACTATTTTCTAAACGCAGTCATTGTTCAAGGCAAAAAAATCCGACCTGAAGATAAACGTGAAATATCTCATAACAAATCTGATCCAAAGCTTAACGTAAAACACTCAAATATCAAGGCATGAAAATCTAAAGTGTGATCAGATATAAGAAAATCAAACAATAAGAGAACCTTCAAAATAACCGACATAAGAGAATTATGTATTTTATGAAAATGCTATACAAATGAGGATGAAGGCTAATGCATTGAAGCATAAGATAGCTTTTCCTAGTAGTTTCTCTCATACCCATCTTTGATAATATTGAGTACTCTATTTGGTTATTAGGTAAGTTTTGTGTCATATAGTATGGGGTGGACAAAGTAAATTGAATAACAATAGATTCAATACATGCAAAAGAAATGAATTTATACCATCAGGAGATCAAACACTATCAGCTTCCAATGATTGTACAGTGCCCACTATGTTTTGCGGCTACCACTGTAGATATATTCATGCCAATCCCTCAAGGCACTAACTCCTGGCCACTTCTCCTCAGATGAAGTTCCCAACTACCTATCAGAGACATCATAAGAAAACAACATCGCTAGAACATGGAGATAAAAAGAAAGAGTAATATGTGGCATTAACAGACATCAAAAATGTCAGTAAAGCCAAACAGTGCATGAACCAAGATTCCACAATAACCAAAGATGTAGTTAACAGAATTGAATCACTCATGTCATAATTACCTCGATTACATCGGTTATATTAGTCTTACAGTTCTATCCTGCCAAGCAGACTCAAGAAATTCAGCCGAGATAAACACACAATTTCACACTTAAAACCAATGAAGAAAACGAATGGTCATTTTCGAGTATTAACTTCAGCAGGGAATAGCTCCTAGATGGGATAATAGGTGGAAATACATGTTCAAATGTTAAACAACGGATTCCCCAAAGCAATAATTTAAGCAAACCAATTGTTCTGATTAATGTTAATTAGAACAAAGAACAAAGCTTAACAGTGCAAACTTGAAAGTAACTTGAACGCTTAAGCAGTTTGTAACAATATAAGCATTGGACACTGGTTGCATGAAGTTTTCTCACAAATCGTCAACATTGGGATGAAATTTTTGTTCAAGAATCCAATAGGAGACTTGTATGGATATGCATCTGGCAATTCTGCACGAATTTTCCACACACCCTTCAGAAAGACCTGCGATGATCCAAGTCAGAAAATGGAAGCATTTGAGAAATATTTTGATCCAGGAATCCAACCATTGCAAAAACCTTGTAGTTGGATTTATTTAAATAGAAGAAGCATCACAGAAGAAAGCAGAAAGCTTAATTTGAACAATAATCTAAGCCCATCTTGATTGTCTCCACAACATAGTCACTCATCAACACAGGTTACATCAAGTGGTCAAAGTTTTCTGTATATTCACATTCTTCTTCCACTCCTCTCAGTCGTCTTTCTAACCTCTCAGTCGTCTTTCTAATTCAACTGCAACATATAAATACAAATTTATTAAAGTATACTAAAAAAACATACCCTAAACCAAACAATCAACTGAAGAAAAAAAAATCTAGGTTTCTTAATGCTTACCTTCTTCTTCTATTCCTCTCAATGAGTTCTTTCTGATTAAAACGAAACATATATAAATCTATACTATAAAAACCTGAATCACACAGAAAGAAGAATCGATGAAATAAAAAACTGAGAAGTCATAATCTTGTGTTTCGGAGAGAAGAAAAGGGATCGCAGTGGTAAAGAAACATAAAAAAAAATAACAAAAACCAAATCAAAATAATACAAACCCTACGACTAAACCCTAACCAAAGTATCAAAATCTGGAGCTATAATCTCAAAGTTTTACACCTGGTTGAGAAAATCGAAACAAAGGAAGATAGAGAGAAATCAAATTCGTACCTGGTTGAGAATTTTTGTTTGTGTACCTGCTAACGAATTCTGAATATTATCTAAAGAATTTTATAAGATGTCCAAATTTTAAACGAACTGGTATTACTATTGAATACCGTCAGTCTCCCTCAGCCGTCCAATGACTACTCTATCCGAAGCTTCCCGACCTTCGGATCGGGTCTATATTAAACGTCGTCCGTCTGATAGCTTTTGTCATCATGGAGACAAACACCATACCTTTTTATAACAATGATATAGAATTGGGCGTGGGACTGGGCAGGGCACGACCGGCCGGCCGGTGGGCCCAGTCCCCCAGCACCCTGGTTAATATTCTATTATTTATTATTTTTCTTCCTATTTTGCATAGGTTCATCGTTCCTTCGTATTTTGGAATGCTCGTTCATGCATTCAGGTGCTCGTTAGTGCATTATTGCTGAGTACACTTGCACCATTTTAGTCGGGGCTTACTCGATAGCGGCTCAGATGCCCGTACGTTGAATATTTATTACTAACCCATGGAATTCTGCTGGGAAGAACCATGAATTAAAGTAACGAAATATTATGAATGATGTAGAATATTTTCCAGGGATCCAGTTAATTTAATGAATCTAATGATTTAAAAATAATTAATTGATGGATCTATACTAGTACGATCGTCTAGGAGCATTAATTATTCAGGAATTGAGCGATATGAGCTTGTTGAAGCGACATATTTCTTCTATATAGTCAGGGAAAACATTGTTACATCCTGAAGACGTTATTGCTCTATACTAGCAGGCAAGCTATCTAGGAGCCGTCCAATCTTTCGATTCTATATAAGAATGATTACTGAAATTGCTCAGTATTCATGAGATATGCCGTTGCCTCAGCTGATAGACTACACATCTACATATACTCTGAGAGACAGTATTCTCAGTCAGAGATTCTTGTGGCATGAGCTTTCACGCTTCGATGAGAGACATGAGCCTCAATACTCATCTGATTGCTGGATCAGGAACACGTATAATTATGGTTTTACGATTTTAGTCCTTGTCGAAAATCCACCATCTACATTAAGTCCCCTGCTTATTGAGGGACAATCATGTTCCTTAGTCAGCACTGGATGGTGATTTTCCAGTTACAAACAAAATAAGTAATTGAACTTAGTCGTAAGATAAGATGTTACCGGATTTTCGATTGCGCGAGCAAACCATGGCTTGAACGAAGATCCCAGTGGCATGATAGAGTGTCATCTAATGAGCATAAAATGGTGTAGCACCGCTGATTTGGTGATGGAACTTTGGTCTGTTTAGGATTCGCGGGTCCGGGCCCAAAAAGGAAATCCTTGTGGAATTAGGTTTTGGAAATAAAATTTGATATAAAAGGGATTAATCCCTCTTTTTTTTTTTTTTTATTTCACCTAGACCGAACACCACCTTCATCACCTCTTCATCTCCTTCACTTCAGGGAAAAAAAAATATATATATTTTGTGTATGCCGGAGCCGACTGTCGCCACCCATCGCCGGCCGAATTCCGTCCAACTCCGGCGCCGACCAGGTACGTCAATTTTTAATTTTTTTTTGTTGTTTCATGAATTGTTCATGTCAAGGTTATGTATATACATATGCATATATGAGTGTGAGTTTTGTAGAAAACTCTTATTTTTAGAAAACGTATGTTCGTTCGATCGTTAGTTTAAGAAACTAGTAATAATCCCTGACTTAAGAGAGAGAGATTTTTTTTTGTATATAGACCTGTGTCTAGTGATAAAATTTTGTTTACGAACTTTCATGGAAACCAAAACTTTATCTTAAGAGGTGTGAGCTTTCACAAAATCGAAATAAACCCTCGTTTCAAAGACGGACGATCGTACGAAGGACATATATTATTATTTTTTTTTGATAAAACCGTGGAATATCCACAAAATTTTATGTATAGAACCGTGACTTGTTCATGAGTTTTTTTTTTTTTTTTTGCGTGAGCTTTGCTCACATTAAAATAATAAAATCTATTTTTTTACGTGAATTATTCACGTTTTATATATATATATATATATATATATATATATATATGAATATATTTTTTTTTTCTGAAAAATCAAAGCCTGATTTTGGATAGCGTTTAAAGGTAAACAATTATTTATGATGAAATATTATTTAGTTTTCATAATTCAGTGGTTAATATTCACACAGTATAAGTGTTCATGATTTTATAAAAATCTGAGTTTTGCTCGTCTTTTGTGGATTTTGAAGAAACAAACAAGTTTTGAAGTGTTAACTCTTGCATTACAATCACTACTGTTAGTGGAATCGTAAAAAGGTAAGAGTTAAGAATTACCATTTTCGTTGATGCTAACTGAGCATTTTTCCATTTGTATAATTCCATCATCTTGTCGAAGTTTGCATCTTGTATGGATGATATACTGAAGTAGAGTATTGTGTGCATGTTACAGCTACTTCGCAAGGATATCTGACTCTCAAGAAAATGATGTCTCTAGAGACGATACATGCATGGATGAGACTTCTATTGGTGAAGAAGAAGATGAAACACCTGGAATCAAGAATGCTCCAAATATAAAGGATGCGTTCTTTATGGCTCAAGGGCGCGCCTCAGAACTCCAGCATTTCGTCTTCTGATAAACCCTAGAGAGGTTACTCAGAAAAAGTTGGTGACTCCTCAGGAAGCCATTCGGTTCTGTCTTGAATGAGGATATTTTTCTGCGTCAATCATAGAATTCAAGCTTTCTCGATGGCCTTTAGAAAAGTTTTCTTGATGGGTGAGGTATATGCTGGGTTTTCCTCGTGTTCGAGCCATGCTGCATGATGCACAAATAACAAGGGCTATCCAAGCCTCTGGAGACTTGTTCATTTTTCATGATGCGCAAGGTATGGTAGATCTACTTGCTCGCTGGTGTATTCCAACTCACACTTTCATATGCAGATGGGGAGAGTTTACCGTCACCTTAGAGGATGTAGTTGCTTTGTTGCATCTTCCGATCACGAGTAACCTTCCTGAGAGTCTTTCAGCAAAGGAAACATCAATCTCTAACATCTTGACAGCTGCAATGGAGAGATTAATAAGGTGTCCGGCAGCAAAGGTTGTTATGCTCACTGGTTAATACATTGGTGGCCAAGAGATACTTCTCTTGACTAGCCCGTCAACGGTACGTTATCTATTACTGCTTTCTTGTGTTTATGGCTGTCCAGAGATGTATTTGAAGATACTGGAAATTTGTTGAAGTCATTCGTGATTCCTTTTTCCATTAAGATGGCTCAGGGTGAGAAACTCCCAATAAGTAGTCTGTTCTTGGGTTCTTTGTACTCTAACTTAGACTCCTTGATTATAGACTCCAGCATCTCGAATGGCTTTATGAAGATTGAATTCTATGCCAATACGATGTTTCTTCAAGCTTTGATGTGGGAACGTTTCAAGAATTATGCACCCATTCCACGTACTATCTTGCAAGGATTGAATGTTGATACTCGTCATGTTTTCTATGAGAGGGACAATGCCAGGATCATGCACTGGTCTACAAAGCAGCCTCGACTCAAGACCCGCTTTGTTGATGTGTTAGACCGTGAATCTGAATTCAACTTCCGCCCATGGGTGTCAATTCCTCCTTATATTTCTCAGTTGAAAACTTTCAATGATGAAGAGAGTATAGCTTTGAAATCTGGTGCTGATTTGAGCGACGATGAGAGGTCTTTTATGCTGAGTTGTACTCCTGGTTACCTGATATCAGCAATACATGGAGAATTCTCGGTGGAAGAATACAATATTGATAAGGCACCTCGGCAAATGGGTATGGATCAGTGTGTTCCGACTTTTCGAAGGAGGAAACCATCAGTTGAACAGCTCATGACCCGTTTAGACCGCACACATGTGGAAGGAAATGAATACTGGTTCCCTAACTCCGAGCGAATTACGTATGTAACTCCAGGTTACATAAACTTTTGGGATCAAAAACTCGGGCGTTTACTCGATTTCGTGACGGTTGATTGATGTAATTTTTACAGTGGTAATAAAAGTGGTTCGTTAAAGACTTGTAGAGATTTGATTTTAGACTTAAGTTTCGAAAACTAAAAATAAAGAAAACTAAATTGAAGTTGTTATCAAGATTTTAGAGAAAACCGAGACTATGGATTCCACTATTTTCCAATTTTTCATGTGATTCAATATTAATACTTATCATGCAATTCTAAACAATATTGCTCCAAAAGAAACTGTGATTCTAAAATATTGCCAATGGTAGATTTTCAAATTACTAGTTGTTAATCTCAAGCATGGAACATCAAGAGCCCTAAACTAAGCATGCACCATCAAGTGAAAACACAACAAGTCAATAAAAATCATTATTTCAATTTTGATTTAATGAAAATAATCATAAAAAGAATTGCAGAAATTAACAAAATAATTGTTACCACATGATTGTTGGAAAAATAGCTTCCTCCGTCGCCTCAGCTAAGGGGTTTAGCTCCTCATATTATTCACGTGCTCAAAATAGTTGTTCATAGCTCAAAAGGATGAAAAACAAGAGAAAACTAATAAAGCAGACAACTTGCAACGTTTAACGGGCGTTACAAACTGACTGTTACAGAGCACCGTTGCAATATGAACTGTTACAGGAAACGATAGTAGATATATGTTGTAGAATAAAAGACTGTTTTGAAGGGTCTAATGTTCTTCGTGTTCTTCAGCAGCAGCAGCAAAACCCGGTTTCCTGCAACTTTGATTTCTCGGCTCTGTGGTGTTCTAAACTTCCCCTAACTTCTTCTAAACTTCAATACCCCTCTCTGGAACTCGACAAAGCCTTTTATACACTTCAGAAACCTCAAAATCCCGATTAAATTTCTTCTTTTCTTTTCGTGGAAGTTACGGCAATAATTTCTTCCCTTACTTGTTTCACGCGTTTCTGATCTTTCCAACTCCTCCCCAAATCTTCCTTAGATAAAAACTCATCTTAGGAAATAATATCTCGCCTTTAGTCTCCCTGTAATACCAAAAACCAATTCATATAGGGTCAGTGTATAACTCCACCTTTGTTTCTATCCAACTCGAGTTCTAGCCCAATCCAGCCCAACTAAACATCCATACCAGCATTGTATTGCCAAAACAGGCCTAGCCCATGAAAATCAGCAATTGAATCTCGTTAAAACTGGTCCAAATCATCAAACCTAATTCTGCCATTAAAACACCAATTTTTCCCGCCAAAACGTTCTTTTGAAATGAAAGAGATGGAGTGCCCCTAGTAATTCCGGGGGTGCAGATAGTAGTGAGGTGTAAATAGCAAGTAGGGTACCCCTTATCAGTGGCGTACCCCTTAGTAATTGAGATTCCCTTTATCAAAACTGATACTCCGAATAGTGAGTATCCTTCAGGTGCCTTTATCAACTTTTCGAGCCGATTTCTCCACACATGTTTATTTCTCCAAAAACACCTACAAAGACATAAAATACCAAAATAAGCACAAAATCAAGTACTAACAATACATACAATTGAGATCAAAATAAACACATAAATGCGTCTATCAAATACCCCCAAACTTATTATTTGCTAGTCCTCGAGCAAAACAAATCTAGAAAATAAAATCCTAACTCACTGTCGCAGGCATCGTCGATTGCATTTAGCGAATGCAATAAGCCTTTAAACCCCTAGGTGTCCCTAGTGGCCGAGTTGTAGTCTCGGGAGGGCTTACAAGAGATATACCCACAAAACCTTTACTCCAGACCTTTACAGAACCTTGGAAAGCACTAAAGAATCTCCTTGGTTGGCATACTTATTGACTACAGGAGGAAGTACCCTGATGCGAAATTCCAATTCTTTGTACACGAGTTTGCACTCAAGCATACTAAAATTCATGTATAAGTCACGAGCTCTACTCGGATAGTTTTGGACATCATAACCGGGAGTCAACCAATCACATGGATAGATTAAGAGATGGATATAGAAAAAAAACGTAGATGGTTATGTTGACTAAGGTGAACGGTGTTTCCCATATCTGTCTGAAGGCCACTGCCAAAATAAACCTATCCTAATGGACTGAGATACAGGTCTGGACTAATATCAACACACTGGCATATACAAGGGAACCAGTGGTCGATAATCCTAACTCTAGGTCAACACAACTGGCATATACAAGGGCTCCAGTGGTCGACTTTATTGAATTTATTCCGGTTGGTCTGATGGTCTGGTTTTTTTTTTTTTTTTTGTAATATAATAATAATATTTATTTTTTTATTTTTTTTTTTTTGGGTATCTCAATCACTCTATTTCACCCTAGCAGTGGTAACAACTTGAATCGTGAGCCCCACCTAATCACTTAGAGAAACATAAAAAAGAAAACAAAATAAAAACAGAAGTGAAAAGGATTCAACGAGATATGGCGAAACTACCATGTTTTTTTTTTCTGACTCCTGAGCTCTGTGCTTTTAAGAATTGACTCTTTAGATGTTTCCATCTAATCATATTGGTTCCTCAACTCCTACAACCAAGATGCTTCCATCCACTTAGATTGGTTAGTGCCATCCTTAATAAGCATAAATTTCTAGGCTCTGGAGTTTAACAATGCAACTAAAATGTTTCTCCCATACCCCCAAACTTAAATCTAACATTGTCCTCAATGTTCTAAAGATGAAATTAAAAACATGAACAAGGAGAAACTGTTACCGTTTGAAGCAAAAGAGATAAGGAAAGATATTACCGTGTCGCATGAATATTGGGTTACCTCCCAAGAAGTGCTAAGTTTAAAGTATTCAGCTAGACGTCGTATACCACAAAATGGCTAATTACCTTTCAAATCATATATCAATAGTCGAAACAACTGTGGATCAACAAAACCAAATAAAACTGCCACAATTATGAGATAACTGCACCAAATCAGAAAAATGAACAAACATAGCACATCCTCATCCAAGGTTTCCTGCAAGATAACTGGGTTTTTCTGTGGTGCCCACTTGGGCTTTATATGAGTGTCTTGACAAACAGATTCTTCTGAACTATGGGTTTTTAATTCCTGGATTTCCTCCCGGACAATATCAGGAGGATCAGGTTGTGGAGTCGGAAGAGACTCAACTAATACCTTAGGCACACTAGGCTCAAGTCTCAAATTAGGGACTTCAAATAGGGATACTTGAATATTACTACCCCCAAACTTAGAATTTTGGGTGTCTCTAGATAGACTAGTAACAATATTCCTAATTTCTAGACCATTTGGTTCCTGAAAAGGGTCAATTGCTTTCTCTAAGTTATAATAAGGTGGTTCATCCTCGAAATGAATTTGAGGCAAACAAACTGTAGGACTTATATGTTTCATATCCTCTATGGGCAACCCTAAAGTTTCCTTATTGTCTTGAAGCACGATCACTGGCCTACTCTTATGATCACTATCCAAATCGGAAGCTTTAGGCAAAATCTTAGATGGGCCTAAAAATGCATAATTAGGGTCCAACTTAGGAGGATCTTTAGGTTCTTCGAAATAAGGGCTTAAGGTAGATTCGGTAGCTAGTAATGGTTCGAACCTAGCTTTCCATCTATCGATATCTAACATAGGAATAGAATCCAACAGAGCATTTACTTGTTCAATGTTGCTATCATCGTCGAAATCCATGCTAAAATGGGCTTGAAAATTCTCTAATGGATCTTCCGATAAGGTGTTTGGTAATGACTCTTGAACTAAGGTTCCTATCATGTTCACCTCTTCAATGCATGTGTCATCTAGCTCAGAATGTAGCTATTGACATTAAAAATATTCAACTCAATAGTCATATTACCAAAAGATAGATTCATAATACCATTTCGACAGTTTATGATCGCATTAGACGTAGCTAAAAATGTGCGACCTAAAATCACAGGTATCTGGTTCTCTGGGTCAGGGACAGGTTGGGTATCTAAGACCACGAAATCCACAGGATAAATAAACTTGTCGACCTCAATAAGAATATCTTCTATCACACCACGAGGAATTTTAACAGACCTATCAGCTAACTGCAGTGTTATCTTGGTAGGCTTCAATTCACCAAGTCCTAGCTGTAAGTACACATGGTATGGCAGTAAGTTCACACTAGCTCCTAAGTCCAGTAAAGCTTTATCTACCCGATGTTTTCCTATCGTACAAGCAATGGTAGGGGCAACTGGGTCTTTATACTTAGGAGTTGTGGGGTTCTGAATGATCGAACTTACATGACTGGCTAAAAAGGCTTTCTTAGGGACACTAAGCTTGCGCTTTCGCGTACACATATCTTTAAGGAACTTGGCATAAGCCGGCAGCTGCCTAATTGCTTCTAATAACGGAAGGTTGATGGTAACTTTCTTCAAAACCTCCATTATGTCATTAAAATTGGATTCACTCTTTGTTGGAACTAATAGCTGTGGAAATGGGGCTCTAGGCATAAAATAGGGCCTCTCAGGAACCGAATTGGCATCATCAGAAATTTTATCAGTCTCCTCAGCTATGGATGGTCCTGAGGGGTGAACTATATTATGCTCACTATCGAGCATGGTTACCCGATTTTCTACTACTCTACCGCTCCTAAGGGTTCTAATTGAATTCAACTGTTGTAATGGTTTTGCATGTACTTCATGAACTCCTCTAGGGTTGGGATTAGTTTGACTAGGGAACCTTCCGTTATCTCTTTCACTTAAAGTCTTAGCTATTTGACCTATTTGAAGTTCTAACTTAGCAAGAGTCTGAGCATTAGTTTGAAAGTTCCGCTTTGTTTCCTGTTCAAAACTAACTTGGCTCTTTACTAACATTTCCTGGCTTTGTGCTAACATATCCTGGCTCTTTCTTAATATACTAAGAGATTCCTCTAAGCTAGTCATTTTATTCTCTGAAGGGTTCTGAAACTGAGCTTGACCTGGAGAGTTCTTATTATAACCAAACCCTGGGAGAACATTCGAATTACTAAGCTGACCTTGACTCTAGCCCTTAGACCAAGCATTGGCTTGCTCTTCATTATTCTGGCCTTCCCAAAAAGGCTCCCCTCTACCACTAGTGTGACCCAATTCTAAAGCTTCTAACCTTTTAGCTATTGCTGCAATTTTGGCATCTGATTCAAAGCCTCCTTCTAGCCTATTAACGTTTCCTCTTCCTAGAAGAATTGTTTTCTTGGGTTCCCTACTATTTTCCCATTGTTGGGTCTTTTCAGCGATTTCACTCAAATATGTCATCGCATCATCAATTGTTTGGTTTTCAAACCCACCTGTACACATAGATTCTACTGTGGTTGTAGTGGGATAATCTAAATCCTCATAAAGGATCTGAACTAACCTAACCTTTTCTAAACCATGATGATGACATTGGGCTAATAGATCATTGAACCTTTCCAAATACCTATACAAAGATTCTCCCTCCTGTTGAGAAAATGTGCAGATTTGCATCCTAATAGACGATGTTTTGTGCCTAGGGAAAAACTTGTTCAGAAAGGCATATGTAAGTTGTTCATATGTTTCAATGGACCCGAAAGCCAAACTATATAGCCACGATTTAGCTTTATCTTTCAGGGAAAAAGGGAATAACCTAAGTTTCAAAGCATCATCATCAAGGTTTCTAATCTTTAGGGTACTACAAATTTCCTCAAAGTCCCTAACATGGAAATAAGGGTTCTCATTTTCTTTCCCTAAAAAGATTGGGAGCATCTGTAACATCCCAGGTTTAAGTTCATAATTTGCTTCTGTGCCAGCTAACCTGATACATGAGGGACGAGTAGTCCTAGTCGGATTCAACAAAGTTTTCAAAGTTGCCATTTCTGGATCTACCTGAGTTATAGGGATTCTCTCCTCAGTAAAAGATGGATGTTCAAAACTAGACTTTCCAAAATCAGAGGTCTCTAGATTAAGGTAATCAAGATTCTTGTTTCCTAAAATATCACTTCTAGGTTTTTCACGCATAAACCGTCCTAGAGCGTCTCTTTTTCGTTCAGGCATACACAAGAATTCAACAAAAATCTGTGCACATGCAAATGCTGGGCTCACTAATTTAGGTAAGCTTGGGTTACCACATCAAAATATACCCAAAGGTACGAGGCTGGGGTTTGTGGACTTTGTTGGTAACTCCCAAAAGGCCCAAGGCACGAGTTCAGTTTACTAATCCACGAGTTTTCCTAAACTCGGTGATCTGACGAGGGATGCAATTGGTGTGTGCAACTGTGTTTTTTTTTTTTTATAATAAATAAGCAACCAAATAAAAAAAATACAAGTCCAAAAGAAAATAAAGAAACTAATAAATAAAAGTCCAAAAATAATATCTTCGGTTTCTCCTTTTTGGCAAGTTCAACTTTCCACTTATAGCTTTGAGTCAATCCTGCACAACAAAAACAAAAATACCAAAGACGTAAAATAGAATAAAAAAAATCTAAAAAAATAATAAGAATAAAAATACAAAACCTAAAAATAAAATAAACCTAAAACCTAAACCTAAATACAAGTCTGCGTCGGCGGCACCAAAAATTGATGTATATTTTACAGTGGTAAGAAAAGTGGTTCGTTAAAGACTTGTAGAGATTTGATTTTAGACTTAAGTTTCGAAAACTAAAAATAAAGAAAACTAAATTGAAGTTGTTATCAAGATTTTAGAGAAAACTGAGACTATGGATTCCACTATTTTCCAATTTTCATGTGATTCAGTATTAATACTTATCATGCAATTCTAGACAATATTGCTCCGAAAGAAATTGTGATTCTAAAATATTTCCAATGGTAGATTTTCAAATTACTAGTTGTTAATCTCAAGCATGGAACATCAAGATCCCTAAGCTAAGCATGCACCATCAAGTGAAAACACAACAAGTCAATAAAAATCATTATTTCAATTTTGATTTAATGCAAATAATCATAAAAAGAATTGCAGAAATTAACAAAATAATTGTTACCACATGATTGTTGGAAAAATATCTTCCTTCGTCGCCTCAGCTAAGGGGTTTAGCTCCTCATATTATTCACGTGCTCAAAATAGTTGTTCATAGCTCAAAAGGATGAAAAACAAGAGAAAACTAATAAAGCAGACAACTTGCAACGTTTAACGGGCGTTACAAACTGACTGTTACAGAGCACTGTTGCAATATGAACTATTACGGGAAACGATAGTAGATATATGATGTAGAATAAAAGACTGTTTTGAAGGGTCTAATGTTCTTCGTGTTCTTCAGCAGCAGCAGCAGCAAAACCCGGTTTCCTGCAACTTTGATTTCTCGGATCTGTGGTGTTTTAAACTTCCCCTAACTTCTTCTAAACTTCAATAACCCTCTCTGGAACTCGACAAAGCCTTTTATACACTTCAAAAACCTCAAAATCCCGATTAAATTTCTTCTTTTCTTTTCGTGGAAGTTACGGCAATAATTTCTTCCCTTACTTGTTTCACGCGTTTCTGATCTTTCCAACTCCTCCCCAAATCTTCCTTAGATAGAAACTCATCTTAGGAAATAATATCTTGCCTTTAGTCTCCCTGTAATACCAAAAACCAATTCATACAGGTTCCGTGTATAACTCCACCTATGTTTCTATCCAACTCGAGTTCTAGCCCAATCCGGCCCAACTAAACATCCATACCAGCATTGTATTGCCAAAACAGGCCTAGCCCATTGTAAGGACCCTCAAGCTCGTCAACACTATTAGACTAGTCAAGAGACGAATTAGCCGATAATAACTCGATTAGTTTAACACGAATGTTAATTAATAGGAATTAATCTAACAATGATTTAGATACGAAACTAGTACCCTTGAATAGATCTCGAAAAGTTGCGCAGAACGGACTATTCGAACGTATCAATCGGATACCATAGGAAGAAGATATCATCAAATTAACTTGAATGGTATTTGTATTTCTCTTATAAACCGATTGGCTGCTCTTATATTTTGGACGGGTGCCTTTAGAAATCCGGGTCGGCCTTATCCCCAAAACAAATCGAGAAGAATTCATTTCTCTTCTTTCTTCTTCTCTCATCTTCTTCTTCTTCTTCTGTTCTTCGCCCCTGGCGATTCTGATATTTGAGGTCGAGATAATTAGTTTATTTATCAGATATGATGGTTGGTGGTGGTGATTGATGTTAATCGAGCACGAGATGAAAAGGATAGAGTTGTTGTTGAAATAGGAATTAGGGTTTATAGGTTTGATTGATGTTATTGTAAATCGAAGTTAGGGTTTCTAGAAGAATTCAAAGATAAATTAAGAGATAGAATTAGTGTTCTAAGAGAAGGAATTGAATGGGTTTAGGTTTAATTGGAGTTATGAAGCTGTTTTAGGAAAGAATCAAATAATAAGGGTTTCTCAGAAAATTAAATAAAAGTTCGATTAGTGATGAATAAGATGAAATTAGAGATGGGTTTCATCTGAGTTAGAATTTGAAGATGAATAATAGTTTGAAATTGGTGATTGGTGTTTGGATCTGTTTTAATGAAGATTTGGGATTTAGGGTTCTTGAGTTTTGGGTTGCAAATGGAACAGAGATAGGTCTAGTACTGATTGAATCGGAATCAAAAGGAGTTTGGTCTGCTGTCAGGAATAATTGTTAGTGTCCAAGGTAATTCTTCTCCACTAAATTGAATTTTATTAAGATATGTAATCAAATTGAAGTAATTGTTGTTTTAGTTCTGAATTGATGGGTTGTTTCATGGGTTTGTGTTGGGATTGAGTTAGATAATGATTTGAGGTCTTGTTATATTTTCTTATGAGATTTGAGCTGAAGCAGTGGCTGAATTGATGAGGATATTAGTCAAGCATGGTGGTAGTGATACATGTATGGATACAATGAGAATACATAGAACCTCAATTACAATTTGGTGGTGTTACATGATTTCAGGGAGTTCATGGAGTTAAATTCAGTTGAAGTTGATTGAGCATTTGGAACCAGTGGTAGATGTAAATTGTAGGGAGGACTGGGAAGTGTTGTAATGATGTTGTTAGTATTGTGAGTTCTAGGTAAATATAATTTGAAATAGAAATGGTAATGAGTTGGTAAGGACAAGGCTGGGTTATGGTTATGGAATTTGAATTGTGAGTGACGGTAATGAATTGAAATGGGTTATTCCGGTTTATACTTGAAATGAGCTGGGACTGATGTGTATGAAGGTAGTGTGTGTATGTATTGATAGAAGTGTATATGGAACTGGAGTTGGAGATGGAAGCAGTAATGAAGTTGTGACAGAACTGTTGTATGTAATTGAGATTTCTCTAAAGAGTTTGATAGGGATAGAGTAGATGGTTATAGTTTTGAGGATGAAATTCAGAGTATGAAGTTGAAGTTGAATTGTGGAGTTCAGATTTAAGTGGTGGTGATTCATTTTGGTACCTATGTTGCTTAAAGCTGCCATTGCAGGTAGTCTGTGTTATTTTTGTAAATCAATTTTGTGTTGTGATTTGAATAAATGAATTAATGCAATGAGTAGGTTGAAGTTGAATCTGAGTTAGAGTTCTAAAGTTAGAATTACATCTGGGTTAGAAGAACGCTTGACCTATCTAACTGAACTTACTCGGTCTGATTCAGTTATGTTTAGCTGACTCAGTTAATCTGACTGAGTCGAGTTGACCTTATTAAACTGAGTTGAATCGGTTTGACTCAGTGGACCTTGACCGTGTTGATTACCCTGGACTTGACCTTGACTGGACGTGGACTGTCAGTTGATCCCTTTGACTGTCAGTTTGACCGTTAGTTGACGTAAATGGTCCGGGCCTTAGATTAATGGGTTTGTGTAGTGGATTTGGGCTTAGGATTAGTATTCCTATTTTAATGTTTTGGACCCCTTATGGTCCGAATTAGACTTTGACATCTTCTACAAAGTTGTAGATATTCTTAAGACATATCTAATGGACTATAAAACCAACTTAGCTGGACTAGTAAACCATAGATGAGTTAAAGTAAAGAATGAAAAGGTGTAAGTTCATAAATAGACCTTAGAACCATTAGATAGTTCACTTAGCTTATAACTAGAGAATTGTATGAAATTATGTTTCGAGCCTTGTGTGAGCGTTTTGGCTAAACTCTTAGAGTGCTTGTATGATTAACAGTTAGACTTTATTAACAACGATCGATTCAAAGGATGAACCAATGGATCGTGGATATCGAGGTAGGCGTGGCTTGTCATCAAAAGAGGTGGGAATTTATATTTATCTCTTTTGTGATTATTGTTGTTTTTTTTTACAAAAGTTTGTGCTTAACAAAATTCATGCATTATCTGATTGTGTATTCCATGCTTTGTTTTATTTAAAATCCCGAAAGTACTGTTGATTTCTTTTTAGCTTTCCATTGCTTGGAAAGGAATTGTAATGTTTCGTTTGTCTTTATGAATTGTTTGGGAAATAATAATTTCCATTTGATTGCTTGGAAAATGAGACTTTCCATCTATGGTATATAGGATATTGTTCCTTCATTTATACCTACTTATCGTCGAGGTGGAGGCTGAATCACCTTATTAGTATCTAGGTGGAGGCTGAATCACCATATTATTATCTAGGTGGAGGCTGAATCACCACATTATACATTGTTTGGAAGGAGTTAGTTCCATATACATGATTGTTTACCTATGTGAAATTGGTTGTGTTTTAGTGTCAGGGAAAACATGAATTGTTTTTAGATCTTTTCAATGATTACTTAAAAGTTAAATGTTATTCCTACTGGGCACCCCTTTTAGGGATGATGTGCTCACCCATTCCCACTTTCAGTTTCAGTGACAGATCAAAGTTGCGCAGCGGAAGTTTCGAGGAGTTGAGTTCGTTAGTTTGGTTAACTTCGGCTATGTTTGTTATGTTGTATATTTTATTTGTAATCTAAATGACTATTGTATATGTATCATTTGAGAGAAGCAATTGTATTTATATATTTCAGAGCAGGGATAGTTTTTGGGTTAAGTTTTGTAGCAGATTTCTTAATTGAGTGTTGAAGTAAATGCTTTAGATTTTTAGGGCCTCTTTATTTAGTTAATCCCTTGGATTAGTCAGCTGCTAGCTTAGGGGGCGCTACAACGTTGGTATTAGAGCTCACTATTAGATCTTTCATGGGAATAGATAAAAATTGCCAGTGCCAGTTAGTGAACTAGATTAGTTTAGAACTGGGTTGGGTTATGAGATAAATCTTAATCACTAAAAGCTATCAATAATTAAAAGATTTATTTGATTGTTTGTTTGTTTGTATGATTGTTTGTGTATGTAATGAAGTAAAAATTGTAGGGTATACCAATAACTTTAGCTAATAAAGATTAGAGAATAATTAGTCTAAAAAGTATGAACACGTAAACAATCCTATACTAGAAAAATAGTAAAATCAGTATTATTGACAAATCTTGAAAGTCGCACAAAAATTTATTGAGTACCTTGACTTATATGTAGAATCAACCATTTATAATTACAATAAATGTTAATAATATTGTTGGGACTTAATAATATTTATAAGAGTAATTAGAGTTATAGTTTAACCGTCAATGTTAACAATAAAAATATTGTAATAGTAATAATAGATGATAATATAGTAATAATAATTTTAATAAAAATGTTAGCATTTATCGATTAGTATTATATTGAACATAACTTAACTAAAATCTCATTGAAGACTTATAACAATAAAAAAAAATTATGAGTAAATAGTTATGGGGATTTGATAAGCGCTTATTTACGATTAAGTTTAGTAAATTAAACTAATAACAAATTAGAGATATATGATTTGCGTATAAACTAGATAGTTGATATAATACATATTTGGCATTAGACTTAAGGAAGCGAGGATATAATATATAAAATAATAAGGCACTTGTTAGAAATCTTGTACCGAAATTATCTTTGGGCTAACAAATAATCTAGTAAATCTTTAAAATGAAACAAATATACGTGAAGTAGTAATAATAGTATTCGGATGCTTAGTGTAATATAAGAATTAAAAGAAAATAAATTCATATAGTGATAGGATCCTTCTTCGTAAATAGATTTAATCATCTTTTGAAATGAAAAATTAGTGTGACGAACTTAAACTGTTAGAATTTAAATTAGTTTTATATTGAGATAACTTAAATTAAAATCTCATTAAGACGATAAAATAATGATTAGGATTAAATACCTTTATTAGTACTTATTCAAGATTAATTTTGCGAAGTTAACAAATAACAAATTAGCATTGTGTGTTGTGTTCAAACCATATAATTAATATAAGACTCATTAGGTAGGATTAAGAACGTGAGGTCATATAATGCTTAACATAAAGACTAAACTTGTTAACGATCTTATACTCATATTATCTTTAGTCCAATAAATGATTCACAAAATCACTAAATTATATACACGAAGTGATATTTATAGTACTTGAATGGTTAGTACGAAGTTAGACTTGAAGGAGAACAATTTTGCTTGTGAATAGGATACTTATTATTAAGACTAAAATCTATAGACTATTAAGACATATTAAAATTTTATGCGGACTCAAAATTTAAATCATATTAAATTACCAACGCCACTGTATAACAATATACAATATACGGATTCAACATCAATAAATGAAATCTATTATATCAATCTTTACGTGAAAGTAAAATTATATTTACAAGATTAGGACGTAATAAAATTAAACTAAGGATCAATATATACTAAGTAGTTATTCTGGTCGTATTTTAGTTACATTAGTAAGCAAATAGGAAAAATGATAAAACAATAATGAAAATGGTAATATAATTAAGACCATAGCTTTTGATAAGATAAGAAAATAATAATACTGCATAATACTAACTACTATAAAATTTAGAGTTATTGTAAATATCATTTGGATAATAATTATAGGATAGTAATAGCAAAATGTAATTTTTATTAATAGTACAACTTAAGGATTATTTAACAAAAATATAAATTTAAGGAAATAAAGTTAGATCAAATCGAATCTAGTATTAATAATAAAATTAAACTTGACATTGTGATTAATTACCATATAAACGACATGATCAGCGAGGGAGACGCAGGAAACTAAAATAGACGACGCAATGGAAAACAACACACAAAACAACCGAAAGACATGGAACCTGGCGAGGGCAAAGAAGTGTCGCGAGATTGAATAGTTGTACATGGCGACACTTTTCGCGAGACATTCCCGAAAATAAAGGATAGCTTAGTTGTCATCCACTATGTATTACCCTATATAAAGGGTCGAGTGAGTCATTGCAAAGGGATCTTTTTGAGAATTGTTAGGCAAGTCATTAGGAGAGAGAAAGTTTAAGAGTGTTTTACTTGCTAAGTGTAATTCTACTTTTCTTGTGTAGAACTCATGAAATTAATCAATAAACATTCTCAATTATGCAACTTTCAATGGATTAATTAACCAAAATATAATGAGGGTGTAGTGTGGGATTTCTGCTACTACATATGCGCTAGAAACAGGGACGAGCAAGTGATTGACGAAGAAATTGGGAAGAATTTGGATTAACAGAGAAGAGATTTGGAAAAGATACTCAAGAATTCATTGAAAAGAAAGATGGCTAGAAAGAAGAAACATACGGGAACAACCAACGATTGTAAGAAGAAGTGGGAGACTTCTTTGGGGAAAGGAGGAATGAAACAGGAGAATCTTCAAGGATGAATATGAGAAATGACGGAGAAGATCAAAATCAACCGCCGATCTCCCCGAGAAGCAAACGCGGCTGTGGATTATGATAGAGTAAGTGTACATACTTGGAGATCCGATTCGAAGACGAGAGAGAAGAGCAAGAACGGTTGGTGAACAATGGACAAGGAGAGCAAGGGATGAATGGAGAAATGAATTCGGGAAATGAAGAAATGGCGGCGTTAGAGAGATTGAGACAAACGGTGCTCGAAGAGAGACGATTAGAAGCGGAGGAGCGAGCAAACTTGACAAGACAAAATCATGAATTGAGGATGGAAAATATGAGGTTGCAAAGTAGGAGATCTAGAAGTAGCGAGATCAAGATCTAGATTGAACAGAGAAGAAAGAAGGAGAGTTTTACCAACGAAAGCGAGGGAGAAACACAAGATCCAAACGCGAGCATGGTGAGAGAAGAGGAGAAATAGAAGATCGTTATATTCCTCACTAGAAAATCTTCCAAATGAGCGAAATGGGGAAAATCAAGGAAACATGCAATTCCAAGGACCGAATGACCCAGCTGGCTTGAAGGAAGAATAATCCTACATGGGAGAGAAGAATTGAGAAGAAAGCAGAGAGATCGAGGATGACATTGAGAGACACTATATTGAACAAGCGCGACTAGCTCGCGAGAGAGAAAGGCTAAGAGAAGAAATGGAAAATCAAGAGATGGAGGAGGCAATCCGGCAAAATAACCATGATAACCGCGAAAGAAGAAGGGAAGGAGAATCGTACTAATAGAAATATTAATGAAGAATATGAGAGGGTGCGGAGATGATGAGAGGCGAGAGGCAACCAAGAAGAGAGAACAACCGATATAATGGCGTGCGAATTAACGAAAGAGACGAAGAAGAGCGTCGCGAGGAAAGGAGAGGGGAAAATAATGAGCGGGAAGGTCAAAATAGGCACGAGCGAAGAAGGAGAGAAGCGAGCTAAAAGACCAAGTAGAAACAAATTTCGAGGCAAATGAACAAATCTTAAGAGAACTAGGCGAAATGAGAGGATTCTTGAATAACGAAGGCAAGGAGGAAGGAGACAACTGGACGAAGCCATCGCAGAAGCCGCGAAGAACCCCTTCACGCTAGAAGCAGATGGGAGGAATACCTCCTAAGTGCAATCTACGCATTAACCAACATCTTTGATGGAACAACCTGTGCGATACAACATATTAAAGCTTACATGAGATGTATGTTACAATGGGAGAATCATGATGCTATATTATGCAAATATTTCGCGTCAAGCTTAATAGGAGAAGCACTAAAATGGTTTGAAGGTCTGCCAAGGAACACAATCACATCATTCAATCATTTACAAGCCACATTCCGGGAGCATACATAAGTAACAACTCTTGCGACCAGGTATTGAAGATGTATTTGGATTGAAACAAAGGATTGGCGAGAGTTTAAGACGATTTGACAGTAAGATGGAGGACCATGTGTAGCGAAATGGCAGGACGGGTTGAGGAGAGATATCTCATACTCTCATTTGTGAATGCTCTCTTCGCGACTAACTTGTTATACATTCAAATTTTTAGAATCAAAAATACAATCACAATGGCTGAACTGCGAGAATTACAGGAAGAATACATCGCCTTAGAAGAAAGACGAGAATGAAATGAATTCTTATCCGATCGCGAATACAAGCTCTAACGCCGCGAACGCAAGATTGCTGCCTCAATTCATAAATACGGTGGCGAGCACTTCGCAGGGGACAAGCGAGGCAAGGAGAGCGATGAGGAACAACGAGAAGATAGTAGCTATGGGAAGTCATGATCAAGAAGAGTTTGAACGTGAAAGGAATTATTACAACCGTAATGACAATAATAAGATTCAGAGGCTAGATCATGTGCAAGAAACTTATGGTGGACGAAGGCAAAATAACCGTGAAGGGCGAGAGAAATCGCGAGAACAATATGGGAGCGAGATTAAGATGCCTCCACTTGAATGCTAGCGTTGAAAAGATCTGGGAAGCTATACTTGTGATGGAAAATGTACCAGCACCTTGGAATGTTGGGATGGAACCACCGCCGGAGATAGAAGCCATGAGTTTTGTTCTTACCATCGCTTCCATGGGCATCAAACAAACGATTGTAGAAACATAAAGAGAATTATTCTCGGGATGATCGATCGGGGAAGTTGAATCACTTTCTAAGGGGAGAAGAAACAAGTCGACATTACCACCACCACCGAGAGATGCCGAAGCAGTGTCGGCGAAGGGAAAGGAAACATTTGTGATAGAAGTAGGAACCAAAGCTAAGAATTTGAATTGCAACTCTATCGTCCACTCTATCGCACCATCGAAGATTTTCATGACAACGTGCTCGGTAGAGTCTTTGCGAGAGATGCTAATGATAAAGAAATAATGAGTGCAGCGAGGACAACGCTTGATTAGAAAAGTGGCGATTGAAGACTATTTCTTTCTCTGCAGAGATGAAGTACCAAAAGGAAGAGAAACACACGATAGCCCGTTGGTTGTGAGACTAGAGATTAACCCGAAACCGGTTGATGGAGAAGATGATGAGGCGAAGCTTGTTGGGCGATCAACCGAATTCTAATCGACACCGGAAGTTCGGTGAATATTCTCTTCTACCATACTTACAAGACGATGGGCGGAAAAGATGAGGATTTAATTCCCTCGACATACAAGATATATGGCTTTAACGGCACCGCAAACAAACCAAAAGGAGAGGTTCACATGAGAATATCTCTACAAGGATTATCCACTGATATTTTATTGTGTGGTTGATGTGGAATCTCCATACAATGCGCTGATTGGGAGACCATGGCTTCATGAAATCTTGGGAGTCGCGTCAACGTATCATCAATGTATTAAATTCCCACATCCAAATGGCATTGGTATTATACAAGGAGATTGGAAGAGTCGCAACAATGTCATGAAATAGATGTGAAAGCTCAGAAGAAAGGAATGCCAAAGAAAAGGGTGGAAACTTGACATGTGAGAGATGAGCAGAGAAAGGAAAAACTAATGGTAGATGCTATAGAAGTGAGGGCTGAACGTACCATGCGAGATGAATGCTTAGAGACAGACCAATATTATAGCAATGAAGAAGCAAAAAGATATGAGGAACAAAAGGCATAAGAAGTGAATAATCAATAACAAACGAGGATGCAAAGTAACAACTCGAGGTAATGATATGCGAGAATCTCATGAGAAGAGTAAAAATGAGAATTCGACTAAGAAAGAAAAGTGAAATACAACAAGTGAAAAAGAAGCGTGCGAATACTTCGCAAACAAATATCGACAAATAATGAAACATGAATGATTGAATGATTTAACAAATATAAATGCGCAAATGAATGGGACGAACCTTTATGGCGTACACCCTAGTTCGCGAATAACATTTCGTAAGAGGCAAATGTAAGACCTAAAGTGCGTCATATAAGGGGTATCTCTCGCCGTGGTTCGGGGAAGGTTACACCGCTCCCGAAGCCTGAACCATGTAAATTTGGGGCCCATGAAAGCCTATCAGGAAGAGGTACCTTGGATTCCCAACTATATATGTAGGTTATACCGGGTTGGGCGACCGAGGGTCTCTTCTAGGAGTCGGTGTATGCACAAGGCGCCGAGGTACGGTTGAGCCGAGTGCCCGGGATGGATGAACCTACCTGGCCATTCTTGGCAAGTCTTGGCATGCGTTGCACTCGCCGAAGAAAACTCCACTTAGGGTGCAGTCTCGTAACCATAAACCGCTATAGGTATAAGGGATAAGAGCTGCGAAAACAACTGGTTGTTGTTAAGACCGGATGGGAGGAGCTAGTCTTGTATGGCCGATGTTTCGCCTCCTTGAAGGGGCAAGGGGGAGATGATAAGGCGACACTCTCCATTAGGGGTGTCAAACAGACGCAAATGTCATGAGACTTTGTTTTCGCAAGAAGACTTAGGCTTGTCATATTTGTGCAATGATCTGCAGAGGCAATAATACTAACGCGAGGGTAAAGGCGAGATCAATGGGTCTTTACATGAAAGTGTACGGACGTCTGCCGATTTCGTCGCACGGCAATGTCATGGGGCTTTATGTTCGCAAGGATATTTAGGCCTGTCATATTGTCGCAATTAAAACATCCTGAGAGGCAAAAATACTTGGAAAATGATAAGACAAGATCAATGGGTCTTTACATGCAAGTGTAAAGACGTCCCCTGCGATTTTGTCGCGATGAAAGGTGGCAGGGAGGACCTCTAATTAGGGAGGTCTAACTCGGAAGACCACACAAAATGATAAGGCAAGGTCAATGGGCCTTTACATGAAAGTGTAGAGGCGGCTGCGATCTTGTCGCGGCGAAAAGAGATAGAATTCTCGATTCATAAAGATACTGCGATCTCGTCGCGGCTATACAATTAATAACCAACAAAATACTTGATGACAACTAAAATCTTCCATCGAAGAAGAATACCGAGAGGCAAGTATGGGAATGGAAAAGATGAAATATTGCTATTCATCTTCGATGAAAGAATTATACATCAATAATATCAAGGAAGAACTACCAAAAAAGGGATTGAAGATTGAATTCAAAGGAGAAAAATCCAAGAAATATACGAGACATGTACGAGATATTACAAAGAGAAAGAAAACGAAAAAAGTTATCTCTTTGGTGATTCTTCTTCTTCATATGATTCTTGCCCGATTATTCTCATCGCCGAGAATTTTCTTCTTCGCCGGCCTCGCTATCGAAACGTCTCGAGACAAAGTGATTCTCGGGAACCTTTTCAAGGAGCCGGGATATGAATGCGAGAGGGATATTGCGGTCCTTACGGACATACTCCATACCTCATTGCGAAAACGAAGCAAGCATCATTGTTAAAATTCTCCCTTTGTCGTTAAAAATTGTTTCTTCAATTTTGAATATTTATTCTCATGAAGGAGGAGATTCTTTGCGAGCTGTTCTTTTTCGGTTTCGAGTTCTTCAATTCTCATTTGGAAAATTCCGTGAGTTGTTCTTTCTCAGATTCAAGCTCTCTAATTCTAGCTTGAAGCCTCTTCTCAGATTCTGCAAATAAGTAACAACAAGTTAATAATTTACAAGCAATATTACAGAAGTAAGAAGTAGTAAGGTGTAATAAATAACCTTCTCTATCAGATATCATATCTTTAATCAAGGAAGTATGCTCGGGCGTAAAGACTAACATCAACACCTAGGTTATTTTTTCAGGCGTTATCTAAAACTTTCGCAGCCCGGGCGAATTCATCATCATTATTTATAACAAGGAGCGAACGAATCGATCTTCTCGCTCACTAAGCAAAGAGTTACAGGCGAAGCAATTCATCTCGCTCAATTTGTAATTCAAGGAGAGATTTTTGAAAAGTCGCTAATGCCTGTGCACCATTGTTAGTAATGCGATCTTTATCATCTATATGGTCGCTAATTTTCTTCCTCAAAACTTTGATTTCTTTATTGGACTCAAGAAACATTCGTTTAAATTGGTTGGCAGCACTTAAACCAGATCTATGTTCGATTTCTAAAAGACGATATTTGGACTGAAGTTCATTTAATGAAAGGAGTTAATTTTGTTTGATGAACTACTTAAAGAGTTGTTGAGGTGAGCGAGAAGAAGGTTATTATCCATAGGATCGGAAATGTATGGAGAAGAATAGCCTCATCGGAGAGATTATATACATCTGCGAAAGTAATAAGTCGGTAGCAATAGGCGACCATTAAAATAAAAATAATAAAAGGAGGTAAAATTTTATACCATAAAGTTCTTTGATTGGCATTTTGAAAGAGGACACCTTATCCTTTTGGGAAGTAAGTTCGGTGTTTAACTTTTGAATTCTCTCGTCTTTCTCACGAGATGACGCAGCTTCGGTCTCTAATTCTGAACCTTCTCGCTCAACCGCAAATTCTTCTTTTCAAGATTATTGCGCCTTCTCTCAAGGTCCGAGGCAACTACAAAGGAAGATCTTCCAACCTAGGAAAGGAGATAGAAAAAGCTGTTAATACATATACAACAATATAAAGTCAATGGGGAGATATGATTGTATACATACCAAGGATCAAGCGCATTCAAGAAGTCGGAGACATAGTTCTAGAGACTCCATTGAAAGAATCATTGCCTTCGGTAGAGTGGCATTGCACACGTTTGCGAGAGTCCCGCAAAGAGAAGCTAGGGGAGCATCTCCCATTCCTTGGAAAGAATCGAGAGAAGATCTTGGACAACCGACCCATAGAAGAACTAGTTAACGGGGTCCACGTAGCGAGAGAGCGATTCGAATCATGGTCATCCTCATCGAAGGCTCGAGTTTGAGTTAAGGCGAGAGGAAGATTGAATCTTTCGCTTCTTAGTTAAGGGGGCAGAGGATTTACTCTTGCGGCGACAGTTTACCCTTACTTTTAGTCTTCGCAAGAATAGTTTTTTCAACTTCAACCTTCGCATACACATAAAGATAAGAAAACAGGAGAGGCAACAATACTTGTTTTAAATAAGAAGAAAGGAAATGATTCTTACTTCACTGCAAGCGATCGAAGCAATGTCGAGTATCCTCCGACGGATCATTTTTGTAGCTTCTTTTCAATCAGCTATCTGAAAGATTTCACAAATTCAGCAATTACAGAAAGGAAATTACGAAAGTCAAGTTTAAAGTCGAAAACATACCTCTTTCTTCTTCTCGGGCCATTTGAATTCCCAAGGATGATATCCTGCGAGATTCGCAGGAAGAATATGCGAGCCCCGCGATATAAGGACCATTTAAGATCAAGGGTACGACCCACCATTTCTCATCTTTGGAATGGCGAGGAGAGGAATTATTGCCTGGGTGCCAATCAATGTCTTGCATGAGTAATTTGTCTTCTGAGACATTATCATTTTTCTTCAAACGAACACCCCAGCGAGATCTCGCATTCACCATAGTTATCACTCGAGTAATTTTCAAAGAAATTCTCCACAAAGTGTATTTCTCCACTGACTATTTCCAAGTCTGCGAATTTGGGATTTACGCGGTGTTAGGGTATAAAGATCCTTTTCCCGCACCGCGGTTCGCGAACTCAAGCATCAGCGAATACAATCGCCATTTAGTTGATAAACGGCCGAGAGAATTTTTCATGGGCCAAAATTTCATAAAATAAAGGTAACTCAGGATCATACAAGGGAATAGGGAGTCCCGCGAGGAGCTGACCTAGCGAGACTATAATCCTCTGATCATTACATTGATGATCAGAGAAAAGATTTACAGAAAGAATGGATGAGGGTTCTTGATCAGGAATGGTTGTGAGTAAAACCCTTCTCGAGCAACTTCGTTGAACTTCTTCAAAAGGAGTTTTGTATCCACGATCGATGGAAGCCATCTATCGGTATGGGAATGAATGAAAGATCGGAGATCAAAAACAAGCGCTAGAAAGGTTGAAGAAAAGCTTTGCGAAAAGCGGGAGCGCAAATTGCGGAAGGAGAGAGTCAAAGAAAGATTCCGAGAGAGAAATTAAAGAATGAAAAGGAGGGGAAAAGAAAACTATATATAGGGAAAAAGATCCTCGAGAAAACGAGGTCATTTAATGCGAAGAGACATGAACGGTCAAGAAAAGTGGTTAGAAGAAACGTGTCAAGAGAAGGCATTAATAATCAAAATCCGTGTAAAAGTACAAAATCAAGATAAGCGATCGCGGCAACAACATTGTAAAAATCTCATGGTACTCTTCCCTCGCAGGAGAGATAAGAGACGATACTTCATATATATCTCAAAGAAGCTCAGGAACTTCGCAAAAGAATAGAGGCAAGTACGTACTTTTAAGTACAATATTCTTCTTTCGTTCCTTCATCAACAAAGATCAAAGACTACTAGGACAACGGATTTTTCCTTCAAGATCGCCCTTCAAGCAATATTCAAGGAAAAAGAGGCAAGATGTAGGATCATAATATCGCAATGCATAGGGTTCGCGAGATCAATAAACGACAGTACCGCGAGGGAGACGCAGGAAACTAAAATAGACGACGCAATGGAAAACAACACACAAAACAACTGAAAGACATGGAACCTGGCGAGGGCAAAGAAGTGTCGCGAGATTGAATAGTTGTACTTTCGGCGACACTTCGCGAGACATTCCCAGAAAATAAAGGATAGCTTATTTGTCATCCACTATGTATTACCCTATATAAAGGGGTCGAGTGAGTCTGTTGCAAAGGGATCTTTTTGAGAATTGTTAGGCAAGTCATTAGGAGAGAGAAAGTTTAAGAGTGTTTTACTTGCTAAGTGTAATTCTACTTTTCTTGTGTAGAACTCATGAAATTAATCAATAAACATTCTCAATTATGCAACTTTCAATGGATTAATTAACCAAAATATAATACCATTAACTTATACCAGCCTAAGATATAAGTGTAATAATAATAATAAAATATTAATACTAAACAACTATGAACAATTGTTCGAGGTTATTTACTTATACCAAGTCACATAATGAAATAAACAAATGGATACAACATTAAATAGTAACATTTAGATAATGGTTGTAACATTAAGTTATTCTTAAATAGTACAAGAATTTAAAGATTATTTGGATATACTAATATAGTTTCATTTGGAATTAAAATTCGATTTCATTAAAATAAATATATAATAAAAATGATAAATAAACATTAAAATAAATTTTGAAAACTAAATCTCTTAAAATGACGTGAACTATTTATATATTTTACGAAGAATTTATCAGACTTACACCAATTACGATAATAGTTTAGAGAATCCAACACTGGGGAATAGTGAGGTTGGTGATTCTGATGTGTTCAGGTGATACTTGTGACGTAGTAGGCATTGTCAGGCGTCATGAACCTAGACAAGGCAACTGCATTCTTGTATCACTAGGCATGGAAGGGAGACTTGCTTCTCTTAGTGAACTGATAGATCCCAAATTTTTACTTAGAAACTTTGTTATAAAGTATATTCTGTCGTAATTAGGACCATTGATCTTACTGACATAGAAACTAGTATATTGAACATAGAGCCACAAAATTTAGTTGTAGAGACCATTTAGGTTTGTGCCTTGTTTCTTGTTGTTTTGCGCTTAGACAAAAAAGAGGATTTTCTATAAGGTGGGGAGTTTTGAAGATCAGAAGGATGGTTCGATTTTCGAGGACGAAAATGAATAAGGTGGGGAGAATGTAAGGACCCTCAAGCTCGTCAACGCTATTAGACTAGTCAAGAGACGAATTAGCCGATAATAACTCGATTAGTTTAAAACGAATGTTAAGTAATAGGAATTAATCTAACAACGATTTAGATACGAAACTAGTACCGTTGAATAGATCTCGAAAAGTTGCGCAGAACGGACTATTCGAACATATCAATCGGATACCATAGGAAGAATATATCATCAAATTAACTTGAAGGGTATTTGTATTTCTCTTATAAACCGCTTAGCTGCTCTTACATTTTGGAAGGGTGCCTTTAGAAATCCTGGTTGGCCTTATCCCCAAAACAAATCGAGAAGAATTTATTTCTATTCGTTCTTCTTCTTTCTTCTTCTTCTGTTCTTCGCCCCTGGCGATTCTGAGATTTGAGGTCGAGATAATTAGTTTATTTATCAGAGATGGTGGCTGGTGGTGGTGATTGATGTTAATCGAGCACGGGATGAAAAGGATAGAGTTGTTGTTGAAATAGGAATTAGGGTTTATAGGTTTGATTAATGTTATTGTAAATCGAAGTTAGGGTTTCTAGAAGAATTCAAAGATAAATTAAGAGATGGAATTAGTGTTCTAAGAGAAGGAATTGAATGGGTTTAGGTTTAATTGGAGTTATGAAGCTGTTTTAGGAAAGAATCAAAGAATTAGGGTTTCTCAGAAAATTAAATAGAAGTTCGATTAGTGATGAATAAGATGAAATTAGAGATGGGTTTTATCTGAGTTAGAATTTGAAGATGAATAATAGTTTGAAATTGGTGATTGGTGTTTGGATCTGTTTTATTGAAGATATGGGATTTAGGAATCTTGAGTTTTGGGTTGCAGATGGAACAGAGATAGGTCTAGTACTGATTGAATCGGAATCAAAAGGAGTTTGGTCTGCTGTCAGGAATAATTGTTAGTGTCCAAGGTAATTCTTCTCCAGTAAATTGAATTTTATTAAGATATGTAATCAAATTGAAGTAATTGTTGTTTTAGTTCTGAATTGATGGGTTGTTTCATGGGTTTGTGTTGGGATTGAGTTAGATAATGATATGAGGTCTTGTTATATTTTCTTATGAGATTTGAGTCAAGCAATGGGCTGAATTGATGAGGATATTAGTCAAGCATGGTGGTAGTGATACATGTATGGATACAATGAGAATACATAGAACTTCAATTACAATTTGGTGCTGTTAAATGATTTCAGGGAGTTCATGGAGTTAAATTCAGTTGAAGTTGATTGATCATTTGGAACCAGTGGTAGATGTAAATTGCAGGGAGGACTAGGAAGTGTTGTAATGATGTTGTTAGTATTGTGAGTTCGAGGTAAATATACTTTGAAATAGAAATGGTAATGACTTGGTTAGGACAAGGCTGGGTTATGGTTATGAAATTTGAATTGTGAGTGACGGTAATGAACTGAAATGGGTTATTCCGGTTTATACTTGAAATGAGCTGGGACTGATGTGTATGAAGGTAGTGCGTGTATGTATTGATAGAAGTGTATATGGAACTAGAGTTGGAGATGGAAGCAGTAATGAAGTTGTGACAGAATTGTTGTATGGAATTGAGATTGCTCTAAAGAGTTTGATAGGGATAGAGTAGATGGTTATAGTTTTGAGGATGAAATTCAGAGTATGAAGTTGAAGTTGAAGTTGAATTGTGGAGGTCAGATTTAAGTGGTGGTGATTCATTTTGGTACCTGTGTTGCTTAAAGCTGCCATTGCAGGTAGTCTGTGTTATTTTTATAAATCAATTTTGTGTTGTGATTTGAATAAATGAATTAATTCAATGAGTAGGTTGAAGTTGAATCTGAGTTAGAGTTCTAAAGTTAGAATTGCATCTGTGTTAGAAGAATGCTTGACTTATCTGACCGAACTTACTCAGTCTGATAAAGTTATGTTTAGCTGACTCAGTTAATCTGACTGAGTCGAGTTGACCTTATTAAACTGAGTTGAATAGGTTTGACTCAGTGTACCTTGACCGTGTTTATTACCCTGGACTTGACCTTGACTGGACGTGGACTGTTAGTTGATCCCTTTGACTGTCAGTTTGACCGTTAGTTGACATAAATGGTCCGGGCCTTAGATTAATGGGTTTGTGTAGTGGATTTGGGCTTAGGATTAGTATTCCTATTTTAATGTTTTGGACCCCTTATGGTCCGAATTAGACTTTGACATCTTCTACAAAGTTGTAGATATTCTTAAGACATATCTAATGGACTATAGAACTTAGCTGGACTAGTAAACCATAGATGAGTTAAAGTAAAGAATGAAAAGGTGTAAGTTCATAAATGGACCTTAGAACCATTAGATAGTTCACTTAGCTTATAACTAGAGAATTGTATGAAATTATGTTTCGAGCCTTGTGTGAGCCTTTTGGCTAAACTCTTAGAGTGCTTGTATGATTAACAGTTAGACTTTATTAACAACGACCGATTTAAAGGATGAGCCAATGGATCGTGGATCTCGAGGTAGGCGTGGCTTGTCATCAAAATAGGTGGGAATTTATATTTAGCTCTTTTGTGATTATTTTTGTTTTCTTTTACAAAAGTTTGTGCTTAACAAAATTCATGCATTATCTGATTGTGTATTCCATGCTTTGTTTTATTTAAAATCCCGAAAGTACTGTTGATTTCTTTTAAGCTTTCCATTGCTTGGAAAGGGATTGTAATGTTTCGTTTGTGTTTATGAATTGTTTGGGAAATAAGAATTTCCATTTGATTGCTTGGAAAATGAGACTTTCCATCTATGGTATATAGGATACTGCTCCTTCATTTATACATACGTATCGTCGAGGTAGAGGCTGAATCACCTTATTAGTATCTAGGTGGAGGCTGAATCACCATATTATTATCTAGGTGGAGGCTGAATCACCATATTATACATTGTTTGGAAGGAGTTAGTTCCATATACATGATTGTTTACCTATGTGAAATTGGTTGTGTTTTAGTGTCAGGGAAAACATGAATTGTTCAAATCATTTCAATGATTACTTAAAAGTTAAATGTTATTCCTACTGGGAACCCCTTTTAGGGATGATGTGCTCACCCATTCCCACTTTTAGTTTCAGTGACAGAACAGAGTTGTGCAGCGGAAGTTTCGAGGAGTTGAGTTCGTTAGTTTGGTTAACTTCGGCTATGTTTGTTATGTTGTATATTTTATTTGTAATCTAAATGACTATTGTATATGTATCATTTGAGAGAAGCAATTGTATTTATATATTTCAGAGCGGGGATAGTTTTTGGGTTAAGTTTTGTAGCAGATTTCTTAATTGAGTGTTTAAGTAAATGCTTTAGATTTTTAGTGCCTCTTTATTTAGTTAATCCCTTGGATTAGTCAGCTGCTGGCTTAGGGGGCGCTACACCCATGAAAATCAGCAATTGAATCTCGTTAAAACTGGTCCAAATCATCAACCCTAATTCTGCCATTAAAACACCAATTTTTCCCGCCAAAACGTTCCTTTTGAAATGAAATAGATGGAGTGCCCCTAGTAATTCCAGGGGTGCAGATAGTAGTGAGGTGTAAATAGCAAGTAGGGTACCCCTTATCAGTGGCGTACCCCTTAGTAATTGAGATGCCCCTTATCCAAACTGAGACTCCGAATAGTGAGTATCCTTCAGGTGCCTTTATCAACTTTTCGAGCCGATTTCTCCACACATGTTTATTTCTCCAAAAACACCTACAAAGACATAAAATACCAAAATAAGCACAAAATCGAGTACTAACAATACATAAAATTGAGATCAAAATAGACACATAAATGCGTCTATCAATCAACCCTTGGTGAAGGAGCCTCCTTCTGCTGAGATGATTGCTACTCGATCAAGATTGAAGCATTTCCCTGGTGGTGATAAATGGAAAATATCTCCATGATGTTCACAAGTAAGTATTCTTTGTACAATCTTCACAAAATTATGATAACTTTTTTGTAGTTGCAGGAAATCCCACACTACACCCCTCACTCGAATTTGCTTAATTAAACCATTTGAAGATGAGTAACAATATATTTTATTGATTGTTTTCTTGAAAGATTTACAAAGAAATGTAGAACAGAGCTAAAGAAATTACAATCACTCTTAATTTTCTCTCTCCTAATGACTTGCTTAACAATTCAAAAAGAATCCCCCTTACAACAGACTAACTCAACCCTTTATATAGGATAATACACAGTGGATGACAGCTAAGCTGTCCTTTATTTTCGGGAATAACTCGCGAAGCGTCGCGAGTGTTATAAACGTTTTTCCTTGCGACACTCCTAAATCTCGCCAAGTCTTCATACTTTTCTCATGTTTTGACTGTCGTCATCCATTGCGTCATTTATATTACTTCCATGCGACGCCTTCGCAGTGTAGTCGGATATCGCGATATTCTGCTCCTACATCTTGCCTCTTCTCATGTCTTCTCTGCGAAGAAGAGAATGTCATGAGAACCAATGTTTTAAAATGCCGCAAATGCTCATCTTTATCTCGCGATTGTTCATTTTTACTCGTTTTATTTATGTACGGAATTTATTACAGGTGTTTCTTCTTCCATTCTTTTCTTGACACGTCTCTTTCAACCATTTATTCTTGACCATTCACGTCCCATCTCGCATTAAATGCATTTGTTTTTTCGAGGATTCTCTTCTCTATATATAGCTTTCTTACCCTTCTCTTTTTCTCTTTTATTTTCCCTCTGCAACTTTCCTTTAACTTTCTTCCTCCGCAATTTGCGCTTCTGCTACTGTAATCCTCCCCTTCAATTCTCTCAATCTTCCATTCTCCATTCATTCCCATACTATATCAATGGCTTCACTGGGTCGTACATATAAACCTCTTTTTGAAGATACTCAAAAGAAATTACAAGAGAAAGGTTTCATCTTATCAACCATTCCTGATCAAAAATCTTCGTCTATTCTCTCTGCAAAACTGTTTTCTGACCATCAATGTGATGATCATAAAATCATAGTCTCGCTAGGTCAACTCCTCGCAGGACTTCCCATTCCTTTATATAATCCCGAGATACCATTATTCTATGAAATCCTTGCTCATGAAAAGTTCTCGCGAGCTGTTTATTAGTTGAGTGGCGACTGCATCCGTTTGATGCTTGAATTCGCAAACCGCGGCGCTGGTAAAGGATCTTTATATCCTGTTAATGTTAGAGATCCTAAATTCGCAAATTTGGAGATAGTTCTTTGAGAAGTATACTTGTAGAAAATTTCTTTGCGAATTATTCAAGAATAAACATGAGAAATGATAAATCCCACATGGGGGGCGCTCGATTGAAAAGAATAGATAATATTTCCGATGATAAGTGCTTATGCAAGATATTGATTGGCATTCGGGCAACAATAGCACTCCCGTCATTCCAAAGATGAAAAATGGTGGGTTGTTCCTTTGTTGTTGAGTGGACCTTATATTGCTGGTTCATATGTTCTCCCTGCACACCTCGCGAATTATCATCCTTGGGAGTTTAAGTGGCCTGAGGAGACGAAAGAGGTATATTTCCTTTTTTCAATTCCGCCTTGCGACATTTTCTTCCTCTTTTATTTATTAACTTTCAAAAAATTTTAGATCGCCAGAATGAGAAAGAAGTATAAAGAAGATCCAAAGCCGAGTACCCTGGCGATACTCCGATCGCTCACGGATGAAGTAAGAAACATTTTCCTTTGTTATTTTAAACAATATTGTTGCCTCTGTTTCTTATCTTCATGCGTATGCGAAGGTTGACGTTGAAGAGGCTATAGCTGCGAAGGTTAAAGGCAAGGATAAAATTACTTTTCGCAAGGACAAGTCTTCTGCTCCGCTTTCTAAAAAACGGAAAATCCATCTCTCTTCTCATTGTAGTTCTCAAACCAACGAAAACTCTGATGAAGGTGAAAATGAGAATGGCACTTCCTCCGCGAAAGAGAATCACTCGACAACTTATGCTATGGCGCAATTGTCCAGTGTCTTCTCCGATTCTATGCAAGGATTAGGAGATGATCATCTAACTGCTACTTGCGGAGCTCTTGCAAAAATTTGCGATGCCCCACTATTAGAGGATAATGAATCCTTTCGCGGAGTCTCCCGAACATTGACCTCCAGTCACTTAAATGCTCTTCTTGCTTTGGTATGCTCATATTCCTTTGCTTTTTTACGTAATTTCGATTACAAGCTTTACCTTCACAATTTTTTTTTTTTTTTTTGTTTTATAGTCTGGGAGAGCTTCCTTTGTTGTTGCCTCAGATCTCGAGAGAAGACGCGACAACCTTGAAAAGAAGAATCTCCAATGTAAAGAGAAGATTCTAGAACTAGAAATTGAGATTGCGATGTCTCGCAAGAAAGATGAAAGAATTCAACAATTGGAAACTGAATTTGCTTCTCAGAAGACAAAGATGTCTACTCTTCAAAGCGCTAACAAAGCAACTTTATGGTATAAAATTTTTATTCTTCAAGTCATTTTTACTTTGTCGCCTATTATTCTTTGCTTCGATTTATTATTTTCGCAGACATATATAATCTCTCAGAAGAAGCCATTTTTCTCCATTCATTTCCCGAGCCCATGGATAATGATGTTCTTCTCACCCATCTCAACGAGTCTTTAAGTAACTCGTCAAACAAAATTGATTCTCTTTCATTAAATGAACTTCGAACCAAATGTCGCCTCTTAGAGATTGAACATAGAGCTAGTTTAGGTTTAGCCAACCGATTTAAACAAATGTATCTTGATTCCCATAGAAAAATCGAGCTTCAAAGGAAGAAAATTAGTGGCATTATAGATGAGAAAGACCGTACTGCTAATAAGGGTGCACAGGCATTAGCAACATTTCAAAAATCTCTTCTCGAAGTACAAATTGAACGAGATGAATCCCTTCGTTAGAATGCCATACTTATGGAGCGAGAAGAGCAAGTTCGTTCGCTTCTTGTTATAAATAATGATGATGAGTTCGCTTGGGCTGCGAAGGTTCTAGATAATGCCAGGAATAATTTAGGTATTGATGTTAGTCTTCATACCGAGCATACTGCCTTGGTTAAAGATATGATATCTGACAGAGAAGGTTGTTTATTATACTTTACTGCTCTTTTCCTCTGTAGTACTGTTATAGTGTTGTTAATTCATTATCATATGTTTTGCGAGAAATCGAGAAGAGATTTCAAACAAGGATTGAAGAACTTGAGTCCGAAAAAGGGAACTCGCATAAGGCCTTTCTCTTCGCAATAACAAGTATTCTAAGTTGAAGAAACAGCTGCAAGCTACAGTGGCAAATTTCAACAATACTGCTGTTCGTTTTCGCAATCAAACTATTGAAATGGTTTGTAATGATCACCGCATTCCTCTTATTTCATATCCTTGTCTTCACGATGATATTCCTGAAGATACGCCTTTCTCGGATGTCTTTGATAGTGAGGCTAGCGAAGCAGAAGAATCTGGCAAAAAGAATGATGAAACTGAAGCATCTGACCAAGAAGAAGAATCTTCAAAGAAATAACTTCTTTTTCTTCTTTCGCTTCCTGTAATATATATACTCTTTCAATCTTCTTGGATTGTCAAATGTGAACTCAATCTTCGTTTTCTTTATTTGCACATATTAATCAAGCAATTCTCTTTTATAATTCGACTAACTAGTATTATGAATGCATAAATTCCTCATATGGAAATGAATAACAAAACTTTATCCTATTCATTCCCATACTTGCCTCTGTTATTCATTTTCAAATGAGAGATTTGCCTCTGTTATTCATTTTCGTAAGCATATTTGCTTTCTCAATTTTGTGTATATCTATATTTTTAATTATGTTGAAGTTCGCATTGTGATAGGGTGTAGAATACATCCTATTTACTATCAATTGTTTATGCTTTCTTTGTTATTTTTCTTGTAAATTATGTATTTTACGTTTGTTTTGAGTTTTATAGCTACTCTGGAGTCGCACGGACGAAAAGAAGGAGAAATCACCAAAATTGAGCAAAAAGGGCAAATTTGTCATTTCACGAGGTAAACACTATCTGGAGCCCAGCCACGGTTAAGGGGCAACTCTTTTGGAAGAGCACTTTAGACAGGCCAGCTATGGTTAAGGGGTTACCATCTAGGGTATCCCTTATCAGTTATCAGTGGGTGTACTTATCATTGGGGCATCCCCTAGCTTATCCATTGGGGTGTCGTTAGCCATCCCCTACTATGCCCTAACCCTACATCTCGAGAACCTCTCCTCTTCTCAATCATTTTGTAAACCCGAAACGGAAATTGAGAGGAGAAAATAAAGCTGATCGGCTAGCTCTTGTTGAGACAGAGAGAGAAATCGAGAGATAGGAGATTCATATAAGAAGGTAATGTTTGCTGGAGAAGAACAGTGACGGTATGAGATTGAATAGGTTCTCGGTGGTACTGTTGATTTTGAATCCGTGAGGTTGCGTGAGGTTCGGTGGATCGAGATTAAGAAATAGGCAGAGAAGAGAGCTGCTGATAAAGATGAAATTAGGGTTTGATTATAGGGATGAAGCTCAGTAAAAATGGGTTTATGTTGAAAAGGGGATTTGATGTTGCTGTTACTACTTCAACTGGCAAAACAGGAAATGGGTTCGACTTGTTCAGGGGATTAAGAAGATGATTGAGGTGGTGAAGGTGGATTGAAATTGGGTTTGTGTTGGTAATGGTACTAGACTCAGTGGAGATGGCTGCTGAAGAACTCAGAGATGAAGAAATTAAGGTTTTAAATGGAATTGAAGGTTGCAGTAGCAGAATTGAGTAATGGTGGTCATTTGTTATAACGGTGGTGGTAATGAAACCGCAAATTGGAAGATGGGAACTGTTTCTTTCTTGCTTCTGTCAAAATTGTGAGATGTTGATCTTTGTTAGAATTGCAGAAGAGGAATGGGGGAGATTCAAGGGTTTTGAGCATTGAGAAGCAGCTGTTGTTTGGGTAACAGATTTACAGGCAATGGTGGTACTGAGTTTGATTGCAGCTCAGATAGAGCAAGGTGGTGCAGGACAAGGTGCTTATGGAGATGGTGTATGGAACTGCAGGTGATGTGCTCTGGTTTGTGAAGAGAGGCCTGATTTTGGCCGGGAAAACCCCAGAAAACAGCCGAAACTCGGCCAAATTTCTCTTATGGCGAGTCAACCCGGCGATGAACCGATCCAGCTCAGCCGAGTAAGACAAGTCAGCCACCTAGGGAGCTGACTCATAGCTGATTCAGTGTCTGACTCCATTTCCCTTGACCCGATTGACTAACAGTTGACTGACGGTTTGACCACTTTGACCGTTAGTCCTAACGGTGGACTGACAGAATATTCCGTCGAAAATTCCACTGGCGGAGAAATTTTCAGGTGGCCTGCGGCGACTATTCCGGCCATAATCCCAGTTTCCGGTGAGCAAAAATTCCAGAATTTTCTATGGACTTCTCTCATGGGTGTGAAGACTTGGGCTTGGAATTGGATGGAGAATTGGACTCAAATTTGGAAAGAGAAGATGGAAGAGTTGAGAAAGGCTTGGATTTGGAAATTGAATTGCTAAAGGAAAAGGATTCTATTCCTTGGAAGATTTGGAGAATATTGAAGCCTATAAATAGAGAAGTTTTACACATCTTTTACACACCTCTCTACACACACAACACTTCTCTTTTCTTTATTCTTTGTGTGAACTCCTTAACATGAGTAGCTAATTTAATTGATTGAGGATGAATTCCTAGTTCTTAACATGATTTGAGTTTTGTTTCAATTCTATCTTGAAGTTTTTTCACATGATTATCGTTTGTTTTTACTAATAGGAATGTTTATTCATTCATGATTGATTGATAGATTGTTTAGAATGCATGCTAAATTGATTTGTTAGTTTAATCTAAATCTAGTATAAGTTAGGGAATAAGTAATCGTTCTCGACACTTTACACAAGTAGAAAACACGAGACCTTGCGGAGGGATTCCGTGGAGCAATTGTGTGTAAAAACAACGCTAGAAAGTGGACCAAGCGAACCGAGTCTAACTACTAGTACTAAACCTAAATTCATAGATCTTAATGCATTCAGGGAATTACATCTTGTAAGCGAACCTCAAGGTGGTTCTTTTGAATAGAATCTGATAACTAAGCGGACTTGTTACTCAGTGAAATAAGGGATTTTGGGGCTAGCTAAGCGGACCTGCTATCCTACGGTTGGTGATAATCTGTGACTAATAACAAGTAGATAAGAACATAACTTTAATCATTGTTTTGCAACGAAGAAGGATTCCTTGATCTTGTCTCTCTTATTGCTTTCAACTTTATCTTTTAATTGCTTTGTTTATTTTCTTTTGCTTTATACATCCCCCCTTTCGTGACAATTTTTACAACAAGAATCTCTTGCTCCTCGTGGGAACGAACTTGACTTCCATTATATTATTTTTAATTGAGTGGAAATATTGATTAATTTGATTGCACCTACGACACGCATCAAATTTTGGCGCCGTTGTCGGGGAGCAGCGGACGATTTTAGTTGTTTTTATTTTTCTTTTTGGTTTATTCTTGCTTTGTTGGATTCTATACCGTATCTAACTTGGTTTCTGAGAATATTATTTCAGGTATCGGTTTTCCATGTATGGTGGACAAGAGCAAGCATATTACAACAATCAATACGGTTTTCAACCTCAACATTATGACAACTTCCAACCATCCTTAGGATACAATCAAAACCAATATTTTGGCTATGATAAATTTCCTACAGAACCTTATGGATATTCTCATACATATCAACAACCTTATGACGGGTATGTAAGTGGACAAACACACGGATGGAAGGATAGTTATGCATCTAACAATTTGGTTTCTAGTAATGTGCAGACAGAGAATTTGGAATATACTCCTCTTCATCGTGTTTTTCCTTCACTTTTTCCAAAAGAGGAGATGCCGTCTAGAAACTCTATCAACGGTGGTAAGCGTGTGAACGTCAGAAACTTGCTTGTAAATTATACAAATTGGAAGATGATGGAGACTCGGAAGAGCTTGTCACAGAAATTAGTAGGACTATTCATATGGAACTTAAACGACGTCGGGATAAAGGTTATGAAACCGATGAAGATTCTTTTTATGGTGAGTCTGAAAATGAAGATGATTGTGTTGAAATGGACCAACCTTTGGATACTTTTGAAGACGCTAGTGTAGCTTACTCGAGCCTTGATCTTAATAATGATCAAGCACCTATCCAAAAGGTAGAGCTTGAAGATGATGCATTTAGTGCTTGGAAAAAATTCCTTAGGGAAAGATTTGAGTCCGCGGAAGTGTATGAACGTTGCAACAATGAGGAAGTTATTCCAACTCCGGATCATAATAACGATCCTTCACCTATTCAAAAGGAGGAGATTGGGTGTGACTTACCTATTGTTATAAACGGTGTAACACCCGCACATGAAGATCTTACAATCTATACGGACGAGAATCATTTTAGTGAATGGCCCGATTCCGATGATGAGAATGTTGAAGAGATGATACTAGAGGATGAAACCGAATTCATTGATTTTGTGGAAGACCCAATTGAACTAGCCAATGATTTTAATGATGCCAAAACTTTGGTTAAGGTAGAAAACGACGAAGAATGGTTGCAAGGTTTAATAGAGGACCACAATATACAAGAGGTAAGTAATTCACTTGAATTTTTTAAGGATGAAGAGGATTCTATAATACAAGAAATTGTACAAGGTTTGTCTAATCCTTTGCATATTGATTCTTCTCCTTTACCTCTTATTGGTTTGAATGTTTGTGCTTCGAAAGTATTTTTGGATGATTTTGTTTCTAGATATCCACCATTGGAAACACTTGATTCTAACACCATGCAGGTTTGCCAAGAAGAATACATGGAAATTCCCAAATTCTATGTTCTTTATACACTTCCAAGTGTGGACGAGAATAAGTGTGGGGGAAATTTCTATCGAGCGATAATTTCACTATTGTTTTCTTGTGCTAATATTTGTATGGAGTTATTGTTTGCAAAACAGGTATTATGGGTGGATCCCCAAATTTTCCGATTGTTAGTATATGGGGAATGAATCATGCAAGATCTAAGTCGGGCCGTCGACTTTAAAACAAGCGCTTAATGGGAGGCAACCCATAGGTTTTGTATTTCTTATCGTTTTGCTTTTTGTTATTTCTTTTTCTTGTTCCATATCATGTTAAAATTTCCCACCTTGACTTTACTAGGAGGATTCAATTACATTGAGGACAACGTAAGGTTTAAGTGTGGGGGAGTGGTTAAGCATGTATTTAAAAAAAAAAATTACAAAAAAATTTAAAAAAATTTAAAAAAAAAAAAAAAAAGTTTTTACTTAAAACCTTCAACTTTTAGAGATTTTAGAGTCACTAGCATACTTCTAGGTATGTTTACATAGAGATTTTGACCGACATAATTGAACTTGGAAATGTTAGAGAACTACATTCGGATTTCTTACTTGTTAGAGTGTTAAATAATGGATTTAATCATGCCGGTGATGCGAATTTGGTGCAGGGAGAAATGCATTATTAGAGTTGCTGATCAATCATTAGTGGAGACTACCCGTATTCATATCATGTGAGGCACCGACCAGAAATTCCATATACTAAAAAGCTTTCTTTTGAGTGTGTGTCACCGTACGTTAATTCCGGGTAGAATGGTGAGCTACCCAACCTCCCACCAATAGAAGCACTACTCTTTGATCTCTTGAGTGCTAATTTTGTCAATCATGAGGGTGACGTCTATAGATGAAAGCTTCCTTCTTGTAGTTCGATTTGCAGTTAGCACCATTCTCTCTCGAGACAACAACGGGTCCATAGAAACACTCTCATCATCGACAAGGAGCGACATCAAAATCTACAAGGAAAGTTGGAAAAGTTTAAGGTTTATAAGCAACGGAATGAGAAAAAGAGCAAATTTCAAATACAAGTAAAGCAACATACAAAAAGCGGATTTTACATATTTGTTGAAGACTTACAATACAATGAGGTAATTTTATATCTAAGTATGAAGACTTATTCATGAAAGCGAAGAATATTAAAAGGTGAGAATTTTTGAAGTTTATGATTTCAAGACGATACAAGTTGTGAAGAATCAAGCGGTAAAATACTTCTCCCACGGCCATGGTTTATTTTGTATTTAATTTCTTTTGTTTCAAAATAAATAAAAAAAAAAAAAAAAAAAAAAAAAAAAAAAAAAAAAAAAACAAGAGAAATATTTGTTTTGTTAATAAGCCGTGGGGAAGGAAAATTTATAAGGAAGTTTCAAGCGACAAGGATTCAAGGTAAAGGTTACAAATTGTCAAAGATTTATGAAATTCGAGGGTTTATCATCAATAGTTGAAACCGAAGACGAAGGCCAAGAAGATCAAGACGAGGAGCGGAAGACATTTCTATTGGATGCCGTGAGAGTGGTGTTATCATAATTGGTGATCGGATGTGAAGGTGAGTAAGTAATCTCATCCTCGATAATAGTGGTTGATTTCCTTTCTTAGAGATCGTCAGAAAAATGGGTTTTCAAAATATTAAAAGATGTGGGTTTTTTAAAAATATTTCGGAAGTTGTCCTTCCCACCATTCAACGTGTTGTAGGAATTCTCTATTCATTCCTACCTGCACACATGTGTGACCCATAAAAAAGCCGTCTTTTTGAGTGCAATTATCATAAAATCCTTTTTGGCGAGGCAGAAGTCGAGGCGAAATGCATATTGATCGTTTCTCAAACACGCATTCTCTCATTATGGTGTGGTTATTTATCACTCAACATTTAAGAATGAGAATATGTTCTTTAGTATTTCTAACTTCTTATTACTAGAATGCAGAAACTCTATGTCCTCATAGCTCTTTGGATGCTTGGGACGCTTGAACGCTTTGAAGTTGTGAGTTTTTAGTTTTTGATTTGCTCGAGGACTAGCAAAGTCTAAGTGTGGGGGAATTTGATAGGGTGTAGAATACATCCTATTTACTATCTATTGTTTATGCTTTCTTTGTTATTTTTCTTGTAAATTATGTATTTTACGTTTGTTTTGAGTTTTATAGCTACTCTGGAGTCGCACGGACGAAAAGAAGGAGAAATCACCAAAATTGAGCAAAAAGGGCAAATTTGTCATTTCACGAGGTAAACACTATCTGGAGCCCAGCCACGGTTAAGGGGCAACTCTTTTGGAAGAGCACTTTAGACAGGCCAGCTATGGTTAAGGGGTTACCATCTAGGGTATCCCTTATCAGTTATCAGTGGGTGTACTTATCATTGGGGCATCCCCTAGCTTATCCATTGGGGTGTCGTTAGCCATCCCCTACTATGCCCTAACCCTACATCTCGAGAACCTCTCCTCTTCTCAATCATTTTGTAAACCTGAAACGGAAATTGAGAGGAGAAAATAAGCAGACGGCTCTTTGCTTTGTTGTTCAGAGAGAGAAATCGAGAGATAGGAGATTCATATAAGAAGGTAGTGATTGCTGGAGAAGAACAGTGACGGTATGAGATTGAATAGGTTCTCGGTGGTACTGTTGATTTTGAATCCGTGAGGTTGCGTGAGATTCAGTGGATCGAGATTAAGAAATAGGCAGAGAAGAGAGCTGCTGATAAAGATGAAATTAGGGTTTGATTATAGGGATGAAGCTCAGTAAAAATGGGTTTATGTTGAAAAGGGGATTTGATGTTGGTGTTACTACTTCAACTGGCAAAACAGGAAATGGGTTCGACTTGTTCAGGGGATTAAGAAGATGATTGAGGTGGTGAAGGTGGATTGATATTGGGTTTGTGTTGGTAATGGTACTAGACTCAGTGGAGATGGCTGCTGAAGAACTCAGAGATGAAGAAATTAAGGTTTTAAATGGAATTGAAGGTCAAAGAGCAGAATTGAGTAATGGTGGTCATTTGTTATAACGGTGGTGGTAATGAAACCGCAAATTGGAAGATGGGAACCGTTCTTTCTTCTTTCTTGTCAAAATTGTGAGATGTTGATCTTTGTTAGAATTGCGAGAAGAGGAATGGGGGAGATTCAAGGGTTTTGAGCATTGAGAAGCATTTGTTGTTTGGGTAATGATTTACTGTGCAATGGTGGTACTGAGTTTGATTGCAGCTCAGATAGAGCAAGGTGGTGCAGGACAAGGTGCTTATGGAGATGGTGTATGGAACTGCAGGTGATGTGCTCTGGTTTGTGAAGAGAGGCCTGATTTTGGCCGGGAAAACCCCAGAAAACAGCCGAAACTCGGCCAAATTTCTCTTCTGGCGAGTCAACACGGCGATGAACCGATCCAGCTCAGCCGAGTAAGACAAGTCAGCCACCTAGGGAGCTGACTCATAGCTGATTCAGTGTCTGACTCCATTTCCCTTGACCCGATTGACTAACAGTTGACTGACGGTTTGACCACTTTGACCGTTAGTCCTAACGGTGGACTGACGGAATATTCCGTCGAAAATTCCACTGGCGGAGAAATTTTCAGGTGGCCTGCGGCGACTATTCCGGCCATAATCCCAGTTTTCCGGTGAGCAAAAATTCCAGAATTTTCTATGGACTTCTCTCATGGGTGTGAAGACTTGGGCTTGGAATTGGATGGAGAATTGGACTCAAATTTGGAAAGAGAAGATGGAAGAGTTGAGAAAGGCTTGGATTTGGAAATTGAATTGCTAAAGGAAAAGGATTCTATTCCTTGGAAGATTTGGAGAATATTGAAGCCTATAAATAGAGAAGTTTTACACATCTTTTACACACCTCTCTACACACACAACACTTCTCTTTTCTTTATTCTTTGTGTGAACTCCTTAACATGAGTAGCTAATTTAATTGATTGAGGATGAATTCCTAGTTCTTAACATGATTTGAGTTTTGTTTCAATTCTATCTTGAAGTTTTTTCACATGATTATCGTTTGTTTTTACTAATAGGAATGTTTATTCATTCATGATTGATTGATAGATTGTTTAGAATGCATGCTAAATTGATTTGTTAGTTTAATCTAAATCTAGTATAAGTTAGGGAATAAGTAATCGTTCTCGACACTTTACACAAGTAGAAAACACGAGACCTTGCGGAGGGATTCCGTGGAGCAATTGTGTGTAAAAACAACGCTAGAAAGTGGACCAAGAGAACCGAGTCTAACTACTAGTACTAAACCTAAATTCATAGATCTTAATGCATTCAGGAATTACATCTTGTAAGCGAACCTCAAGGTGGTTCTTTTGAATAGAATCGATAACTAAGCGGACTTGTTACTCGGTGAAATAAGGGATTTTGGGGCTAGCTAAGCGGACCTGCTATCCTACGGTTGGTGATAATCTGTGACTAATAACAAGTAGAAAAGAACATAACTTTAATCATTATTTTGCAACGAAGAAGGATTCCTTGATCTTGTCTCTCTTATTGCTTTCAACTTTATCTTTTAATTGCTTTGTTTATTTTCTTTTGCTTTATACATCCCCCCTTTCGTGACAATTTTTACAACTAGAATCTCTTGCTCCTCGTGGGAACGAACTTGACTTCCATTATATTATTTTTAATTGAGTGGAAATATTGATTAATTTGATTGCACCTACGACACGCATCACATTGCGACAAGATCGCAGAATGTCTTCACAAATGAAGAAACCCATTGATCTTGCCTTATCATTTTTGTGTGGTCTTATTTTGCCTTCCTAATTAAAGGTCTTATTTCGCCACCCCTCCTTGCGACAAAATCGCAGGACGTCTTTACATTTTCATGTAATGACCCATTGACCTTGTCTTATCATTTGTTAAGTATTTTTGCCTCTGCAGGACATTTTATCTGCGACAATATGACAGGCTTAAATACTCTTGCGAGTGTAAAACCCCATGACATTGCCGTCTTTGCGACGAAATCGCAGGACGTTTTTGCACTTTTATGCAAAAACCCATTGATCTCGCCTTATCCTTGCGTCAGTATTATTGCCTCTTCAGGATCATTGCACAAATATGACAAGTCTAAATTTCCTTGTTGTAGTTGCAGGAAATCCCACACTACACCCCTCACTCGAATTTGTTTAATTAATCCATTTGAAGATGAGTAACAATATATTTTATTAATTGTTTTCTTGAAAGGTTTACAAAGAAATGTAGAACAGAGCTAAAGAAATTACAATCACTCTTAATTTTCTCTCTCCTAATGACTTGCTTAACAATTTGCCGAAATACGTCACCAGAAATTCCAGAATTCTGCCCTTTAGCAAAATGTTGTAGAATCTTCATACGATGTCGTATTTTCGCAATCTACCCAGGTATCCTTATGCCCAGGAAATTTCCAAGCTTTATGGAAGAAGATTTTAGAGTTTTGAGCACGTTTAGGGGCTGAAATCAGCAAAATAGTAAACTTCCAGGAGATTTCCAGAAAATTTTCAGCTGTCATGTAGTACAATGTTTTGACCACATCGTTTTGCTCTTTTATCCAATTGCCATGAAATTTTGATATGTTGTAGATAACACCCATACGAAGAGAATTATATATAAATCAACCTTAGATATTCACCAATTGCTCCTAGTTCGTCGTTTTGTAAAGGGCAGTGTAAAATCCTCTCAGACGAGCTTGTTGTAAAACGTGTTTTTATGACTTTCACGTTATTTGCTGATGTCTAGCATGTAAAATAGAGAAATTAAATATCATTAGTTCACTTAAATGATAAATTTTATGATTTCCTTTAGTTTCATACTTGGATGGCTCTAATCTCATGTAATCTCCATATTAGGCGCCAAATACCGAAGTTGAGAATGAAGGAGCCAATAATGATGGACTGAGCAACCCTGAGGTTATTGATGAATAAACGACCATCTATGCACTTCAAATTCATGAGGGATTTGTTTCTGATGCTGTTAAATAGACCGAGACTTCAATTGTTATTGCTTCAGTGGCGGAATAAGCCGAACCACGAGTAGAAGAGACTGAAGAAACCATTGCCATGACTGTAGAAGTTGCTCCAGTAATTGAGAATCGTATAGTGGTGAATGAATACCCGAGCGCAGGGATTGATTTTGACCCTCCAGTTGATGCATCACTCCCATACCACGAACTAGTTGGTGGATTCAGTGTCCCTATTGGATATGCCAACTTGTATGAGAAGATATGGAGGAAATTTGGTCACATCATCGTTACCAGAGACCCCAAGCGTGCTTATTCTTTAACAATGCAAGTAAGTGTTATCTTGCGTGTTGTAAGTGATATATGCACTAGGGCCAGAAATACTGTGACTCCAGATGTACTCTTTGATTGGGAGTTCAACTTGGAGAATTCTGAGAGACTTGGCTTCAATGTGAAGTGGCTTCGTAAGAAGATAAATGCTATTAAGGACTCATTTGAGAATAACATACCCTTTCCCAATGATGCTGTGATGGAGAAGGAAGACAAGATTGCCAGGCTGACTGAAGAGCTGAACATGGAGAAGGAGGCCTTACAAGTCTTGAAGGATGCAGAGGAGCAAAAGTCTTTCTTTGCTGATTTTCTTTGATTTCTTTTCATAACCTCTTGAACTTCTGAGAGATGTGAGGTTTTATTTTTTTTGTTTTGATTGGTTTTGGATAAGTAACTGATTGAGGATTTTCTTTGGATTTGATAGAGATTTTCTTTAAGTAAACTAAATTTTGATAAATTGCTGGATTTAAATTACTGAATGCAAGTATTGCAAACATTTTGGAGGGATTGAAATACAATGAAAGAAAATTCTAAATGCCAAATATTTTTGGGCGTTCGTGCCTTGAACATCAAATACCTCGAATATCCAAAACCTTAGAGGTCAAAGGCCTTGAGCCAATTCTCGTGTATTATGGCCACACTCTCCTTGTTGTCCATGTTGATTAATTTGTAGTACCACCAGCAACAAACTTAGATATCATAAAAGGTCCTTCCCAGTTGGAGTTCTTTGCAAAATGAAAGTCACGCTTAGTTGCTTTGAGAACTAAATCCCCTTCTTGGAATTTGTTAGACTTGATCGTTCGCGCCCTGAATATCTTCTGTTGGTTTGGAATTCTTCGTGCAGTGGAATTCCATGTTGTTGAAGTCTCCCAACCTTGCGGCACATGTGGACATTCGTGCAAAGGAGAATATTTGGGATACTCTTTGTTGAATTCAGTCATTATTTCAGCAATGGCTGCATTAGTGAGGTGATCGATTCGGAGAGGTTCTGCGTCCAGCCACTTAGTGAAATATTGCTGAGGTGAGGTTATCCACTCATAGCATTTTGCAATAGCTAAGTTGTTGGTAGAGTGAAGCCCTCGGACCAAATAAGCATGTTTGAAAACTGATGATATGGACACATGAGGAGGAATAAAACTTGCCTGATTACGAAATCTTTTGATGAAAGCATTTGCATTTTCTTCAGGATTTTGTGTCAACTCTGTCAAGGCTTTGACCTCTTTCAGATACTCGAACGGTGAAATATCTTCTTTTTCTTCTTCCGAATCAGAGGTTTCCTCAACAGAGAAATGTGCAATTGAAGGTGTTGGGTTACCTTTCCAGCATGAATCCATGCACGTCCAAGGATCATATCATATCCTGGATCTTCTATTTTGTTTCTGTCCAGGCTGAGTTTATGTTCACCTTGAGAGTAATGTGGCCATAAGCATCTCTGGGCGTCCCTTCATGATCCATAATTGATACTGGAGCATGAATGGCTTCTTGTCGTGTGATACCAGCAGCTCTGAGAGTCTTCAGAGGGATAACATTGACAGCAGTGCCAACATCTACCAATGATCGTTTGAACTCGTTTCCTTTGAGTTGGACTGTGGTGAGAAGTCCTCAGTCGTACATTTCCTTGTCTGCCGCTGAAGGCTCAGGAAGTGTCTCCTGAATTAATAAACGCTTTCCTGACACGATGTGGTTCAATGCAGCAAACATGTCTTTCCTTTGAGCCCTTGATAAGTACAGCAATTCCCAGACATGCTCGATTAAGGATTGAACTGCTTCCTTGACGGGTGGTTCAGAGAAAGTGAAAGTTCTGACCTGGAGAGGGTCTATGTGCACTCCTTCAGTCCCCAAGCTAAGTTCTCCTGATTCGAATTTCTCTTGGAAGATGCGCTTCAAGGTCCTGCAGTTCCTTGTGGGATGATTGACGAATCTATGAAAGCGACAGTAACGAGGATTTTCCAGCTTCAGTTGGTTCTTTCTTGACATATGGTAAATTGATTGCACCGTCTTGAACCCAGACATCTAATAATTCAATCACATCTTCGATGAGAAAATGGAAATCATGTGCTTCTTGATCAGCAGCTCCTGCATGTTGGGTAGGAGCTTGTGCATCTCAAGTTTGATTATCCTTCCTTTGTGCTTTCGAAGTGGTCGGAGAAGTATGCTTGTGCTGCGGCTCGGATTTTCGTTTGCTCCCTTCTGCAATAACATTTATGGAAGGTTGGAGGTTTCATTGTTTGTTAATTAAACATCTGCTACCTCAAGTTTCTCGTGGTTCTTCAGCTTTTGTAGTCTTAGCTCTCTCCAATAAAGAAGGTGTAGTAGTTGTTGATCTCTTAGCCGCTTCATGAAGTTCTGAGAAATTCTGGAACCTGAAATTTTCCAATAAAGCTTTGTAGACCGGAATCATTCCATTGATGCACAAGTCCACGAGTTGTTGCTCTGTGACATTTGGATCATGGCATTCCAAGGCTTGAACTCGAAACATTTTCACATAATCGTTAGGATGTTCGTTGTTCCTTTGAAACATCCTTCCGAGATCAGAGAGGGTGATTTGCTCTGAAACGAAGAAATACTTTCTGTAGAAAGCATTAACCATTTCTCCCCAACTTTTGATACTTCCTGGTGCGATGTTGTTGTACTAGGTATATGCCCTGCCTTTCAGAGACTTTGAAAATTCCTTCAGACGGACAATATGGTTATGCTCATGTTCACCCAATGCTTCTAGAAACCGAGAAACATGTTCTCGAGCATTGCCCGTTCTATCATAAAAGGTGAATGTTGGAGAGGTGTAACTTTTTGGAAGAGGAATCCTTTGCGTAGCATCAGGGTATGGGGGTTGGTGACGGTGGACAAAAGGCGTCTTGTCTTTTCCACGATCCTCCAAAAGGCATTCCAGGTCTTCACGAGTGATGAAACTGGATGGTTCTTTCGCTGGTGGATTGTCTGCAGCCTTAAGAACTTCCTCATCATCTACTACATGGATCGGAGTGACCTCGGGATCAGCGTCTGAAGACGTTTCTTTAGCTTTTCCTTTCTCCTGAGTTTTCTCTGACATCTTGTCTGTAAGAGTATTGAGATAATTGCATTGTTCCTTCTGAGTGGCAGCCATGTCAGTCTGATTTTTGGAAAGAGTCTCTTGCACCTTCATGAGATCACCTATGGTCGGTGGATTTTCTCTGATTTCCTCAGGAGACCAACCAAAGAGTGGATTGTTGATGGTGCCAGTGCCGTCACTTGCAGGGGTGATTACTGGAGCACCAGTGTTTGGAGGAGTAGTAGTGGCAGGTTGCGCCGGAGGAGTGGTAGTGGCAGGTTACGCCGGGGGAGTGGTGTTGGCAGTACCACTAGAGCCTGCGATATTAGGGTCATTTCTTTGAAACCGGATTGGTAAGCGAACCGGACCTAAGACCGACCATCTTTGTGAGAATTGAGATTGCAACCGAGAGAATGATCTCCCTTTGTGGTCGCCAATCGTAGATGGGGCAAAACGAGTTCTTTGGTTTTTAAGGAATTGGGGAGACGACCGTGCGGAGGAAACTCCTTGAACCGAGCGAACTGTCAAACCTCACACGGATGCTTTTGCAAAAGGGAGTGCTTTGAATTCGAGAGATCAATCTGTAGGACTCCGGCCTAAACCAAGAAAATGGTTGTTCCAGAGTCAATTCGGTCACAAGAGAGGATGGGTCGATCTGTAGGAGGGAAGCTGAAAAATATGTGAGATCAATAGTGATCGAAGATTGTAGGTGTGTTGTGTATTCTGCGTGAAGAAATAAGATAAACTCTGATTGATTGAATTTTCTCTGTTGAGAGTAATTGCTCAGACGTTGAGTTGTTAATCTCTTGTTGTCTGTTTGACGAAAGATTGTCTTCTTTTTCAATCATGATTCAGAGACTTATTTATATTGCTAGAATTGTAAACACCTTGATCCCATGAAGTGTGACAGTTGCTAGAGTCAAAGAGTGGGGAAGTGGAAATCGTATTAAAACCAGTTGGTCATCGTGCGGAGACTTGGTTGATTTTCCATCCACTACTTTGCTAACTCCTCCAACTGATTGCACGACTTGCTCACATTCTCGTTGTGTGTATGAACACACATGCCATAGACCGTCAGACCAAAACCCTAGTTAATATCCCCCCATGTGACACGATTGATGTCTCGTGATTGTGGTGTCTGCAAGGAAGACGTGTATTTAGTTAGTCAGTTGCTGACTTCGTGGGACGATGAGTCCTTGATTACTGAGTCAACGTGATTTGCAAATATTCTGAGACTCATGAATCGAACGTGTCCGTTGAGACAGAGGTATAACTCTCAAGTAAATGTTGATAGTTTAAGGTGAGCAAATATTGCTCATTCGGTAGATTGTTGAATATTGATAGTTGAACCAATATTCCTTAGTCTGAGCAAATATTGCTCGTTTGATGAATTATTGGTAGCAGGACCAAAATAAAATATTAACTTAAAATACTGAACCGAGTATAATTAATAAAAGTGTTGATCATGGGATCAACATAAAATTATTAGCATTTGAATCTGGAGTTATGAACCTTGGATTCGAAACCCTAATTCGATCAATTGATGATTTATTAAAAATCAACCACGAAGTGAAGGAAGGACCGGCTACATGGGATGATGGATCGACCATGTAGCGCCCAGATGCTCGAGTGAGCAAATTCCAAAGTCTCTTGAAGACCAGTTGCTGAGAGGATGATTAAATGTTAGTTTAATCATTTATTAAAATAATGCTCGTCTGAGACTTAGGTGATAAAACCTAATTATGAAGAGGTGAGGGACCGACCAAGGGATCATGAAACCGGCCCTGGTTGGTCACGGGAGTGTATGACGATCGTTTTATGAAGTTCCAAATTGTTTGGAAGGATTTGAACCCGATATGAACAAATTAGGTCAAATGATGAAAGTATGTGGGACCGGCCTCTTGCAAGCCAAAGAGCCAACCTTGGTCGGTCAAGGTAATATGCTCGTGTCACCAAAATGCTCGTGCCTCAGTCCTGAGAATTTTGATATTTTCTGGCGAGCGTTTGAGCAATCATTTGAGAAAATATGAAGAAATCAAGGTTTTTGCTCAGACTGAGGAAACTTCATAAGATGAAGGAATAAATAATAATAAGATGAAGGAATCATGAAGTGTGGGACCGGCTATGGCCAAGGCATGGCTGGCCGGCCAATAAGCCCGGTCCCATGTCACTTTTTCCTAATTTTATATTATTTTCATGATTTTAGGGAAATATCATGAAATCAAGGAGTTTGTTGAAATAAAGGAGTTTTCCTTAAAGTGAAGGAGTTTCCATGAGATGAAGGAAACAAATAATAATAATAATAATAAAATAAGGGCGTGTGGGACCGGCCGACTAGGGCATGGCTAGCTAGGGCCCGGTCCCGTGAGCTTTCCCTAATTTTATGTATTAGTTTCATGATTTGAAGGAAATATCATGAAACCAAGGAATTTCATGGGATGAAGGAAATAATAATAATAAAATAATAAGGAATGCAAGGTGTGGGATCGGCCACAACTAGGGCATGACCGGCCGGCTAGTAGGCTTGGTCCCGCGACACCTTTCCTAATTATTTATTATTTCCTTGATGTGAAGGAAACACCATGAAACTGAGGCGTTTCCTTGAAACGAAGGAATTTTGTTCAAATGAGGGAATTTTCATGAGATCAAGGAAAAATAGTAAAATATGATAAATATAGAATTGGGTGTGGGACTGGCCACGACACGACCGGCCGGCCGGTGGGCCCAGTCCCCCAACGTCCTGGTTAATATTTTATTATTTATTATTTTTCTTCCTATTTTGCGTAGGTTTATTGTTCCTTCGTATTTTAGAATGCTCGTTCGTGCATTCAGGTGCTCGTTAGTGCATTATTGCTGAGTACACTTGCACCATTTTAGTCGGGGCTTACTCGATAGCGGCTCAGATGCCCGTACGTTGAATATTTATTACTAACCCATGGAATTCTGCTGGGAATAACCATGAATTGAAGTAACGAAATATTATGAATGATGTAGAATATTTTCCAGGGATTCAGTTAATTTAATGAATCTAATGATTTAAAAATAATTAATTGATACCTCTATACTAGTACGATCGTCTAGGAGCATTAATTATTCAGGAATTGAGCGATATGAGCTTGTTGAAGCGTCATATTTCTTTTATATATTCAGGGAAAACATTGTTACATCCTGAAGACGTTATTGTTCTATACTAGCAGGCAAGCTGTCTAGGAGCCATCCAATCTTTTGATTCTATATAAGAATGATTACTGAAATTGCTCAGTATTCATGAGATATGCCGTTGCCTCAACTGAGAGACTACACATCTACATATACTCTGAGAGACAGTATTCTCAGTCAGAGATTCTTGTGGCATGAGCTTTCACACTTCGATGAGCGACATGATCCTCAATACTCATCTGATTGCTGGATCAGGAACACGTATAATTATGGTTTTTCGATTTTAACCCTTGTCGAAAATCCACCATCTACCTTGTCTGTCAATAAAAAAGGGTTATTCTCGATAATTCTACTCTCATTAGGGTTCAGAATTGTGCGTGCACGAACCTGTTAAAGGTTAACCCTACATTCCTTTTTTCCTTCCTTAAAACTTCTTTTTATCTCAAGGCCACTTGTTGAGATTGTGATTTCCTCTCACAAACCCATACGCCTATGGATGCTCCAAGTACCATGTCTTCTGATGGAAAGGATGTTAATATGATTGTCAAGCCATCAATCATGAAGGAAAAAGAGAAATCTCCGGTAGCTCCGACATTGAAAAGAAAAAGAAGGAATGTGAGGAAGCCTACAACTGTTCCTTCAAATTCTCAGAAGTTTTATGATGTTCTTGAAGTGTTGAAGGAGATGCAAACAGAGATTCATCGAATAAAGGCTTTTGTGTTTAAGACTCATGAGATTCAGAAGGCCCTGGTTCGACATCAGTCAAGAAGGTTTATTGATATTAACTCCTATCTTCATGAACCTTATGTCCCAATGGTCATTGGACGACAAGGAGTTAGGACGATAAAGAATTCTTCAAAGGTATTAATATCTAGTAAATCTTCTATTTTCTTATTTTTTAGAAAAATAATTATAGGTTGGAATAGCCATTATTGTGATTACACATAGCTATGTCCAACGTTTTCATCTTCATGTTTTTAGATTTATTGGTTTAAATTCTAAAATTGTTTGGAAGATGATTTTTGCAGTATTAATCTTTATGGTTTTATATATTGCAATTTGTTATGGGATATGTGTGTTTGCGTCCGTGAACTATGATTGTCCCGTACCTTGTCAAAAGTTAAGTCCTTTATATGTCGATATGCATGTGTTGATAAAAGAAGGAATAAACTTTTGAAAAATACAAAAGTTAAGCCTATTATGTCAATTATTGATGGAAGATAGGTTAAAATCTTTTGTTTACAAGGATTATGTCTATTGTATGTCATTGTGCAAATGGTGATGGAAAATAAAATGAGTCCTTGCTTATTCCACGGTATTAGGTCGACCTCCGATCCACAATTTGTGTATATACTGTTGTTTGAGGGTGAAAACCGTTTCTGCTGATTTTGGTAATTTTGGGTGTGTGTAGGTGAGAAAAGAATCTAAACCCTAAACAATGTACTGCACGGGAGTACTTTTGATTCGAGAGATCAATCTGTATAATCTGGCCTAAACCAAGAAATGGCCGTTCCGAGGCTTGCTTCGGTCACAAAGTGAAGGAGAAGGGTTGGTCTTAGGGAGGAAGCGAAGAAAGTGTTGAAACCAGAATAATTGATTCGGAAGTGTGGGCATTTTGTGACTTGTATCGAGAAAGTTGAACGAAGCGGCTAATCTGGATGAAAAGCTATCAGATGATTTCTGGATGTTGTATTGTTCTCCTGACCAAAACTTCTGTTTTGGTGAAAATAGGTGAGACCTATTTATACAAGTCATAGTGAAACGTACACTGGTCTCGTAGGAAGTGGAAACGATTGAGTGGTGGAAGAAAAGAGTAACGTGTAACTGTCGGACATTATGCTTCCATGATGAGGGAAGTGAATTCGTGTAACCGCCAGTCATTACGCTTCCATGATGAAGGAAATGAATTGTTTACACTGTTCCTTTTCACCACCACTAATTATCCTACTTCATGACACTTTTTTATAACGGGCGCATTGCACGCCTCACGTTGTAAACCGCCAGACCAATACCATGATGAGCATCCCCCAGTTTGTGACATATTTTGATGTCTCGAGTGTTTTCGTGGAAAACATGTAGCACTTTTCTACGTGTGGCAAGTTAAAATCGAGAGGCTTGCCGCAGGTAAATAGCATGTGATGTTAGGCTTGTTTTGGCTAGTCGCCTAAAACTTGTCGCTAGCTTACCGGTTTGGTGGCGAACTTCGATGGCCGAGATCGCATCTTATGAATAAGGGTAGTCGTTGATTGTGGATACCTTGTGTTGGCGCCTGACAATGGCGCAGTGGCATGACTTGTGCATGCCAGTGGCACGATGGTGCAAGTGGCGCCTGGCGTAGCCATGGTCGCTGGGTTTAGGCGGTTGGTCGCCTAAGAGTTTCCATAAGTCCATCAGTTCAGTGGAGAACTTGGATGGCTGAGATTGCATCTCATGAAGAAGGATGGCCATTGATTATGGCCACATATTGTTGTATAGCGAAGTGGCGTCAGCCACATGCTAATAGCATGCCAGTGGCGTATCCATGGCATAGCGGCATGCTAGTATTCGCGGCATAGTGGTATGCCAGTGATGTTGCAGCATGGCCAAAGCTAAAAATTGGCTCCGTGAACAAAGTTAGGATTTGGAGCCATGGAAGAATTAGGGATTGGCGTGGCCGAGGCGCCGTGAAAGAATTCTCCGTGGAAGAATTAGGGCTTGGCGTGGCCAAGGTGCCATGGAAGAATTCGCCGTGGAAGAATTAGAGCTTGGCGTGGCCACCGTGGAAGACTTAGGGCTTGGCGTGGCCAAGGCATCGTGGAATAATTAGGGCTTGGCATGGCCAAGGTGCCGTGGAAGAATTCGCCGTGGAAGAATTAGGGCTTGGCGTGGCCAAGGTGCCGTGGAAGAATTCGCCGTGGAAGAATTAGAGCTTGGCGTGGCCAAGGCGCCGTGGAAGACTTAGGGCTTGGCGTGGCCAAGGCGTCGTGGAAGAATTCGCCGTGGAATAATTAGGGCTTGGCGTGGCCAAGGTGCCGTGGAAGAATTAGGGCTTGGCGTGGCCAAGGCGCCGTGGAAGAATTAGGGCTTGGTGCGGCCAAGGCGCCGTGGAGTCGGACCCACATGTGTCGTGGCAACATTGGCCTTGTTGCCACGCCAATCTCATTGCTCTGGGAACGTTATTTGGCTTTGGTAGCAATTTGATCAAATTAGGGTTTGGCCTGTCGAAACCCTAATTAGTGCACGTGACGTGCGGCTGCGGCATGGCGCTACTTTTGTGCAAATGGCGCCATGGCTTTTCCAAAGGAACTATGACAAGACCATAGTGTGGAAACGGCCATGGGAGTAGGAATTTTCGTGGGTGGCTTTCTATGGCAGGTTGCCACGAAGTGGCATGTTTGCGAAGTTGCCACGGTAGAGTGGCATGTTGGCATGCTACCGCGGTAGAGTGGCATGTTGGCATGCCGACCAATATGTTGTTGTGGTAGGACGCGTTTGGCTTGCCAATTAGTATGGTGGCGCGGTAGGGTGCGTTTGGCCTTTAATGTATGGTGGCAAGTTCAGAGCAACTTGATTGGCCCAAAAAGGGGGCCGACCAAACATAAGGCGCGACTATACTTCTGGTGAGAGTGTGGCTAGTTTAGAGCGACCTGATTGGTCGAGGAAATAGGGTCGGGGCGTGGACAATGGCGCTAGCTGGCCTTGGGCATGGCCATGCCTCTTCTTGCTGCTGCGGCTCCCTGTTTTTCTTATTCTGAGCGAGGTTCCGCACCTGCTAATCCATGGAGGATTAATTACTTAGTTCGCTTAGGCTTAATTTTGACAAGCAAGGTCATGTATATTGCGCGAGGCGCGAAACCCTAACTTCTGCAAGTTAGTCGGGAAAATTGACTGAATTCTATGTGTCGACACAGAGCTCTTTTAAGTTCGTTGCCAGAGAGCAGCATGCTTTTCTGATTGAATACCTTATGTTCAGCTGGAGAACATAGCATAGAAGGCATTCATAGGAACTTATATTAAGTGAATATACGCGAGGCGCCGAAATTTACAGAACATCTAGGATTCGCCAGTCTGGATAAATTTCATGTAAGTATATTGAGCGGCTCAATAAATATGCCAGTGGAGAGGTTAGCACACGCGACTGTGTTTGCTTGCAGAGTGACGTCACATCAGAAGCAAGGTTTTACGATTTTAACCCTAATCTAAAAACCACCATCAACATTAAGTCCCATGCTTAGCTTGGACAGTGGCATTGTTGCGGGGTAAGCGTGAGATGGTGACAAACGAGGATAAAATCGAAACAACAAGTCATGAAGAGATTGTCAGGAAGATTTGGCTAACCTTTGTCAGGAGGCACGAAGAATCTGCGATCCTTGCATCGGCGGCTTCGCATAAATTTGGTTTGGCCATGGGGTGCTGGCCTCAGCACTGCGACTTTGGATACTAATTGGCAGAGGTGGTACTGCGACTTGGTCCGCGTAACGACGAATATTGCTAGCCGGCTAGGAAAGGTAGATGGCGTTGTTGGCTTTGAATGATGGATGAATGATGGACGACGCTACTTGCTTGGCTACATACATGGAATGGTACTGCTGGTTAGATCCGTTGAGCATCATTGTTGGCTAGGTCCGTGGAGCGGTGTTGTTGGCTAGGTCCGTGAAGCGGTGGATGGCACTTGGCTGGCTAGATTACGGAGAAGCAGAGATGGCACGGCTGGCTCCTGATTCGTGGAACGGTGGATGGCGCTGCTTTGAATGGCCAAGATGGCGCTTCCTTGGCTAGTGGAGATAACGCTGCTTTGAACGGTTAAGATGGCGCTAGCTAGGTCAGGGAATGGTGGAAACTGGCTTCAGTCCATGGAATGGTGGAAACTGGCTTCAGTCCATGGAATGGTGAAAATATGGTGCTGGAACTTTGGCTACCAAACGGTGATGATAGCGCTGGAACTTTGGCTTCAAATGGTGATGGTGGCGCTGATGGCTACGTTCCGTGGAACGGTGGAAATGGCACTTGGAAGGCTTGCTGGCTGGATCACGGAATGCTAGAGCGTTGGCGCTAACTTAACCACGGAGTGCTGGATCCATGAAGATTGCTTGACCACGGAGTGTTGGAGCCATGGAGAGTTGGCTTAACCACGGAGTGCTGGAGCCATGGAGAGTTGGCTTGACCACGGAGTGCTGAAGCCATGGAGCGTTTGTAGGTTGAGCGACTGGTGTTCCTCGTGCTGGCGCGTTGCTGGTTCGGTCATGGAGCGGAGATATTGTCACACTACTTGTTCGGCTATGGAGCATGAGTGTGGTGCACCTAGTGATCTATTCCCATTCATGGAGCACTAAGGAATTCTTATTCTGTTCAAACTTTAGAAACTGTGTTCGTATGAAAAGGGGTATCGACCCTCTTCTGTTTTTGTTGTTCGTCCGGATCTGTGCTTTCATCTGCAACATCTGTCTCCTCTTCGTCATTTGTTTGCGGTGGTAGAGCGAGCATTAATGGTAACAAAGCAATCTCCAATAGTTATAATCAATGGCAAGGCAAGCCAGGAGAACTCAAGGTAGGTGCTCTCGCATGTATCCACCCAACGGTACCATCGATCTTCTCCAGAATGTCTAATAAGGCTCTGACTCCAGAAAAATGAATGTTTAATCTCTCCAGTGGATTTCAAAATTTACCAAACTCCATTGCGATATTGGGATAGATGGATGAAATATATGCTCGGCAATGATCATGTCAGGGCTAATCTTAGAGATTGTGGTTGCGTTGTTGGTCCATCCTTGACTTTAGGCTATCTGGTGCATGGACTTTCTGATTGTGATGATGATATGTTGTGGATGCTTGCATGGCCAAAATCCTCTAGAGCCATTGGGTGAAATAGACGAGCTGAGAGCGTTCTGTTGCCGATGTGCTGATGTCAAGTCTTCAAGATCTTCGTTCCAAGCGACATCCTTTGAACCATTTTTTGAACTGTTGTATGGAATGGGATGCAGTGAGAAGTCCCTAGTTATACTTTTGTTAGATCCAATGGCGTGTACGGATATGTGAATGTATCTATGTGGCGTGCTTTTGGAGTCTTTGATGTACGCGTACGGCTTCATGTTGAGGAATTCCTGCGGCTCGTAAAAACTTCGACAGTGATGATGTTGAAATCAGAAATAACCTGGTTGAGGGGAGTGAAAAGCATCCCATGTTGGTAGTCCCCATGTGTAATTATCCTGAGCCTATTTTCTCGTGGAAGATGTGCTTCTACTGCATTCACTGGTAAGGTGGTGACTGCGTTAAAACCTCTGAAGGAGGCTTCAGTCCCCGACTGTAGCCTACTTTAATTGTATCGCCTTGAATCCATGCTTATGGGATTTGATACAAGCTTATTTTACTCTTCTGGATGTGATGCTGGGATTCTTGGAATCATCTCATGAACGAAAATTTTGGATAACGAAGGGGTAGCAGTAAGAGAGTTATTTTGTCGTTAATCATGGCTCCCTCTGTCTCTTCAAGAAAAATGTTTCAGCCGCGTCTCTAGAGTTATCTCATGAATGCTTTGATTGTTGTCGGGGATGGACCGCGATGAGCAGTCCCCAGTCACACTCCTCTTTGGTTACTGAAGTTGTTTCCTCTGAGTAGGCTTGGGATCCGTCGTGGGCCTCGTAAAGTGTTGCACACGCCTTCTGGGCAGAGAGGTGATGATATTCTTACGCTACACCTTTGAAGAGTAGATGACCTCATCGTGGCTACGACTTTTGGGTTGACCGCGTCTTCTCAGCTTTGACAGTGAAGGGATTTCGTGTAAATCCTCAGTCCCCGAGTGTGGTTTACATGTTTCCATCTTGTATGGTTGGTGGGTTGTCCATAACAAAGATATCACCATCTTGCATCCTTACTGGTGATTCTATTACTTCTTCCATATGAAACTAAAATATGGAGAAGTACGGATTACCCTTGTAGCGGTTGTTGCTATGGTGAAGCTCTGGCTGGTAACAAGAGAAAGAACGGTTCTTGGCAAAGAATCGTGATCATAAGAGACTACATTGTCGTGGTACCAAAATAGGTCGGCTGGAATTGCATGGGCTTCCATGAGAGCAAAGGAATTGGCTGGATGTGTAAGCGAGTAAAACTTCCCACGACCACAAGCTTTGGCGGGATGAGACAGAAGGTGGCCAAAATTATGAACCTTGGCTGGCTGCGATCACGATCCTTGACAGGGAGGAGTGTCGACTTTTGGAGAAAATGTCAAAGCGGAGCATCTCTTGGAGAGAAACGTTGAAGAGGAGCGGCTTCTGGAGGTGAGACGTTGAAGCGACTCCTGGAGCGAAACGTTGGAGCGGAGCGGCTTCTGGAGAGAACGTTGAAGCAGCTCCTGGAGCGCAATGTTGAAGCGGCGCGGTTTCTGGAGCGAAAAGTAGAAGCGGCTCCTAGAGAGAACTCCAGTGAGGGCGCCATTAACACTTGACTTCGAAAAACGGGTTGAGACGATATAACATATGGGAAGACGGCACACAAATAGTGTTGGTCGTCCAAATCGTGTTTTTCTCCTCATGGGAAAGAATACGCTTCTTCTGTTTGATTTCCCCTTGCAACTAGAGTCTTGTCGGTTACAATGTCGAAGTTGGAGGCTGCGTCAATCAGCGTGTTTTCAAACTCGACATACTTCAAGTGAACAGTGGTTAGGAGTCCCTAGTTCCATCTATCAACCGTGCTTCCCAAGAGAGGTTGGGGTTTGGGAACGGCTTCGCTGGCTGGAAACAGCTGTTTTCCTGATACAGTGCGGTTGGGGGCTGCAGATATGTCTTGACGCTGCACCTTGGAGAAATACAGAAACTCACATAAATGTTTCATCATAGACTACACGATTTTGTGGACGGAGTCCCCAGAAATTATGCATCTTGGGGAAGAGGGCCTCCGTGAACTCAGGAGGGTTGCTGATTTTTTTTCCTCGATTTTGGAGAAATCGTTCCTGATCTTCACGTGTGATGAAATTGGATTGTTGATTCTTATCTACTGGGCGTTCAGGAGCAACACGAGCCTCTTCATCTATAAGCGCGTCTTGCTGAAATTCTTGCGCAAGATGTTAAAAGTATTCCTATGTCAGCTCTATCTGGGGTTGACATGACTCTTGTGGTAGCCGCTCCGTTAGTGTCTTGAGGAAGATAGGTATGTCTTTCTCAGTTGTAACCATGTATGTCTTAGCCTTACGTGAACCTTTTGTCTTTCCATCAAATTAAGAGTGGCAAGAGAAGGTTGACTTCCTCTGGCTCCTCTAGTCTCTCATCTCGGTGGTGGCGTAGCAGCGGCTCTGGTGACTGTTAGAGGTGTCACCCTTGAAGAAACGTTGGGGGTGGCGGCAGCGGCTCGCTCACAGTGACCGGAGGTGTAACGCTGAAGGAAAGTTTTCCGCGTCGCTGGTGTTGACAGTTGGCGTATTAATGCCACTCGAAGAAACGTTAATACCAAGAGCAATCTCAGCGCTAGCGTTTCGGGGTTTGTTCTTTGATCCAGGACTCGAGTTCTACCATCTTGAGATCGGGATTAAAAAATGAAATTGGAAACTAGAAATTGGTATTGCAACCGAGAGATTAATCTCCCACTGTGGTCGCCAATTGTTTGAGGGTGAAAACCGTTTCTGCTGATTTTGGTAATTTTGATAATTTTGGGTGTGTGTAGGTGAGAAACGAATCTAAACCCTAAACAATGTACTGCACGGGAGTACTTTTGATTCGAGAGATCAATCTGTATAATCCTGGCCTAAACCAAAAAATGGCTGTTCCAGGCTTGCTTCGGTCACAAAGTAAAGGAGAAGGGTTGGTCTTAGGGAGGGAAGCGAAGAAAGTGTTGAGACCGAGAATAGTTGATTCGGAAGTGTGGGCGTTTTGTGACTTGTATCGAAAGTTGAACTGTCTAGTTTGGATGAAAAGCTATCAGATGATTTCTGGATGTTGTATTATTCTCCTGACCAAAACTTCTGTTTTGGTGGAAATAAGTGGACCTATTTATACAAGTCATAGTGAAACGTACCCTAGTCTCGTAGGAAGTGGAAACGATTGAGTGGTGGATGAAAATAGTAACGTGTAACTGTCAGACGTTATGCTTCCATGATGAGGGAAGTGAATTCGTGTAACCTTGATCATTACGCTTCCATGATGAAGGAAATGAATTGTTTACACCGTTACTTTTCACCACCACTAATTATCCTACTTCATGACACTTTCTTGTAACGGGCGCATTGCACGCCGCACTCTGTAAACCGCCAGACCAATACCATGATGAGCATCCCCCAGTTTGTGACATATTTTGATGTCTCGAGTGTTTTCGTGGAAAACATGTAGCACTTTGCTACGTGTGGCAAGTTAAAATCGAGAGGCTTGCCGCAGGTAAATAGCATGTGATGCTAGGCTCGTTTTGGCTAGTCGCCTAAAACTTGTCGCGAGCTTACCGGTTTGGTGGCGAACTTTGATGGCCGAGATCGCATCTTATGAATAAGGGTAGTCGTTGATTGTGGCTACCTAGTGTTTGCGCCTGACAATGGCGCAGTGGCATTGCGGCATGACTTGGGCATGCCAGTGGCACGATGGTGCAAGTGTCGCCTGGCGTAGCCATGGTCGCTGGGTTTAGGCGGTTGGTTGCCTAAGAGTTGTCATAAGTCCATCAGTTCGGTGGCGAACTTGGATGGCTGAGATTGCATCTCATGAAGAAGGATGGCCATTGATTATGGACACATCTTGTTGTATAGCGAAGTGGCTTCAGCCACATGCTAATGGCATGCCAACCATGGCATAGCGGCATGCCAATGGCGTAGCCGTGGCATAGCGGCATGCTAGTAGTCGCGGCATAGTGGTATGCCACTGATGTTGCGGCATGGCCAAAGCTAAAAATTGGCTCTTTGGCCAAAGTTAGGGTTTGGCGCCGTGGATGAATTAGGGTTTGGCGTGGCCAAGGCGCCGTGGAAGAATTAGGGCTTGGCGTGGCCAAGGTGCCGTGGAAGAATTCGCCATGGAAGAATTAGGGCTTGGCGTGGCCAAGGCGCCGTGGAAGAATTAGGGCTTGGTGTGGCCAAGGCGCCATGGAAAAATTAAGGCTTGGCGTGGCCAAGGCTCCGTGGAGTCGGACCCACAACATTGGCCCTGTTGCCACGCCAATCCCATTGCTCTGGGAACGTTATTTGACTTTGGTAGCAATTTTCTCAAATTAGGGTTTGGCCTGTCAAAACCCTAATTAGTGCACGTGGCGTGCGGCTGCGGCATGGCGCTACTTTTGTGAAAATAGCGCCATGGCTTTTCCAAAGGAACTAAGGCAAGACCGTAGTGTGGAAACGGCCATGGGAGTAGGAATTGTCGTGGGTGGCTATCTATGGCAGGTTGCCACGAAGTAGCATGTTTGCGAAGTGGTCGCGGTAGAGTGGCATGTTGGCATGCTACGGCGGTAGAGTGGCATGTTGGCATGCCAACCAATATGTTGTTGTGGTAAGGCGCGTTCGTCTTTCCAGTTAGTATGGTGGCGCGGCACGGTGCGTTTGGCCTTTAATGTATGGTGGCAAGTTCAGAGCAACTTGATTGGCCCAAAAAGGGGGCCGGCCAAACATAAGGCACGACTATACTTATGGTGAGAGTGTGGAGAGTTTAGAGCGACCTGATTGGTCGAGGAAATAGGGTCGGGGCGTGGCCAATGGCGCTAGCTGGCCTTGGGCATGGCCACGCCTCTTCTTGCTGTTGCGGCTCCCTGTTTTTCTTATTCTGGGCGAGGTTCTGCACCTGCTAATCCATGGCGGATTAATTATTTAGTTTGCTTAGGCTTAATTTTGACAAGCAAGGTCTGGTATATTGCGCGAGGCGCGAAACCCTAACTTCTGCAAGTTAGTCGGGACGATTGACTGAATTCTATGTGTCGACACAGAGCTCTTTTAAGTTCGTTGCGAGAGAGCATCGTGATTTTCTGATTGAATACCTTATGCAAAAATCTTATTCTTGATACTTGTAGATTCGTGCTACTCTGCTTCGAGTGAACACAAATCGTCATGCCATATCAACATTAAGAGTTCAGTCGGAGAACATATCATAGAAGGCATTCAGAGGAACTTATATTAAGTGAATATACGCGAGGCGCCGAAATTTACAGAACATCTGGGATTCGCCAGTATGGATAAATTTCATGTAAGTATATTGAGCGGCTCAATAAATATGCCAGTGGAGAGGTTAGCACACGTGGCTCTGTTTCCTTGTAGAGTGACGTCACATCAGATGCAAGGTTTTACGATTTTAACCCTAATCTAAAAACCACCATCAACAACTGTGTTGTTCCATAAGGTGTCTTATGTTGAGCTCTATCAACTGAGTTATTCTTTGGCTTAGTTGTTGCTCCGTGAGGTACTTTATGTCGAGCATGTTCAACTAAATTAATCATCCTTGTTTGGTTATTTAGTTGCTGCTCCGTAAGTTCTCTTATGTCGAGCAAGACCAATTAAATTGATTACTTTTTGTGGTTAATTTGGTTGTGTATTCCGATTAGATTAATTATGGGTTCTCTTGTGATTAATCTAATTGAGTATTTTTGAGTCTCCATAAGTTCACTTATGTAGAGCATTTCCGATTAAATTAATCATGGGTTCTCTTGTGGTTAATTTAATTGAGTATTTTGGATTCAAATTCATACTAGTATGTGATTTGTTATGTCCAAAGAAATCCTAATTTTCTTTTGAAATTAAGGTCGCTCTTGTTGTTCTTTCGGGAATTACATATTATGGGGGAGAGTTCTTAATTGAACTTGTACTTAATTGCCATATCTTTCTGGGGAGTGCGGCTGTGGAATATTATAGGGGTTATTTTGTATCTTTATAAACTCCTTGATGAATGCATTTAGTTTCGGCTATATGATTGCATCTAAATAAGATGATATGTGCTTCCTTTTGGTCATGATATGTCTCTTTCGGAAATTTCATTAGGATCCCCTTTTCGTACCTGTGCCAATTTTATTGACAAAAAGGGGGAGAATTAATATGTAGTTCACACTACAAATACATATGGTTTTCGGATCATTATGTAAGGGGGAGTGGTTTCCATGTGAGATGGAGTATTGGAAAAGAGGGAGTGATACATATCACCATAGTATTGTTGTCGAAGTTGTGATACAATTGAACTTTGATACTATATAATGATATTATGACACTGTATAACAATGATTGAGAACTCTTGTTTTCTCGTTGTTATAGCTACGGATTTTCAACAACGATGATCTTTGAACTTACAACCTTTGGGATCATTGGAGTACTTGGAAGTGACGAAGATTTCGAGTAATGTTGAAGATTAGGCATGTGGAATAGGAGCTACAAAAGTTAATTCATTTATTTTTGTATTCCATATGTATTGATAGTTTTGTCACTAAAATTGACAAAGGGGGAGATTGTTAGATAATTGCTCGGTCGAACTCGCATGCGTTGCTATCTCAAGCATGTTTGTCAATGTTAGTGATCAAAACTATAAGTCTTGATTTCTAGTCTACTATAGCTAAGTCTCGGACTACGATAGAATGTGTAGTTGAGCTCAAGAACTCCATGACAATCATCATACAAGACGAAGGACTACTCAAGGAACTGGTGGAACTTCATCGACTAAAAGGTATGTGGAGACTTGAACTTATCTATCACCCAAAAATCTATCTACTCTATCTCCTATTCTTGAGACAAAAGTCGTTTTGCTATATAGACTTTGATTATACACATTTGTTATTTCGAGCCGAGTTTATCTCGCCTATCTATTTCTCGAAATATGTGTTGGTAAGCTTTCGCTTTGGCTAAGTTCATCTTTACCTACTGACGAAAGTCATGTTATGTTTCAATCACTTTGAAAATGGCTTTGACGAAAAATGGTTTGTGAATAACAACTATATAACGTCCTCTAAGAATGTTTCAATGATTGAAATGAGAGTTTAGAATATATAACCAATGGTGGATATAAGCATTGTGTGGCAACACATATATGTATAAGTCCTTTTTCCTTGAACCGAAGTTTGCAAACTTTGTTGATCAAGAGAAACGGAATAAGAGCCGTGAACTCAGTCCGCGAACTGGCAGAAGTTCTCGACCCGAGAAAATCTGCTGGAGTTTGAGAACTCCTTCCGGGAACTTAAGTCCGCGAACTAAGTCTGCGAACTTAAGTTGGTTATATCTAAAAACGATTGTTTGTGAACTGATGAGTGCCAAATAGTGCATTTTTATACACCTTTTTATTGGCATTTTACTCATCTTTTGTGCTCAAGAATTAGATATTATCCCATATTCTGTATTTTCCTTGTTTTCAAAGAATAAATATTTGTATTAATTAATTTTGTGTTTTTAGGTAATAAATAAAGCTCGAGGCGAGGAGCCAAAAGAGCGAAGAATTGGAGTCGAGCATCTATGGAGTAGATAGCCAAAGCCTGCGCGCGAATCAGTTGCAACCCAACAAGGTAGACATGGGCTAGAGCTACCCATGACCCGGATCCAAATCCGTCTCATCCAGGCCGTTAGATTCGATCTATCCTAGATCCAACGCTCGCTCCAACCATTCCATCAAAGATCGCCGCTCCCGCTCTACACCGAAGAGGCCTATATCCTGAGCCGTTCAGATCTCACCTGCTCTTCATCCAATGCTCGATGCGCCTTCCTCATCAAATATCGATGCGCCCGCCTCACAACGAAACGGCCTAACCCTATACCCCCACTCGAGCAAATCCATTTCCTCTCTTTCTTCTCTTTCTTCTCCATACTTCCATCAGAGAAAACCCCATCGACCATACCTCCACCTCCTTCTTCCATGTCTTTTTATAGAGCCATCACCTCTCCTGTCATCACCAACAGCTCCTCTAGCTCCTTATCCGCCACCCTTGCATCACTTATCTCCATCCATAGCTTCTCACTTAACCTAGAAGCTAGGGTTGAGATGATTGAAGCTAGGGTTTCACCAAACCCATTGTGCATGGTCGATTCAGAGGTCAGAGAAGCATGAGTAGAGCCAACAACCGATGCAGAGAAGTGGGTGAGAGTTATTTTATTTTAATTTCTGTTTTTGAATGAAATTAGGGTTTGAGGGAACTGCATGTATAAATAGAAGTGAGGGGTGTGCGAAAAACCCCATGCCTGGATTAGCCAGCAGCATTTAGATTTAATTTTGTGTTCTTTGTTACTTTATTATGTTCTAAATATAAGTGCTAGGGTTTGAGATGAAGCCCTAGCTTTCTATTTGTGTTAATCATGTTGATTATATTTCTCTTGAATGTTTAATTTGTTCTAGGATAGAATTAATCTTAGCATATCAACACATTGCTCTCACAAAGTGCATGCCAATGCCATGGATGCACTTGTAGTTAGAATACCCCTGTGATGATGATGCTTTGCAACTCAACTTAATTAGATCATTATCAATCCTCGATTAGTTGTACTCTAAACAGACAGGTAATACTTGAGAAAGATACCATAGTTGTGATTGAATCATCCATTGGTGAAACACCTTAGGTAAATGGTAGACTTGACACTCTCCCTTATCTCGATTACAAGGACAAGAGTAATGTAATTAGCTAAAGACACAAAGTGGAAGTTAGTGGCTGATTTGAAGACTCTAGCATCCCTTTTATCACTGTCTTTTACCTTAGTTTAGGTTCACTTCATTTCGTCTTAGCCGTATCGGCAAACAAACCCCTGTTGTCACATTGCCACTCTTGAAATCAGTTTAGGAAGCCATAAGATCACTTTAAGCACACCCATTTCTCTGTGGATCGACCCGTACTTGCCGCGTCTCCGATAGACGCCGTGCACTTGCGGTTTATTACAAGTAGGCTTAAATTTATACACATCCCAAGGCCTACCAAGTTTTTGGCGCCGCTGCCGGGGACTTGGCGCGTGCCCTGTTGTTCATTGGCTCGCTTCACTGATTTTCAACCCTGTACATATCCATTTTACATTGTTATTTCAGTCTTTGATTAGTATAAGTTAAGTTCACCTTTGATTTTTAGTTTCAATACATGATATGCATTGTAGTATAACCTAACCTGTCATTCTATCTGTATTTGCATCATAACTTTCCTTTTGTTCTTGGTTAGCTTAGTGTAACTTGTAGTGTACTTGTAGTCGTCATAAGTAGTAGCATAACTCAGATGTAATTTTGTTCTTTCTGCATCTTGGCTTTTTGACCTGAGCTATAAGCATCTCAGATTCGTAGCTTAGTGTCACTTGTTAATCTTATTCCCGACAGTCCAAGATACTCTCAATGTGCCAGTGTTAATATTCAAACCCTTTGCTTCACTGTACATTTTACGTGAACTGAAACTCTATCTTGAGTAATGTGTGTTTCTTTGTGCTTGTGGTCTTCTTGAGCAAACCAAGGAAGGAGAGAAAAGGGAGCAGCAAAGCCATTGGTGAATCTGCCTAAACCCAAAGTGTTATCTTTGGCGGTTTGTATCTCAAACCTTGCACGAATGAATGATGGCATGCTAGGCCTTGAATCTCATGAATGAGCTATACTCTACCATGTATCCCCGAACACAATCAGTGCAAACTATAACCTCAACTCACCCCCGTTGACACTTTGTTTCATGACAAGAGTGTTGTAAGAGAGCTGAAAACTACTTGTCTGAATAATTTATGGTCAATTTGTTGCATTTGTGAAATTGTAAATCTACATTGAGCTAATCTGTTAACCTACATGATGTTGCGAATGAGAAACCATGTTAATGTATGAAGACCTATGCTCTCTGTGTCATTTCTGAGTAGCTTGCTGATCCGTGCATCATATCGTCTCGTGCATCTGCCCCCGCATCTTCACACATGGTTTGTGAAATTTGAGTCGCATCTTTGACCCATTAAATCTAGTTGCTCTGCCTTGGTTGATTACCATTAGTGCTTAACTCTGAACTAGGTGCCAGGGTATCTTTGAGCATTGCTTGTGTAAAGAGGAGTCAACTGAACTAGTTGCCTCCCCACTTTAAACCCCAGCCCTGAGCCAAGCTCCAGCCCCTGAAGCTGCTGAGCTTGTGCTGTAACTTGGATAGCCTTAGCTCCCACTGCCCTGTGCACAGCTCCAGCCCCTGAAGCTGTTGAGCTTGTGCTGCCTAGTTAGCCTAGGTTAGTGTAGCCGCATAACCATTGTCAACCCTGAAGCTAGCTTGTGAAAAATCTGAGTTGAAGTCAACTCAGACTGTTGACATCAACTGGGCTGGTTGAGGTCAACTGACCCAGTTGACATGACCTGTGAGCCAACCGGATTTGCCCTGTAAACCCTGTGCTGTGTGAACCATCTGTGCATTATGAGCATGACCTTGTGAACCTTAAAGTTATTGGCATGATTGCATGATACAACCCTGCTGACAGACCTGCTGTCAATTAGCTTGTTGAGCCTGTTAAGCCAAACTGTGACAGCCCCTTTGCATGTTTAACCTGTCAATCCTGAGCTATAACCTCCTTAGTATCATCTGCCCTGTGCTGTGGTTAACCTGAGCATAACCCATCTAAGCATCTGGTATTAAATTGCATGAGTCCTTGATATCTGAGCTACACATTTGTTAGATGAAACTGCTATAGCTGAAATAGATCACTTTGTGCATATGTATGAAGTGTTGCCACTACCTTGCATTGTGCATCGCTGATCCTCATAACCCTGCATATCTGTATGACACTTGAGAATTGAGGGCAGCTAGGACAACCAACTTAGCTACAAGGCCAGGCTGAAGTCAACTGAATTAGTTGACATCAACTTAGGCAGTTGATGTCACATACCCTGAAATTTCTGTGCGTTTGTGCATCTGTGAAACCTAGTTGACATCCGCTGAGCATACTGTAAAGTGCAGGCATTGTGTAGTTGCTGATTAAGCTGCATCTGTAAAGTTTCACACTTACATTGTGTTAATCTGTGATGAGTGTATGAGTGTTATACCCTGCTATTGATACCTTGGGTTGTGTATCTGTTGTTTTTGTGCATATGTGCTTCAATTGTGCTGTGTACAAGCCGTGAGAGCATGCCAAACTAGGCTGAGCTGAATTGCCTTTAGCTGCCTGTGCATTTTATTTCCTTGGAATTTGCCAAGCTGTGCTGTCTTGTATTGCTCTGTGCTGTCTGAGCACATAAGTCAACCATTGTGCTGTGCAAAATTTTTGAGAACCTGGGCTGCAAATAGCTATGTCAATCTGTGCACAAGCCTGCTCTCAGCTATGCTTTGTCTCTAGTCTGTGCAAATCAGTGCTCAACCTTGACCTTGTGCTGTAATTCACACAACCTGGGCTCTGTGAGTAAACTAGCCCACTTAAACCAAACCTGGGATCTGCATGTCACTGAGCCCACAGTTCCACTGGGCTGTGCAATAGACTAAGCCCCCATCAGCTGGGCTGTGAACCTGCCAAGCCCAACCTCCACATACTCAGTTTGCAAACAAACTGAGCCCACATCTGTTGGGCTGTGCAAACAACCAAAACCCACATAAACCAAATTGAAACCCATGCAAACCAAATCCCAAACAAACCAAAGCCCAATAAACCAAATTCCCACATAAACCAAAGCCCATTTTCATGTTATATTTGTAAGAATGTTAATGTTTCTGTACATTATCTTTTGGGTTGACCCTCAACTCTTTAGATTGTTAGTAAATTTTTGTATATAATTCAGTAGGACTTGTTAAATTTTTCTTTTCTTGAATCGGTTGAGTCTTCTTGCACATATATTATGCTAATCCGATATGATCTCCACGGAGAATGATTGGATTCTAGCCTTGACTAATGAAGCTCAACCTTGCTCCCGCCGACATACCGGTAATCTCTTCCCTTTTCTCTTATCAGCATAGTTCTCTTGGTATGTGACTGTTTAAATTTTTTCTATCTGTTGACACATTGAGGACAATGTTTGATTTAGGTTTGGGGGTGCATTTGCATTTAGAGTTTTTAGTCTTTTTAATCTTTTATTAGCAAAAAAAAAAAAAAAAAATAAAAAAAAAAATAAAAAAAAATTCAAAACTCTTTTTGTAAAAACCTCCAACTTTTAGAGATTTTAGAGTCACTAGCATGCTTCTAGCTATGTTTACATAGAGAATCGACCGAAATAACAAAAGTTAGAAGTATCGGAGAACACAATCGGGTTTCTTAGTTGATTAGAGCGTTAAAGTTGGATTTAACCATACCTGAGGGCGAATTAGGTCTTTGTTTAGATATTCGGTAGTAGAATTGTGATCACCCATAGTGGAGACTACCCATTTTATATCAAGTGAGGCACCAACCTTCAATTTTTGCAACTTTCTAGAAAAGATGTTAGAGTGTGTGTCACCGTACATCAATTCCGGGTAGGAATGGTGAGCTACCCAACTTCGCACCAATTTCAGAGACTACTTTTGATCTCTTGAGTGCTAGTTTTTGTCAATCATGAGGGTGACGTCTAAAGATGAAAACTCCTTCTAAATATCGATTTGCAGTTAGCATCACTCTCTCTCTCTATCAGCAAGACCCATAGAAACACATCATCGTCAACAAACGGAGCAGCATTAGAATATTGAAAGAAAAGTTGAGATAGTCCAAGGTTTATATGCAACAAAGAAAAGAAAAGAAAATAGGATGAGAATTAATGAAGTTTGTGAAAAATTGAATTTTATCGTTTTATTGTAACCAAAAAAAAATAATAAATAAAAAAATAAAAAAAATAAAAAATAAAAAAAATTGTGTTGTATTATTATTTTCGTTTCATGTACTTAAAAAAAAAAAAAAATAAAAAAAATAAAAAAAAAATGTCAAGTTTTTATGAAGTTCAGAAGTTCGTCATCAACAATTGAAGACCGAAGACCGAAGATTGAAGACGTTTCTATGGTTTCTATGAGAGAGTGATATTAATTGCCGATCGGGTGAGAAGGTAAGTGAGTACTCCCACCCTTGCTAATGGTTGATTTTCTTTCTTAGAGATCATCAGAAAAAGATTCTTTTTGTCCACACTTCTGTGGGTGTCTCCAGATTTTATTTCGGAAGGTTATCCTTCTTACCTACAACGTGTGCGGGATTTCTCTCTTTATTCCCGCCTGCACACATGAGAGACTAAAAAGCGATCTTTTTGAGTGCAATTATCATAAAACCCTAATAGTGAGGCGAAGTCGAGGCTTATGATCACAATCAAATCCGAATTCTTTCATATGGTATGGTTACTTCTCGCTCAAAGCACTTAAGGATGAGAATGCGTTCTTTGATAGTTCTAACTTCCCGTTACTAGCATGCAGAAACTCTATGTCCTCATAGCTTCTTGGAGGCTTGAGACTCTTTTACACTCGAAGTTGGAGAAGGTTTTGTGGGTACACCTCTGGTAAACCCTCACGAGACTACAACTCGTCCACTAGGGACACCTAGGGGTTTAAAGGCTTAGTGCATACGCTAAATGCATTCGAGAGACTGCGACAGGGGTATAGTTAGGATTTCTTAATTTCTGTTTCACTTGAGGACAAGTAAAATTCAGGTTTGGGGGTATTTGATGAGTGCCAAATAGTGCATTTTTATACACCTTTTTATTGGCATTTTACTCATCTTTTGTGCTCAAGAATTAGATATTATCCCATATTCTGTATTTTCCTTGTTTTCAAAGAATAAATATTTGTATTAATTAATTTTGTGTTTTTAGGTAATAAATAAAGCTCGGAGAAACTGAGGAGCCAAAAGAGCGAAGAATTGGAGTCGAGCATCTATGGAGTAGATAGCCAAAGCCTGCGCGCGAATCAGTTGCAACCCAACAAGGTAGACATGGGCTAGAGCTACCCATGACCCGGATCCGAATCCGTCTCATCCAGGCCGTTAGATTCGATCTATCCTAGATCCAACGCTCGCTCCAACCATTCCATCAAAGATCGCCGCTCCCGCTCTACATCGAAGAGGCCTATATCCTGAGCCGTTCAGATCTCACCTGCTCTTCATCCAATGCTCGATGCGCCTTCCTCATCAAATATCGATGCGCCCGCCTCACAACGAAACGGCCTAACCCTATACCCCCACTCGAGCAAATCCATTTCCTCTCTTTCTTCTCTTTCTTCTCCATACTTCCATCGAGAAAACCCCATCGACCATACCTCCACCTCCTTCTTCCATGTCTTTTACTGAGCCATCACCTCTCCTGTCATCACCAATGACTCCTCTAGATCCTTATCCGCCACCCTTGCATCACTTATCTCCATCCATAGCTTCTCACTTAACCTAGAAGCTAGGGTTGAGATGATTGAAGCTAGGGTTTCACCAAACCCATTGTGCATGGTCGATTCAGAGGTCAGAGAAGCATGAGTAGAGCCAACAACCGATGCAGAGAAGTGGGTGAGAGTTATTTTATTTTAATTTCTGTTTTTGAATGAAATTAGGGTTTGAGGGAACTGCATGTATAAATAGAAGTGAGGGGTGTGCGAAAAACCCCATGCCTGGATTAGCCAGAGCAGCATTTAGATTTAATTTTGTGTTCTTTGTTACTTTATTATGTTCTAAATATAAGTGCTAGGGTTTGAGATGAAGCCCTAGCTTTCTGCTGTGTTAATCATGTTGATTATATTTCTCTTGAATGTTTAATTTGTTCTAGGATAGAATTAATCTTAGCATATCAACACATTGCTCTCAAAGGTGCATGCCAATGCCATGGATGCACCGTAGTTAGAATACCCCGTGATGATGATCCGCAACTCAACTTAATTAGATCATTATCAATCCTCGGATTAGTTGTACTCTAAATAGACAGTAATACTTGGGAAAGATACCGTAGTTGTGATTGAATCATCCATTGGTGAAACACCTTAGGTAAGTGGTAGACTTGACACTCTCCCTTATCTGATTACAAGGACAAGAGTAATGTAATTAGCTAAAGACACAGTGGAAGTTAGTGGATGATTTGAAGACTCTAGCATCCCTTTTATCACTGTCTTTTACCTTAGTTTAGGTTCACTTCATTTCATCTTAGCCGTATCGGCAAACAAACCCCTGTTGTCACATTTCCACTCTTGAAATCAGTTTAGGAAGCCATAAGATCACTTTAAGCACACCCATTTCTCTGTGGATCGACCCGTACTTGCCGCGTCTCCGATAGACGCCGTGCACTTGCGGTTTATTACAAGTAGGCTTAAATTTATACACATCCCAAGGCCTACCATGAACTTATTTATATTAACTAAGGAATGCTAAATGCAAACCGTGGCTATAAAGTTCATGAACCGATTCGAGTGAATCAAATCGTTTTTGCTTCGATTGTGTCTTGTGTAGTTACATAAGATTTCCTTGCAATTGAACAACTCTCTAACTAGTTCATTTGAGTCATTTGAACTAGTTATGGTGAAGAAGAATATGGTTGATATGAAAGTGCTCATATGGATAACCATTTGGTTAACTATTGTTGAACCAACAAATGTACATGTTTGGGTACGGTTACATAAACCTAAAATCGTGCATTTCATTTGTGTGTAACAAGCTAAGTTTTCGATCCAACGGTTGAAAGATATTAGCTTGAATCTAATCAGGTTTTCATCTAACGGTGAATATTGAATGCTTTGTTACTAAGCTAACATTGATTGCAAACCCTGATTTGAAAGACTATATAACGGAGAACTCTAGCAACTGGGAAACCTAATCCGCACACCTTCCGTGTGATACTAGTTGTATTAGCTAGAGTTGATTATCCTTTAACCTTAGGTTTCTTCTTGAAAACCAGGTTAACGACTTAATTACTTCATTGGGATTGTGAAGCCAGACCGATACTACTTTCTCGTAGTTGTGTGATCTGATCTTGCTGATTCTATCGTTTTGAGTACAATCGTAACGATTGGCTTGATATTAATATCTTCGATAGGCAAGATATAAAAGTAGTCACAAACATCTTCGTCTCATCGTTTTTGATTCCACAATATCTTCTTTCGCCACGTCGATTAAGATTATTGTGAGGTGATTGATAATACTAGGCTGTTCTTCGGGAATATAAGTCCGGGTTATCAATTGGTTTCTGTTCACCTTGATTTATCAAAAGACGGAACAAAACTTGTAGGTATTTCTGTGGGAGACAAATTTATCTATTCCTGTAGACCTTTCTGTGTGATACAGATTTGTTTATTAAAGTCTTCGACTTTGGGTCGTAGCAACTCTTAGTTGTGGGTGAGATCAGCTAAGGGAATCAAGTGCGTAGTATCCTGTTTGGGATCGAGACGTAAGGAGCGCAACTGTACCTTGAATCAGTGTGAGATTGATTGGGGTTCAACTACAGTCCAGACCGAAGTTAGTTTGTAGTAGGCTAGTGTCTGTAGCGGCTTAATACAGTGTGGTGTTCAATCTGGACTAGGTCCCGGGGTTTTTCTGCATTTGGGGTTTCCTCGTTAACAAAATTCTGGCGTGTGTGTTATTTTTATTCCGCATTATATTTTATTATATAATTGAAATATCACAGGTTGTGCATTTGAATCAATCAATTGGAAATCCGACCTTTGGTTGTTGATTGAAATTGATTGATCCTTGAACATTGGTCTTTGGTACCGTTCAAGTGATTTCTCTTGTGTTCAATTAGACTCGCAGTTTTCTATTTGCTTGAGAAAGAATTTAATCAAGAAAGAGAGATATAACTCTTTGATATACTTTTTATAGATTGAGTCTTGTTGATTCTCTTAAAAGTATATTGGAGTTTGTCCATACAGATTTCTAAGCGAAATATTAGGTGTGGTTGTTGTACCCCCGCTTTTTCAACGAGGGTACCCAAATACACCACAATCTTTAATTTATCCACCTAGAAGTCCTCTTACCAAAAGTGATTGTCTATGGACAGAGTCGAGACAATACTACAAATCGGTATTCACACTTTGTGTGATCGTTTATGGATACGAGATCGAGACAGTACAACAGTCAAAGTGTGATTACTTGATAATAGGTTCGGACTTAACCAAACTCTATAAGATCACTATCAAGTAATACAGAGTTAACGTTTATGTATTTTACTTTTAATTATAATAAACAATTATAATTGCGGAAATAGAAAAGTAAAAGACACAGCAAGATTTTGTTACTGAGGAAACCACAAATGCAGAAAAACCCCGGGACCTAGTCCAGAATTGAATACTCTCAGAATTAAGCCGTTATACAAAATTTAAACCAACTTAGTATAGTTGATACCAAGCAACTAAACCTATAGTTCACTTAGTTTCTTCAGTATCCATGTGCTTTCGACATTCAATAAGTGCACGCACTTGAACAATTCCTTTGGATCGTATTCCAAACAGTAAAGGAACAACAAATCAGTTTGGTAACAACTCTCTTGATTCTTTCAGATGAAGATATCTCAAGTCATATGCAAAGGCTCTTCCGTTTAACAAATAAACTCCTTTGCCTGGTCAGATCAATCTATCCAACAACTACCGAAGTAGCAAAGTTTAGATTTGCAATCAATCAATATAGAATCAAACAATAAACTATAAGGTGATGCCTATCTTACACAACTAAACAATCAAATAAATCTGATTCTAGTTGGATCCCAGCCGATCAAGGTTTGTGCACACCCAAAGATATAAAAACCAAATCAGAAATCTTCTTTGTCTTCAAATCCTCTTTAATCTTCAATAAATTCCTGCACAACACCACTTGAATCTCTTGTGATCAATCACGCACAGAACGGAGTCTGTTAACAATGGATTATCACAAGACGTCTTTAGATCTACAAAAAGTTCTAAAGATCCCGTCGATACTTCGATCTAGTTTGAGTGAATCTTATATCAGAAGAGAAGATTCTCAAGAATAAACAAACTAGGTGCAATCAAAGTTCAACAACCGTTAGTCAATCAAATCAATTGAAAACTACAATAAATTGCAATTATCTAGTTTTCTACCAACGGTACTCGTAGAGCTTCTTGATCCCATATAAGTCTTTAAACGAGCGGTCGTAAGAGATTTCGCCTAATTAGGGTACTTTCCTCTCCGGATAGATGGCTCCACCAGAAACAACAAAAAGATGAAGTTTACCTGGCTCTTAGGATAGTTTGCTTGAAATGCAAACTTGGGTATTTATAGACCAAGGATGTTTGGAGACCAAGGAATTTCCAAAACCGAATTATTCTTAAGATATGCAATAAATGCCCAAAATCGGTTTTCATAATTCCTAGAAATGCTTTGTCCAATATTTCCGAAATCTCTCATAGAAAATCTCCAATTAGTAAATGCACATTACCAATTTTTTATTTCTAGATATATGCATTTAATTGCTGGTAATTAAAGCATATAAAACTAACAACCTTAATTAAAAGATTCTTAATTTATTTCGGACCGGGATCTCCTTGAGTTATTAAGGAATATCTTTGAACAATAAAAGATAAGAGTTACTGATCATGTCCAAAGTATGTCGACATCTTTTCTTTGTAAATCCTCTTTCATATTTACAATCTTGGAATCGATTATACCACACTTCCAAACAAGTTTAGAATTGAATCATCTGTATTCCAAGACAACTATGTGATTGATCAAATATCAATTCACTAATCATGGGTTTATAGTTTTACCAAACACAATCGGTTCTACCTTAATATGGTTACTGGGACCGGTTACATCAGTTACCAAGATCGGTTACATCAATTATTGGACCGGTTACCATATTCTCATGATATTACTTGTGATCGGTTATACAAGTCACTAGGATCGGTTACACCAATTACCATGATCGGTTACACCAATTACTAGGACCGGTTAGGCAAATTTCAAGGATCGATTACACAACTCTTTTGTGATCGGTCACACCAATTACTAGGATCGGTCACACCAATTACAAACATCGATAATACCATCTTAGGTGATTACCTAGGATCGGTTACACTAATAAAAGTCATACCAGTTCATAAGTCAGGCACTGTGATTAGTTATACCAAGATACATAACAATTTATGATCGGTTCTACTAACTGACACATATTGGTAATCCAAAGATATGCAATGAATAACAATACCAGTAATCCTAGCGATTTCCCTTTCGATTCATAAAACAAGTTCATGAATGTACTTCCTTTAAACAAATGTAAACATTGTTTTCTAGGACGAAATCTTCACCTTTACCCATACACATAATCACAATAGCATTCATACGATTATGTTGATGTCATATATACGAAGTTCAAAATATAAACGTTATACTTCGTATCCTAATTCCTTAACACTATGATCATGTGATCATGTCTTACTACTAGAGTATAATCATTCACAGCTTCGCAGTTATGTTTTCAATATAGCACGACCTGAAAGATACGTTAGGAATGAAACAATTCAAGTCAAATATTACTAACCTCAAGAGGAAGGATGATGTCGTCGTTGTAGCTTGTTACTTCTTCACATTCTTCAAGTCTTTGAGTAATACTTGTATGTCTCATAATCCTAGACTTTCTAGTCTAACCTATATGAAGTTGTCTCAAACTCCTCCAAACTCTCCCTAACTCCCTCTAATAAACTCTCTCAAACTCCCTACACTCCCCCAAACTCCCTGAACTCAAAAACACCAAACTCTCTCAAACTCGCTACACTCTCTCAAACTCTCTCAAAATCCCCAAGATTCAAAATACACTCAACTCTCCCGAACTCACCCGAGGACTAACCCCCTGTAAATCTCAACTACACATTCTATCCTAATCCGAGACATAGCTATAAGTAGACTAGAAATCAAGTATATAGTTTTGATCAACTAAACTTGACAAACAAGCTTGAGATAGCAACGCTTGCGAGTTTGACCGAGCAGTGCTCTAATAATACCCAGACTACGATTTACTGAGCAATTAAATGCAAACTCAGCTTGACAAAGTTTTTGATCCCAACTCTTCAAATTTTCTCCGATTAAACATCGTAGTATATCACCCAATGGTTTAAAACTTCTGTTTGTCTATCACTTTGAGGATGATATGGGCTACTGAAGTTAAGCCTTGTATTAGCTAACATCCATAAAGTCTTCCAAAAATAACTAAGGAGTCTTGTGTTTTCCGCTCACTAAAAATTGAACAAGGCTGTTAAAGCATTGCTCGGTTGAACCCACCAAGCGTTGGTATGTCAAGATTGGTTGTCATATTTAGTTCCAAAACTCGAGTCGCTTAATATGTAAACTACAGTCAACTTCGAGAGGTTAGACTAGAAATGATAGAAGTATTGTGCTCTAGTTACTCACAAAGATCTGAAGATGGATTGAAGACAACAAAGACATTATCCTTCAGCTTGAGGTTAGTAACTACGACTTGACTTGTTCCATTTCTATCTTGTGTCTTTCAAATCTTTTAGATTGAAAACATAACATGCGAAGCTATATTATTATGATCAAAGTGTTAAAGAATACAATACGAGGTTTATTGCTTAACCATTAAACTTTGTAGATAAGACATCGACATAATCGTTTGAATGCTATTGTGATTATGTATGGGTATAAGGTGAAGATTTCATCCTAGGAAACAATGTTTTACATTTTTTGTAAGGAAGTAAATTCATGAACTTGTTTTGTGAATCGAAAAGGAAATCGCCATGCGTTATTGGTATTGTTATTCATTGCATATCTTGTGAACAACCAATATGTGTGATTAGTATAACCGCTAATGACTTGTTTGTGTTCTTGGTAAAACTATTCACAAAGGCCTGACTTTTGTATTGGTATGACTTTTATTAGTGAAACCGATCTTAAGTAATCACCTGAGATGGTATGATCGAGTTTGTGATTTTGTAAGACCAACTCTGGGTAAAGGGGAACCGATCCTAGTAAGAGGTGCAACACATCACAAAGGGGAATCGATCCTTGTATGAGGTGCATCATGTTTTAGCAGAAAGGGGAACCGATCCTATGGACATGTGCAACACATTTTTAGGCAAAGGGGAATCGATCCTATGGACATGTGCAACACATTCAAGTTAGATACCATATATATGTGGGGAACCGATCCTAGTACCTAGTCAACCGAATTTTGGAAAGCTAGTGTGACTATGCACAGTACTCACATTGAAGGTAGAACCGAAACTTGTTTTGGTAGAACCGTTAAACCCATGATTGGTGATTGAGTGTTCTTGATCAATCACATAGTTCTTGGAAGTCAGATGAACCAATTCTAAACTTGTTTGGAAGTGTGGCAAATCGGTTCCAAGATTGTAAATATGAAAAAAGATTTACAAAGTAAAGATGTCGACATATTTGAACATGTGCATAAATCTTTTTTTAATTGTTCAAATATATTCCTTGATACTTAAACCGAAATATTCCTAATATCTTTTGATATTTGGAAATATGCTTTTAATATATTAATATTCGAAAATATATTATTATGATAATTTCATAAATGTGTGTTTAACACATTCGGAATTAATATGATAATATTTTGTATTAATATGGAAATTTTCGGAAATGTGTTTTTAACACATTTATTATGAAAATTTGGAATTATATATATTAATGTGTTTTCAACACATTTGATATTAATAAACATATCTCTTGATTTATATTAGTAAAGTATTTTATATGCTAGCTAATATTTGGTTATCAAGATTTCAGTGATATTATTTGGATATTAATTCTAAAATTAACAAAACCAAAAATATATGTTTTTTGCATATCTTTAAGAATCTTTGGTTTTGGTAATTACTTGGCATCCAAATTTCCTTGATCTATAAATACCCAAGTTTGCATTTCGTGCAAACTGTCCTGTGGGATCAAAGAGCTCTATTAGTACCGTTGGTAGGAAACTAGATGATTGCATTGTTATTTTAGTTTTCAATTATTGATTTGATTGACTAACGGTTGTTGAATCTTTGATTGCACCTAGTTTGTTTATTCTTGAGAACCTTCTCTTCTGATATAAGGCTCACTCAAACTAGATCAAAGATTTAACGTTTCTACGGATCTAAGTTTTTCTAGATCCATAAGATAAATTCATTGATTTGACATTGTTAACAGACTCCGCCATGTGGGACAAATCAATAAGGAATCAAGTTTGTTTTTGCAGATTGTTACTTTGAAGATTAAATCGAAGATTGGAGACTTTGAAGATTTGAAGAAGAAGTTGTTGTGATTCATTAAGAAGATATATACTGGATTTAGTCCTAAAGAGAACTCCTGTTCTGCTAGGATATCTGGTATCAAATATCTATTGAGAACTTCGGTTCTGCTAGATATTGTCAAGACAAGAATACTGCTGAAGCTGAGTAACTAGGATTTTAGTTTACTTAGTATTGTCTACACGAAGTTGCAGGTTTACTTTTTGTAGCGTCTTAATTCATTGAGTATTCAAATCTGGACTAGGTCCCAGGATTTTTCTACAAGATTATAGTTTTCCTCGTTAACAAAATTCTGGTGTGTGCTTTACTTTATTTCCGCATTATAATTGTTTTTTTTATATTATAATTAAAGTAATTTCACTTGTATGTTAACTAGGCACTTGATATTTATCTTATAAAGTTTCGGTTATACCAGACTATTATCAAGTGAACACTTTTTTGTAGTATTGTCTCGATTTCATATCCATAGACGATCACACAAAGTATATTGGATTTCTCCATTTTTCTGATATAATTATTCACGTGTTAGACCAGTTCGGACTAACCCTATTTCAAGTGGACACTGTGTTGAAATATTCCTTGAGTGATTGTTGCTCCAAGAGATTGTGGTGATCAAAATAAAAGATTGTGGTGTATTTGGGTACCCTCGTCTTTTCAAAGGCGATCCATGCAGACGATATATGTCGCGAAAAAATAATTCAACTACCTTTAGTTCATTAGTAGTCTTCTTTCAAGCAATGAAATGTGCCATCTTTGAAAAACGGTCAACAACTACAGATACTGAATCATTTTCTCTATGAGTTCGAGGTAAACCTAGCATGAAACCCATGATCAAATCTGTCCAACGTTGACTTATAACTTTCAACAGAATATACAAACCTGCATTAGACGCTTTTCCATTCGATACTTGACAGATTCGACATTCCCTCTGGATTCGAGGTAAACCCAACACTAAATCCATGCTCAAATCTGTCCAAGATTGACTTGGAACTTTCAACGGACTATACAAACCTGCATTAAACACTTTTCCCTCTAGTACTTGACAGATTCGACATTTATCCACAAATCTTCCAACCTCACGTCTCATTGTAAGCCAGTAATGCGACTTCAAAGCAAGTTGAAAAGTCTTGTATCTGCACATATGTCCTACGTCATGTAATTATTTTATAATCTTTATCCAAATATTATAATCAGGAATACATAACTAATTTCCTTTGAAAATAAAACCATCATGCATATGGTAGTCACTTCTCGCTCCTGTATAGAAAACATTCACAATCTCCGCGAAATATGGGTCAGTTTGAATAAGATCAGAATATGAATCGAAATCCAATACCTTATTTCTCATAGTATTGACCAACAGACTCCTGCGACTTAAGGCATCAACAACTTGGTCATTTGATCCGGCCTTGTGTTTTAGCAAAACAGTGAACTCTTGTAGATAACCAGACACTTACCATGTCTAAAAGAAAGCTTTTCTTGAATATTGATGTGCTTCAAAGAATCGTGATTAGAAAAAATTACGAACTCGTTATGAATAAGATAATGTCGGTAATACTTCAAAGCCTAAACTATTGCATAGAACTTGTATGGGCTTTCGTAGGCACAACAAATTAATTCAGATATTTACCACTAATTAACTGCTAATATAGCGGTAGTAAAAGAACGTTCCCACAGAGAGTTGTGTAATTGATATGTTATTTGAATCAGCAAAATAAAGTAAATAACAAGGGGGGATTGGTTGTAAGATAAATATAAAAAGACAATAAGAAGAAAGGGATGATTAAGGAATCCTTCGCCGTTACCAAGCGTTAACAGGATTAGAGTACTTATCTATCTTCCGTTGGAACCATTCATCACCAACCGTAGAATAGCAGGTACGCTTAGCTATCCCCAAAACTCCTTGTATCACCGGATAACAGGTACGCTTAGTCACCGGATTCTATCCAACTGAGCTGCCTTGAGGTACGCTTACAAGGTGTAACTCGATCGAACGCTTTAAGGTTTGTGAATTTAGGTTTGATCCCAGCAGTTAAACTCAGTACGCTCGGTTCACTTACTGGTGTTGTCTTCACACATGATTGCTCCACAAAATCCCTTTGTGATGTCTCATGTTCTCTACATGTGTAAGGATTATTCAACAATTACACGGATATCCTAACCCTTTACTAGCAATAGAATGATCAATATATTAATCTAGCGTGCACTCCAAATAATCTAATTAATCAATCATAAACCCTAGATATAGTGAAAACAAACGATGATGATAGAAACTCTGAATAGATTTGTATTATTAATAAAGCTTCACGCTTAGAACATTGAATTCCTCCTTAATCAACAAAGGATTTAGCTACTCATATTACAAAGAAGATGAATAATGATGGTTTCCCCCTAAAGGGGTAAACCCTAGGTTTTGATGTCGAACAAACCCTAGCTTATGATATGAGATTCTATGATATTGATTGAAAGGCCTAATACCTATTTATATAGGTTTACATTGCTTGGCCTTCAAGTATCTCCTTCGGTTAAGGAACCCGACCCGAAATTACGAAGGAAAGACCCTAACTATGAATTTTGGACTTCACAAGTATGCATACCCGTTTGCATACTTTTCCTCTCTTCGGTATTCGATAAAAAGCTTGTTTTGGCCACAACTTCTTCGTCCGAACTCGGAATGACCTTATTCTTTTTGCATTCTTTTACTCTTTCAATTTTATTCAATATGGTAATGAGAAATCCTGAATTTGAATGAGTTAAGCTTGGTATTTTTCCCGTCTCTTGATTTTGAGCGTTTTGTTCCTTTTCGTTCGCACTTCTTCCACTTCTCTCGGACTTGGGAACTTGGATACTTGGAATACTTCTCTTCTTAGCTGTTTTAAGTACTTTGTAGCTCCTTTTTGGATGATTCAACTAATAGAGGCAAATAAGAGAAAACAAGAGTAATAATATGAATACATGCAAGAATAATAGCTAAAACAAGTATGGAATGGACACTAAAATCATATGAATTATGCACTTATAAAATCCCCCCACACTTAGCTTTTGCTAGTTCTCGAGCAATCTAAATCAAAATAATCCTAAATACAACAACTCCCTTTCGTTGAGAAAACGGTTACATTTAGCATGTGCAACAAGCCTTTAAACCCCTAGGTGTCTCTAGTGGACGAGTTATAGTCTCGTGAGGGTTTACAAGAGGTATACCCACAAAACCTACTCTAATTTATCGCCTTGGAAGAACTATTAAGGATAGACACAAAATAGAAAGCCAAATAATTAGCCTGCATAAGTTCTTTAGCTGCAAACATCCCACATACATTCCAATCATCACACATAAGCAATTACTTACGTGTGATATTCAACCTGATTACAAAACTCTACTAAGATAGTCATCGTACTTGTTGCAACGTTTGTCACAACACTCGCATACTGAAATCACATAGATAGATAAGAAAATGGAAATAAAAAAGTGAAGTATGCAAATGTTGACTAAAGTGAAAGATGTTACCCACAATACTTGTATGAATGTCGTCAAAGGATTCTAATTTATAGCGCAATAGTTGAGAGAAGCACCCATTTAACTCGACCACGTGATTAGATACTCTAAGCGCATGTTCCTTTTCAGCAAGTATGTGATAGTTGCCTTGGATCCTGCGTTCCACGCTTGTTTAGGCGACGGAGACAGGGACAACGTTTCACACATACTGCTATCTAAGTGTCGAGAACCTCATCAATAGTCTTTTTAGATTTGCTATATAATGATGATAGGTTTCAGTCATTTCATCGACTACATGATTAGTCCGCAATTCCGGACCCATCACAAAATTATTAATGTTGATAAATGAAGAGGAGCCTTATATATATATATTGTCTATGGGGCTTTTATATAAACTCAACCAATAATTTCCTTGCTACAACATCCATGGCAGTACTAGGATCCCACCAAATCACTTAGAGAAACATATAACTGCAAAAAAATAAAAAGAAAGTGATTCAGTAATGATAAATTGCGAGGATGAATATTTCAAATGACTACCATGCAATTTCTAGCATCTGAGTCTCGCATTCAATTATGAACGTATATATTTAAAGATTTTAGAACGATAAAGTGGAACTCAATCTATAGCCGTAAGAACTATTTCAACCTAAAAAGGTTTAGAGTGTCATCCTGAATAGCTCATAATTAACTCCAAAAGATGAAGTCTCAAGAATGCAAGAAATCAAAGATTATTATTTATTTTATATTCAAGCCAAACATGCTTAACTACTCCCCCACACTTAAACTCAACATTGTCCTCAATGTTCAAAACCGAAAATTCTGATTTCTGACATAACAGCCCTGAAAAACTCAAAAATTGTACAAATGGGTAGGGAACTAGGGAAAACATCCTAAACAAAAGTTGTTCGCCTACGTCTTTTCTATAAGGTGTCAAAAGGGCACAGTGTTTCGATAAACGGTATGACTTTTATGGCCTCCTGATTGACATACATGCAATCTGAAAAAGTTCTGGAAAAATACCGAAACTCAAATGTCCAGGCCAATCGGTCCAACTTAACAGAATCCGAATTGGAAAAGAAAGGTGAGTCTGTCCTCTTTAAACGTTGTGGTCAACCACTTAAATCAGACTCCGTATGAAGTCTCGAGAGCTGTTTTCGTGACAAGCGCGCAATCAGAATTTTTCTGACGAAAATAGTTTCGTCAAAACATTCATTATAGACATAGGACTTTGTAAAATCTAAGATGGAATGCATAATATGATATGAAAAACTAAGAAAATTAAAAACAAAAGGGATGGAGATACAAAACCGTTGGGTTTCCTCCCATGTAGCGTTTGTTTTAACATTATCAGCCCAACGTTATTGTTATCATTTGTACACCAATAATCTGAAAATTTGGTAATCCTTCCAAATAACAATCTGTAATTCAAATAACAGCTTCACAAAACCATTAGCACAAAATATAAATATTGAAGCTATCACTTTATTGAAGTTTCCCCCACACTTAGTCCTTTCTACACTCGACAGTGGATAGAGAACATAGAATTCGGGAACTTCAAAAGGAACCTGTCCAATACTCAATTCAAACACATCAAGTGGTGGATACTTAGAAGCAAAATAATTCTAAAGAATATTAATAGCACATATACCCAAACCTAAGTGAGGTAGCTCCTTAAAAATCTGGTTAACGACTCTTTCGGAAACTATTTCAACTGGGAGAGGAGAATCAAAAGATACATAATCATGCAAAGGATTAGACAAACCTTTCACAATCTCTTGTATTACGGGATCCTGATAGGTGTCTAAAACACCTAATTTTATATCTAGTATTTATGCTTTCTTTGTTATTATCCTTGTGAATTGCATCTCTTATGTTTAGTTTTGAGTTACTAGGTGCAATGGAGTCATTTGGAGCAAAAGATGAAGAAATCAACCATTTAGAGCAAAAAGGGCAGAGTCATTTCACAGGCGAACATTATCTGCAGTCATGCGAGCATTAAGGGACAACCTTGTTTATGTTTCAGAAATTAGGGCTGCCATTCTGGTGGCCTGTATTAATCTTCATGGTGTCTATAAAAATTTTGGTTCTTACCTAGCCCTAGGTTTCAGGGTTCTGAATCATTCTCTTCTCAAATTCAGAGAAGTGAGAAAAAAGGCTGCTGCTGCGAAGCCAAGAGAAAGCTGAGAAGAACTGTAATTCGGATGATTGAAGAAATCCAGAGCAAGGAATCAGTAAAGAAGGAGACGATTGATGTCGATCTGAGAAGAAGAACACTGCAATTTAGGGTTTGTTGGTGATTTGAGGGCGAGAGAAGAATTTTAAGAATCTGGGGTTTGGATATGAGGTTGTTGAGAAGATGGGTTTCTGAGTTTGAGTTGTTGTTGGTTGGATGTGTTGTATTTTAGGTGGTACTGGGAATTACAGTTGCAGACATGAAGCTGAATTAGGGTTCTGTTGAGTTTGAACTCTCAATCGAGAATTCAGCTGAAGAAACTAGAGTTGGGTTCATATTTCCATCGAGAATTATTGTCAAGGAAAGGATGAACTGCAGGGGAGATTATGTGTGCTGCTGCTTTGAGACTCAAGAATGGTTCAGTGGTACTGTGTTCATGGGTAGAAGTAATTGGTACTGCTGGTTAAGAACTGTACCTGGTGGTGTTGTTGAAGCAGTACTAGCATGAGGAGAAATGGACTGATGGGTTTATCCTGAGATGGAGTTACTGCTATTGATAGGGTTTACAAGGAAGAAACACAGATTGAACTAATGGGTCTGTGGAATTGATGGTGGTGTAAGATCAGAATATCGCAACATTAATATCCTTGCGAAATCCTTGAATAACACACTGCGAAGATATCGCAGATTGGTAATAAAAATGACGCAACGGATGACGACAACCTGAACACGAGAAAGATGTGAAGACCTGGCGAGATTTAACATTTGAATACTTGCGAGAATGCCGCAAGCCAGATCCGAAAATAAAGGACAGCTTAGCTGTCATCCACTATGTAATGTCCTATATAAAGGACCAAGTAGGCTTAACAGAAGGGGGAGATCTTTTTAGAGTAGAGGTAAAGTTTTGAGAGAGAAAGTCTAGAGCAGTAGTTGTATTCTTGATTTCATTTCCCCTTTGTAAAAATTCTTTAACTCAATTAATAAAAAGTGTGATTGTTGATCTTAAAGATGGGTTGATTATTATGAATTCTTGTGAGGGATGTATTGTAGGATTTCCTGCAACTACATAATGGCGCTAGAAACATGGATACCTCATTCTATCATTCATCAAAGCTATGTTCGCAACCAATCTGTTATACATTCAAATTTTCAGAGTTAAGAATACGATCACAATGACTGAGTTGCGAGAATTACAGGAGGAGTATATTGCTCTTGAGTAAAAGCAAAATGAGATGGAATCATACCCAGTTGCAAACACAAGTTCAAAAGCAGCGAATGCAAGTTTGTTACCTAAGTTGATAAATACAGTGGCGAGCACTTCGCAAGGACAACAAGGGAGGATAATGGAAGATAGTCAGCAGAAGCTAGTAGCTATGGGAAGTCGTGATCAAGAAGAATTTGAGAGAAAAAGAAACTTCTATAGCCGTGGTGGGAATAACAAAATTCAAAGACTTGATCAGCCACAAGAAACTTATGGAGGTTAGAGGCAAAACTATCACAGAGGACGGGGAAGTCATAAGATAATATGGGAAGAAATCAAAATGCTACCACTGAATGCTAGTGTGGAGAAAATATGGGAAGCTATAATCTTGATGGAAAACATACCCGCGCCATGGAACATGGGGAGTGAACCACCTCCAAGTGACAGAAGTCATGAATTTTGCTCTTATCACCATTTTCATGGACACTCAACAAATGATTGCAAGAATATAAAAAGAATCATCCTCAGAATGATAAATCAAGGGAAACTAAATCATTTTCTAAAAAACCAAACTCAGTCTCAACCATTACCACCACCGCCAGAAATTTGCAGGGTAAATACAACAAATGGAGGAGAAACATTTGTAATAGAAGTTGGAGCAAAGGCAAAGAATTTGTTTTGTCATTCTATTGTACATTCGTACAAAACGATTGAAGACTTTCATGATAACACTCTTAGCAGGGTCTTCGCAAGAGATGCTGATGATAAAGAAATAATGAACATTGCGAAAGCATCGCCACTAAAAGAATGGCAAAAGCAGATTATTTCCTTCACCGCAGAAGAAGTACCTGAGGGTGGCAAGATGCACGATAACCCATTAGTGGTAAGATTAGAGATTAACCCAAAACCTAGTGATGATGAAGATGATGAAGCTGAGAATACATAGGCAATCAACAGAATTTTAATCGATACTGGAAGTTTTGTGGATATCCTTTTTTATCATACTTATAAAACTATGGGAGGAAAAGATGAAGATCTGATACCTTCAACTTACAAGATCTATGGTTTTAATGGTACTGCCAATAAACCAAAAGGAGAAGTCAGTATGCGAATTCCACTGAAAGGATTGTCCTCTGAAATTATGTTCTGTGTAGTCGATGTGGAATCACCATACAATGCATTGATTGGACGACCTTGGTTACATGGGATTTTAGGTGTAGCATCGACTTTACATCAATGTATCAAGTTCCCTCATCCCAGTGGTATCGGCATAGTAAAAGGAGATTGGGTTGAAAGAAAGAAGTGTTATGAAATTGATGTAGAATCTTGCGAAGAAAGAGCTGCGAAGAAGAAGAATTGGAAACATAACATCAGAGAAAAAAAAAAGTGAAAGATTTATGGTAGATGCAATAGAACAGAGAGAAGAAGAATCGATGCGAAACCAATGCATGTTGAAGATAAGAAGCGACAAAGATTTCGCAAAGGATAAGATACTAACAGAAAATGCAGAGGCAGAAAGTAGCAGAAGTAAGAGACTTAAAGAGTGAATGTATTTGTTGATTTTATGACTGCAAAAGTAAGATTGAGAGAAGAAACAAAGATGTGTGACTGGATTGTTAAAAAAAAAAAAAAAAAAAAAATTTATGAATGACGACGATGAGATTGCGAAATTAGAAAAGAGCTGACATGCAGAAGAAGAAAATATATTTCATGAATGATAAAGATGAGATTGCGAAATTACAAAAGAGCTTATATGAAGAAGAATCAACAAAATAATCAGACAGAGGCGAACCTACTATGGCGTACACCCTAGTTCGCGAAATCAAAATTTTGCAAGAGGAAAATGTAAGACCTAAAGTGAGTCATAGAAGGGGGTACCTATTGCATGGCTCAGCGAAAAGGTTACACCGCCCCTGGAACCTGAGTCATGGAGATTTGGGGTCAATAAAGCCCATCCAGGAGAGGTACCTTGGATTTCCAACCTGAGATAATGACTTAGGTTGGACGACTGAGGGTCTCTTCTAAGGAGTGCGACATCTAATCAAGGCGCCGAGGTACACGGTTGATCCAAGAGTGCCCAGGGCGTCTGGAACTACCCTGGCCATTCTTGGCAAGTCTTGACGTATGCTGCACTCGGCCCGAAGAAAACCCCACTTAGGGTGCAGTCTCGTAACCATAAGCCCTATAGGCAAAAGGGATAAGAGGCTGCGAAAATAACTGGTTGTTGTTAAGACCGGATGGGAGGATCCAACCTTGTATGGTAGAGGTACGCCTCCTTGAAGGGGCAACCAGGGGGAAGATAAGGGCGGCACCCTCCATTAGGGAGATGATAAGTGTCTTAAGACGCAAATGTCATGAGGCTTTATTTTCGCAAGAAAATTTAGGCTTGTCATATTTGTGCGACAATCCCGAAGAGGTAATAATACAAAAGACAAAGATAAGACGAGATCAATGGTTCAGTACATGAAAGTGTAAGGACGTCTTGCGATTTCGTCGCAAGACGGCAATGTCATGGGGCTTTATTTTCGCAAGAATATTTAGGCCTGTCATATTGTCGCAACAAAAATGACAAAAGAAAAAAGTTAAGGCAAGATCAATGGGTTTCTGCATGAAAGTGCAAAGACGTCCTGCGATTTTGTCGCAATGACAAGAGGTGGCACAATAAGACCTTTAACTAGGAAGGCAAAATAAGACCACATAAGAGAAAAAGAAAAAAGAAAATCTTGGAAGCAACCAAGAAATACCTACTTGCGAAAATTCAGCAGAAACGTTGCATAGAGATCGAGGCATGAATACATATCGTTATTCAAAAGTAACTTGCTTAATCTTTCATTTGAATGCAAATAACAGAGGCAAGTATGGGAATGTATAGAATAAGAACATGTTATTTGTCTTCATATGATAGATTTACGCACTCATAAAATGAAAGGTTGATAATATGTTGATTAATTATATTGCAAAAAAGAATGGCTTTTTTAACATGTGCAGAAAGGAACAACAAAGGTAGAACTTGTATTTGAAGATTCAAGAAATTCGCGGCTAAAGATTACAAAGATAGGAGGTTAAAAGAATGAATGTACAAATATTACAAAAAGAGAAAGAAGGAAACAGAACTATTTCTTGTTTGATTCTTCTTCATCATCTTCATCAAATCCTTCTTCTTCTTCATCTCCATCAGATTTCTCTTCTTCACTAGCATCACTGTCAGAGATATCCAGAGGAAGCACATTCTTGGGGATTTCTTCTAGGAGGCAAGGATATGCAGAATAAGGGATATTGTTGTCGTCGCAGACCATCTTAATAGTCTGATTGCGAAAAAGAGTAGAATCATTCTTAAAATTCCCAACAATAATCTTTAGTTGGCTCTTCAGTCTAGAATATTTATCATCCCGAGAAGAAAGATTCTTTGCGAGCTGCTCCTTCTCAGACTCAAGTTCTTCAATCCTTTTGAGAAATCTCTCTTGACTCCTACGAACATGTGACAATGAATCAAAGAACTTGATGACAATTTTATGAAAGACAAACAGTTAAATAAAGAAAAACAATTAACAACCTTCTCTGTCAGAAATCATATCCCTAACCAAGGTTGTGTGCTCAGCTTGAAGACTAACGTTTCACCCAAATTATTTTTGGCGTCATATAGAACTTTCGCAGCCCAAGCGAATTCATCATCACTATTTATGAGCAGAAGGGAGCGAATTTGATTCTCTCTTTCGCAAAGTACAACATTTTTGCGGTTAGAATCATCTCGTTCAATTTTAACTTCAAGAAGAGTTTTTTGGAATTTCGCTAACGCTTGAGCACCTTGTTTAGCGATGCGGTCTTTATCATCTATGAGACCACTGATCTTGGTCCTTAAAGCATTAAATTTCTCTTTAGAATTAAGATAGAAACGCTTAAATTGGTTGGCTAAGCCCAAACTGGATCTATGGCCAATTTCTAAGAGGCGAAATTTGGATTGGAGTTCATTTATGGGAAGAGATTTAATCTTGTCATTTGAAAAACTATTCAAAGAATTATTGAGGTGATCAAGAAGGGTATTATTATCCATAGAATCAGGGAATGAGCGAAGGAGAATAGCTTCATCAGAAAGGTTATAGACGTCTGCGAAAATGGTAAATCAGATAAGGGAAGATAATGAGAAAACAAAACAAAGGGAAAGAGAAAAATTTCATACCATAAAGTTCTTTGAGAAAACAAAACAAAGGGAAAGAGGTTTACTTTGAAGACTAGATATCTTGTCCTTCCGAGTGGAAGAATTAGCTTCTAATTGTTTATTCTTCTCGAAGAGCAAAGCCTTCAACTTCTAGTTCTTCATTTCTCTTGCGAAGATGAAGATTATTCTTTTCAAGAATCCCACGCCTCTTCTCAAGATCTGAGGCAACATAGAAGGAAGCTCTCCCAGTCTGTGAAAGAAATTGTCAAGATAATATAATTTTAAATCATAATTATGAAGGAATATAGAAACGAAGGAATAGCAATTCACCAAGTGAGTTCAAAAACCGGGAGTCATCGATCCGGAGACTCCATGAAGAGAATCATCACCCTCTAGTAAAGGAGCATCGCAGATACTCGCAAGAGCTTTGCATGTACTAGAGAGACGATCATCCCCAATCCCTTGCATGGAGTCAGAGAAGATGCTAGATAGTTGTGCCATAGAAGATTCAGCTGGAAAATATTCTCTTGCGAAAGGAGTATCATCATCATCACCAGAACTTTCACCAGGTCGAAGATTTGAAGGAGAAGGAGAATGAACTTTTCGCTTCTTTAAAGGTGGAGCAGCAGATTTCTCCTTGCGAAGAGAACTTTACCTTTGCCTTTGGTCTTCGCAATCTTAGAACTTTCTTCTTCTTCAACAGCTACAACCCCAACCTTCGCACACACATGAAGATAAGAAACAGAGGCAACAATATTGTTAAAAATATAAAAATGTTTCTTACTTCATCTGTGATGGAGCGTAGAGCAGATAAAGTGATAGCCTTCCCAGTCCTATTATAGCTCGATCTCAGCTTTTTAATCTAAAATTTTCGCAAGAATTAGAGAACACGAAAGTAACAACAAATGAAAGATTAACTACAATAAAGATTTGAAGACATACTTCTTTCGCTTTCTCAGGCCAATTAAATACCCAAGGATGATAAGTGGCGAGATTCGCAGGAAGTACATTTGAACCTGAAATATAAAGTCCCTTCAAAACCAGTGGAAAGACGCACCATCTGTCGTCTTTAGAGTGACGAGGAATATTATTCTTGCCAGAATTCCAATCAATGTCCTTCATAAGTATTCTATCGCTGGAAACATTTTTCTTCCTCTTCAAGCGAGCACCCTAGCGAGTTTTATCATTTTCATGTTTATTACTTCATAATTCTCAAAGAAACTCTCCACGGTGTATTTTTCGGCGAGTATTTCTAAATCCTCATATTTAGGATCCCTAACTTCTTTTGGATAGAGAGATCCTTTACCAGCACCGCGGTTGGCGAATTCAAGCATTAAGCGAATACAATCCCCACTCAATTGATAGATGGCTCGCGAGAATTTCGCATGAGCAAGAATTTCATAAAATAAGGGAAGATTAGGATCATAGAGAGGAATGGGAAGGCGAGCGAGAATCTGACCAAGCGAAACTATGATTTCCTTATCATCACAATGATGATCAGAAAACAATTTGGTAGAGAGAATGGATTTAGATTCTTGATTGGGAATGGTAGTTAACGTGAAACCCTTCTCTTCAAAATCTTTCTGAACTCTTTCTAGAGAAGTTTCATATTTACGACCAACTGGAGGCATTTTCAGTATGGGAATGAAGAAAAAATTGAAGATCAAAAGAAGTAGAAGGAAGAAGATTTACAGCAGCAGAAGCGGAAGTTACGGAGAAATGTTGAAGAAAAGTTGTAGAAAAAATAAGAAGGAAAGTAAAAAAAAGAAGAGAAAAATGAGAAAAATATATATAGAGAGAAGAATTCTCGAAAAGGTAAACACATTTAATGCGAAGAGTATACATGAACGGTTGAGAACTAGCGATTGAAAAAGACGTGTCAAGAAACGGATGGAAGAAGAGATACGTGTAATAAATTATGCGTAAAAGTACAAAATCATGTCAATACAGAAGAATATGGAAAAATGAACAGCTGCAGCATTTTGAAAGTACTAGTTCTCATGACATTCTCTCCTTCGCAGAGAATACATGAGAAGAGGCAAGATGTAGGATCAGAATATCACAACATTAATATCCTTGCGAAATCCTTGAACAACATACTGCGAAGATATCGCAGATTGGTAATAAAAATGACGCAACGGATGACGACAGCCTGAACACGAGAAATATGTGAAGACCTGGAGAGATTTAGGAGTGTTGCGAGATTTAACATTTGAATACTTGTGAGAATATCGCAAGCCAGATCCGAAAATAAAGGACAGCTTAGCTGTCATCCACTATGTAATGTCCTATATAAAGGACCGAGTAGGCTTAAGAGAAGGGGGAGATATTTTTAGAGTAGAGGGAAAGTTTTGAGGAGAGAGAAAGTCTAGAGCAGTAGTTGTATTCTTGATTTCATTTCCCTTTTGTAAAAATTCTTTAACTCAATTAATAAAAAGTGTGATTGTTGATCTTAAAGATGGGTTGATTATTATGAATTCTTGTGAGGGATGTATTGTAGGATTTCTTGCAACTACAGGTGGTCTTGATGAAATTGTAAACTAGTTGTGATGTTGCTGCCATGGAAATGAAATGGGTTTGTTGGTGTGAACTGAAGCGGCTAATTGAAGTTTTAGCTGAGTTAATTGGTGCTTGCAGGGTGACATGAATTCAAAGTTGGAATTACAGAGATGAATGGGAGCTGTTCTTGCTGCTGTGAATGAAATGTGTTCTGCAGGGTATGAAAGAGCAGTGTTAGTGTTGTTTCCTTGAACTGAAGGGAGTCTGATGCTAGTTGAGATGGTGGTGCATTCGATGATTATTAATGAGATTGCTGGGATATTGAATAAATGTGGGCTGTATGGCTTGAACTGTCAAGTTAATCGAGTTAGTGGCTGAGGTTGAAGCTACAAGAACTGATGTATACAGGCCATGGGTTTGTTGTTGATTTGGAGGTGACGTGGTGTTTGAATTCAGCCAAGGGTTGAGGTTGTTGCTGTTCAAGAAGAGCTTGAAGTTAGGGTTCCAGTGAATAACATATATTGAAGATAAAGTGGTTCAGGTGGGATTTGAACTGAGTTTGTTGAGTTTGTTGCTGCTGATGATTTCAGGAAAGAGAATGATGTTGCAGGGCTGAATTAGTAAGCAGCTGTTGGAGTTGAGCTGCAAGAATGTGAGAGTTGGTTGTAGGTTCAAGGCTGGAATGGAGAAGATTATGCTGAGGTAGCTAGAGCAAGAGATGATTGTGCTCATGGTGGTTCTGATGGGTTTGTGTTAGTTTCTGTTAAGCAATGAAGAAGTCCCTGCAGGGTTTGGTGCTGATAAGATTTGAACCAGATCAAGAAGGGAGAATTTAGGAAGACAGGTTTGAATTGAGAGAAGAATAGGCAGATTGGGTTTGAGCTCATTCTTGAGTTCAACTAGATTAAGGAATCCGTGGAGGAGAAATTGGTGTTAGCTCTAGTACAGGTTGCACTGGTGCTAAAGTGGAGCTGGTGGTCGGTTGTCAATCCGCCAAATATAATTTCACTTTCTCAATCAACTAGATATAAATATAGTATGCGATAAGAAAGAGTTCGTATCCACGGAGAGGCTTTCGTTGTTATAAAATTTTAGTTTCTAAGTAACCACGGGGAATGTTTGTTGTATCTAAGCAAATAAAAGTAATTAAAAGCAAAGTAAGTAATTCGAATTATCAATAAGGAGAAGATATTGGTCACGGAATAGTATCATTCACAAACATGTATTATCATCAATGATTAGAATTGGTATTTTAATCTCGTATTTATTAAAAGTCCTAGGATACCTTGATCGCAAGTATAACCCGTTAATTCCCCTGTTTTCATCACAACCACATTAAAAGATGCATATGTGAATTCTTCGTAGAAAGCAACCTAAAGTGTAAAAGCACAATTAAGTTTAACTCCCTAAAAGCATTAAGATTTATGGAATAAGACTCATCAATGCAAACGAATGTGTAAAAGCACTAAACGTTTTAACAAAAGTTATGATTCACTTGTGACTAGTAGGATATATCACTACAAGCACTAACCACAATTATGCTACTTAGAATCAGGGATAAACAACTTTTTCGTATTGAAAACCCTAATATAGCTCTAGAGATGAACACAAATCGGATTGATTCCGGACTCAACCTAACAAGTTTTCAAATCTTATAACACTATTAATTGTGAATCACAAACAATAATTACTGAGACAAAACTAATTCATTGAATCAAAAGCATGTTGAGAAATCAACTTTTATCCCATAACCAATAATATGTTTAGCTACTCATAGCTATGGAGTTCATCATAATCAATATTCAATAATATAATAATGAAGAAGAAGAACAAAAGCAAACCCTAGAAGCGTAAACAAAAGTGGCTCTCCAAAATTCCAAGAATAAGATATCTCATAAGTTGTAGAAGACCTTCCCTTTATAGCTTTTCTCCAACTTCTAAAATTAGGTCTAGTCTTCAAAGTCCATTAGATGAAAATCCACCAAGCCCATAAGAAGGAGAGACCCATGTAGAAAATATGACCCAAAAGTCGTCGTCGGAAAACTGGTATTGTGGCCGAAAATCGGCCGGAAAAGTCGCCGGAAAGTAGCTCAGGTGACCGGCAAAGTCCGCTCGGTCACCGGTCAACCGGGTCAAAACGGTCGGGTCAACGGGTCAGCTCGATTCAACTCGGTCAGACTGAGTCCAACCGAGTCAGGGTGTGCCAGTCAGAACCAGTCAGGTCTGAGTTAGACCCAAGTCAGACTCAGCTGAGCTGAGTGACCTTGGCCTGGGCTAGTTGCACTGGCCAGAACTTGTAGCACAATCATTGTGCTTCTGCTTGTAACATCCTGCCCTGTAACTACCCCCAAATCTGCTGCAAACTTCATAGTTCACTTACCTGTAATTGCACCATTACTTCCCATAACATCAATGCCTAGCTAACCACCACAATTCCTCCACCAGATCTTTTAGCTCATTACCAGTCCTAACCACAAGACCTGTAATACAAGCATTCACTCAATTCCAGTTCAGCTCATCCATCTCTTGCTGAGAAACACGAAACGATGCAACACAGTCCATCTTCAGTCTCTGCCATCTTGCAATCGCAGCGAGTCACAGCAACACGGCACAAATCTCAGTTCGCCTGCTCTTGCACAACTGCAACTCAATCCCAGCTGCTACTCTCGCCTTGTTCTTCCTCATCAACTCCATTTCAAACACCAGCCATTCTTCTTCACTGCCATCACCAGTGCCCTACTCCACCTAAAATTCAGTTCAGGCCATGATACACAGCAACACAGCCTTCATTTGAAGCTCACAGCTGCAAAATCTTTATCACGCCATACATTCCAGCCCAGAACTATTCTTAACAAAACAACCCTGAATCCGAGCACCTGCAGTTCTAGTACCCATCTGCTCAGGCCACTACTAACCCTGCAATACCCATTCTTCTCAAGCTGCTTGCATTCACTATTTGGTTCTCTTCACAACTCAACAAAGTGCCATCTTAGCAGCACCATTCTCTGTAACTTGTTCAGCTCTGAACACCTCCATCTCATACATTCAACACAGAACACAGCATCACCTAAGCCAGTGCATCCTGCTCAGCTCATTCTCGATTTCAGGCTTAGCAACAAAGAACGCCACTACCTGCAAACAACCATTCCACCACAACAGCAGCACCAACCTTGCCTGCAATTCCCTGTACTCAGCTGCAATAAAACTCAGCTCCAGCTTCTGTCTAAATTGAGCACCACCCCCAACTCAGTACTTATGCACCAACAAAGACCAGCTAAACTGCCTGCAACTCCACCAGAACCCAAAGCAATATCACCCTCTCAGCTCATCACGTGCTCTTTTTGTAACCTGCAACTCACTGCTCCTTGCATTGCAGCACCACAATCAGCTCCATCAGGACCCTGCAATAACAGACTCAACACTAGTTCAGCATAATCCCAGGCCAATTTTTGCAGCTCACAGCATCAGACTCATTCATCTCCAGCTGCTTCACCTTCCATTCCTATTCAAGCCAACATTGGTTCACAGCATCACCAGCAAAACCCACATATAGCTATTGCACCACCATAGTGACCATTAGCTTGAATTCATCTGAGTCTCAGTTCAATTTCAGGTCAGCCACCAGAAACTCGATCTTGAGACACCACATCCAGCACCAACATAATCTCCACCTTCATCTGTGTCTCATCAATTTGTCAACCAAATCCCTAAATGTGTTCTTCAGGAGCACCAACATAGCAAATTCCCATCCTAATTCTACCATCATTTCCATCAAACCCATAACACAAATTCGAACCACTCACTGCCAATCAGTCATAGCAACTTCACCTGCTTCTATACCTTCTCGATCTTCTCTCGATTTCATCTCAGTCACTAATTCGAACCATCAATACCCGATTCAATCTTCTCAGTGATTATCAACAGCACCAAAATCACTCAGTTCCGAACCCTAGATCGAACCACCACAATCAAACCCATCTTGTTCACCTAATTGCTCAACTGACTCTTCATTGAAAACCACTTCGACCGATTTGTGAGTAAAACGGCAGCCAGCTCTCTTCTTCTCTCTATTTCTGAATCCCAGATGGGAAAATGATTGAGAAATCATTTTCTCTGATTTTAGGTGTGGTGTAAGAAATTAGGTTGGATATAACCACCCAGGTGAAGCAGATAAGGGGTTACCCAGAAACAACTCTAGGCACCCAGAAATAGGAAAAGGGCCCCTAGTTCTTGCATGGCTTGTCGGTTTCGCGAAACCGACTGCCTACTCACTTCTTTGCTCACCCGTAACTAGCTTCGCTCGCCTGTGAATTGGTCTTTCCGCTCTTTTTCACTTTAAATGGGTGATTTCTTCTCCTTTTGCTCCGGTGACTCCATTGCACCTATAAAACTCAAAAGCACACGTAAAGTACGTAATTCACAAGAAAAATAGCAAAGAAAGCATAAACTCTATATAGTAATTACGGTGTATTCTACACCTATCAGATTCCCCCACACTTAGACTTTGCTAGTCCTCGAGCAAATCAAACAAAACAATAAAATGCAACAACTCCGTGTCGTCGAGGCTACGGTTACTCTTAGCATGAATAACAGGCCTTTAAACCCCTAGGTGTCCCTAGTGGACGAGTTATAGTCTCGTGAGGGTTTACTAGAGATTTACCCCCAAAACCTATATTTCCAACTTACTAGTTCTCCGTAATGATAGTATCCAAGCGCTAAGAAGACATAGAGATTCTGCACACTAGTCATAAGAAGTTAGACACATAAATGAACACAATCTCATTCTTAAAAGTTGAGAGAGAAATAACCATCCCTTCTCGACTAAAATTCGGGTTTGGAGTGATCAAAAGTCTCGACTCTGCCTCACAAGAAAGGGTTTTATGATATTGCTCTCAATAATAAATAGCTCTTTATGGGTCACACGTGTGTCCAGGTTGGAATGAAGAGAGAATCCTGAAACACGTTGAATGGTAGGAAGGCAAAACCCTCCGAAAGTTTTGAAAACCCACATCTTTTATATATTTTTGAAAACCCATTTTTCTGACGATCTCTTCGAAAGGAAATCAACCATTTAACGAAGGTGGGAATATGCTTACTTACCTCGTTATCCGTTCGGCGTGCAGCTAGCACCACTCTCACAGCATCCATAGAAACGTCTTCGGTCTTCTATCGGTGTCTTCATCTTCGTCTTCGGTCTTCAACTCTTGATGATAACTCTCGAACTTCGTAGAATCTCGTCAATATGATTCTTTCCTCTAATTCCTTGTCGCTTGAAACTTCATTATAGATATTACTTCTTTCCATAGGCTTTATTGAAAGAATACAAAAATAAAACGAACTATACAAACCCAAAATATAAATTTTTTCCTTTTTTTTTTTTTTTTTTTTTTTTTCTTTTTCTTTTTTTTTTTTTTTTTTTTTTTTTTTTTATTTTTTTTTTTTCTTTTTTTTTTTAATACCTTTTTTTTTTTTTTTTAAATAAGAGATAAAACAAATACAAAATAAAAATAAAACAAAATAATAAAAACTATTAACAAACCTAAAAATTTTCTCTTGTCTTTTTTTTTTTTTTTTTTTTTTTTTTTTTTTTTTTTTTTTTTAATTTTTTTTTTTTTTTTTCAATTTTTTTCAATTTTTTTTTTTTTTTTTTTTTTTTTTTGGGACAAGAGAAAGTAAAATACAAAAAATAAAAATGTAAGTACAATGCCATGGTATAAGTACTTTACCGCTTGAATCTTCACAACTTATATGTCTTGATATCATAGACTTCTCGAATTCTCATCCTTAATAATTTCCACTCTTGTATAATAGTCTTCAACTTATAAAAATTCTGCTCCCTGTTTTGTTGCTTTACTCAAATCTGAATTCTGCCCATTTCTGTACCGTTGCTTGTAAACCTCGAACGTGTTCAACTTTCCTTCGAATTTGTGATGCTCCTCTTGTTGATGATGATGGTGTTTCTATGGACCTGTTGGTGTAGAGAGAGATAAGGTGGATGGTGCTAACTGCGAACAAGATCACAAGTGGTATGTAAGTTAGCAATTCGATGTCACCAACATGGTTGATAAAAATAGCACTCAAGAGATCAAAATAGTGCTTCTATGGTGGGAAGTTGGACAGCTCACCATTCTGCCCGGAATTTACGTACGGTGACACACACTCTAAAAGCACAAATTTAGACAGGTACAAAGAATTGAAGGTTGGTGCCTCACATTATGTAACTTGGGTAGTCTCCACTATAGGGGAACACTGTTCTAATACCGAATTCAGTCAGCACCTTATTTGCCACTGGCATGGTTAAATCCAACTTTAACTCTCATACAATTAAGAAACCCGATCATGTTCTCTGTCATCTCTAAGTTCAGTCACTAGTGTGAGATTCTCGATGTAATCTTAGCAACATGTATACTATGTGACTCTAAACTAACCATAAGTTGGAGTTTTCTTATTCACTAATTCACAAAAAAGTTGAAAAATTGCAAAAATTTACAACATAAGCCACTCCCCCACACTTAAACTTTACATTGTCCTCAATGTAAATTGAATCCAAAGTAAGTCAAGGTGGGAAATCCTAACAAGAAATCAGAAAAAATAAAGAAAACAAAACAAAAAAACTAAAAACAAGAAAAGAAATAAATACAAGACAAGAAATACTCATCCTTTGGGTTGCCTCCCAATTAGCGCTTGGTTTAAAGTAAAGTATGATCCTACATCTTGCCTCTTTTCCTTGACTATCTCCTTGCTTTCTATGAAGTACATCCACAAAGTTAACTCCTTCCACCACTTCGGAAGTGAAATTCTCATAATATGGTTTCAACCGGTGCCCATTAACTTTAAGTTCTTTCCTCGTAGCTATGCTACGAATTTCCACTAGTCTCACCATGAGAAAACACATTAGTAACAATAAAAGGTCCGATCCATCGGAAATAATTGCAAGCGAGAATTAAACAAAAGCACTTTTCGGGATATTGATTGGCCCAATACAAAATTGTTTCCTAGAAATCATGTTATCATGGAATGCTTTCGTCTTTTCTTTGTAAATCATTAAATGAAGACCAAATATCGTCTTTTAGAAATTGAACATGAACTTTCAAATGCATCGCTCCTCTAGCTCTTGGAGTTGTAACTTCCTTTGCTTTCCAGCACCATGAGAAAACACATTAGTAACAATAAAAGGTCCGATCCATCGTGACCTTAATTTACCCGGAAATAATTGCAAGCGAGAATTAAACAAAAGCACTTTCTGCCCAATACAAAATTGTTTCCTAGAAATCATGTTATCATGGAATGCTTTCGTCTTTTCTTTGTAAATCCGTGAACTTTCAAATGCATCATTGCGAAGCTCCTCTAGCTCTTGGAGTTGTAACTTCCTTTGCTTTCCAGTAACTTCCTTTGCCCATCCATTTCCATGTTGCATTGCTTAATAGCCCAAAACGCCTTATGCTCAATTTCCACGGGTAAGTGACAAGGTTTACCATACACAAGCCTAAAAGGAGACATTCCAATAGGTGTTTTATATGCGGTTCTATACGCCCACAAAGCATCATTAAGTCGCATGCTCCAATCCTTCCTTGTTGGGTTCACCGTCTTTTCTAGAATAGATTTCACCTCCCGGTTAGACACCTCGGCTTGTCCATTGGTTTGGGGATGATAAGGTGTTGCAATCTTATGCGACACATTGTACTTCGTCAACAAGCTTTGTAAAATCCTGTTTTTGAAGTGAGAACACCCATCGCTAATTATGGCTCTTGGAATTCCAAACCTTGCAAAAATATTAGCTTGCACAAAATCTGAAACCACTTTAGAATCATTAGTAGGGGTGGCCTTAGCTTCCACCCATTTCGAGACATAATCAACCGCAAGTAAGATATAAAAATTCCCATGGGAGTTGACAAAAGGCCCATAAAATCAATACCCCATACATCAAAAACTTCAATAAATTGGATAAAAGTTTGTGGCATTTGATTTCGGGCACCTAGATTGCCGGTTCTTTGGCACCTATCACAAGTTGTACAAAATATATGTGCATCCTTAAACAAAGTTGGCCAATAAAAACCACTTTCAAGTACCTTGTCCGCGGTTCTCTTACTCCCAAAATGTCCTCCGCAAGCATAAGAGTGACAAAAAGACAAGATAGAGTGAAATTCAGATTCGGGCACGCACCTTCGTATTACTTGGTCACTACCATGTTTCCATAAGTATGGATCATCCCATATGTATTGGTTCCCTAACCTCTTAATTTTGTCCCTCTCAAAGACGAGACAAGTTCTTTGGGATTTGTTTAGAAACTAAGTAATTGACAATATCGGCATACCATGGTTCTCCAAAGGCAATCGAGAAAAGTTGCTCATCCGGGAAACTTTCACGCAACGGGATAGTCTCCTTGTCCACAGCAAGTCGGCTCAAGTGATCCGCAACGGTGTTCTCAATTCCTTTCTTGTCTTTGATTTCAATATCAAACTCTTGCAAGAGTAAAATCCATCGTATGAGCCTCGGTTTCGCCTGTTTCTTTGTAAGTAAGTATCTAAGTGCTGCATGATCAGAAAAGACAACAACTTGTGTACCAATTAGATAAGAGCGAAACTTTTCTAAAGCAAAAACAATGGCTAATAACTCTTTTTCAGTGGTTGTGTAGTTTTGTTGAGCCTCATTTAACGTTCTAGAAGCATAATAAATAGCATGAGGAAGCTTCCCCACACGTTGCCCAAGCACCGCACCAACCGCATAATCACTAGCATCACACATGAGCTCAAATGGCTTACTCCAATCCGGTGGTTTAATGAAAGGGGCTGAAATCAAAAGTTCTTTCAAACGATTGAATGCCGCCATACATTTTTCATCAAAGTTAAAAACCACATCTTTTTGCAATAAGTTACAAAGTGGTGATGCTATCTTGGAAAAGTCCTTGATGAATCTACGATAGAAACCTGCATGACCAAGAAAAGAACGTATTTCCCTCACCGTAGTGGGAGGGGTTAGAGCACGAATAAGGTCTATCTTAGATTTATCGACTTCCAAGCCTTTAGAAGATATTATATGGCCTAAAACTATGCCATGAGTTACCATGAAATGGCACTTCTCCCAATTTAGCACAAGATTTGTTTCAACACATCGTTCAAGGATTAGAGACAAATTGTTCAAGCAAAGGTCAAAAGAATCACCAAAGACACTAAAGTCATCCATGAACACTTCGATTATGTTTTCAACATATTCCGAAAAGATACTTACCATACACCTTTGAAAAGTAGCCGGAGCATTGCATAAGCCAAAAGGCATCCTTCTATAAGCAAAAGTACCGAAAGGACAAGTGAAAGTGGTTTTCTCTTGGTCCTCCGGCACTATCACAATCTGATTATAACCTGAATAGCCATCAAGAAAGCAATAGTAAGAGTGTCCAGCTAAACGTTCAAGCATTTGATCAATAAAAGGTAAAGGAAAGTGATCTTTTCTAGTGGTGGCATTCAATTTTCTATAATCAATACAAACCCTCCAACCGGTTTGCACACGAGTTGGGACAAGTTCATTCTTATCATTCTCCACCACCGTCACACCCGATTTCTTTGGTACTACTTGTACCGGGCTTACCCACTTGCTATCGGATATGGGGTAGATAACACCCACTTCCAAAAGCTTGAGTATCTCCTTTTTCACAACTTCCATCATGGGAGGATTCAAACGACGTTGCGCGTCCCTTTTAGGCTTTGCATCATCCTCCAAACGAATTTTGTGCATACAAACGGCAGGGCTTATACCCTTGATATCGGCGATTGTCCATCCTATGGCCGTATTGTACTTCCTTAGCACCCTTAGAAGTTTTTGCTCCTGTAAATCATTAAGCTCATTAGAAACAATCACAGGTAACTCTTCATTATCACCCAAGTACAAGTACTTTAGGTGATCGGGAAGAGGTTTCAATTCTAACTTTGGAGATTTAACAATTGAAGGTACAAGCTTTTCATCACTGCATGATAAAGAAATAAAAGAGATATTATGAGTTTCCGGGCATCCTTGTAGTGAATTAAGATCACCAAGGGCTTCCTTGACTTAATTACCACACTCTACACCATTATCCATGGATGTAGTTAACACGGTTTCCAAAGCATCATCACCGTTTAATTCAAACATTTGTTGTGCCAATGAATCCATAACATCAATGGAGAAACAAGAGTGGACATCACTAGGATATCTCATCATCTCGAAAATGTTGAAACGTATTGTTTCTCCATCAAACTCCATGGTTAGCGTTCCCTTATCCACATCAATTATGGTTTTCGCCGTTTTCATGAAGGGACGCCCAAGAAGCAATGGAAGAGACGAGTCCGGAGAACCCTTATCCATCTCTAACACACAAAAGTCCGCTGGAAATACAAGTTGATTAACCTGCACAAGAACATCCTCAACAATACCCATTGGGTAGACATTAGAGCGATCGGCTAATTGCAATACAATTTCAGCCTTTTAAGAGGACCAAGATCAAGTGAATTATACATTGACGCAGGCATAACATTAACGGATGCACCTAAATCCAACATAGCTTTGTTAAATGTAGTGTTACCAATTGTGACGGGAATGTCAAAACTACCCGGGTCCTTGCACTTAAGTGGGAGTTTGTGTTGTAAGATTGCCGAGGCGTTCTCCCCCACACTAAGCACTTCATTACCTTTGAGCCTTTGTTTGTTGGTACACAAGTCCTTTAACACCTTTGCATACTTTGGTACTTGCTTGATAGCATCAATGAGGGGTATGTTCACATGGATCTTCTTTAGAACGTCTAAAATCTCCTTTTCTAGTTCCGCCTTCTTAGAACTTGCAAATCTGCGAGGAAAAGGTAGAGGAGGAACATAAGTAGAAACCGGAGTTTTAGCGTTAGGAATATGTACCTCAGAAGTTTGGGGAGTATCCTCATTATTCTCCTCCAAAACAGGTTCCTTTGGTGTGTCCACCTTGCCCGAATCAGAAATTTCGGGTTGCACAAGTTGTGTACCACTTCTCAACGTAATAGCATTGACACCCTCTTTTGGGTTAATAGGTTGAGAAGGGAGTTTCCCACTATTTTGCGCCTTCAATTGGTTCAACTCAATAGCCATGGAACCCATTTGTGTTTGCAACTCCTTGATAGCACTCTTAGTCTCTTGTTGACTTTCTTTGAACATGGTGGAAATGCCTTACATCATTGTTTGAAGCTTTGAATCAATATCCGAACCTTGATTTTGCATTGATTGTTGTGCTTGAGGTTGCTGAAATTGTTGTTGTTGCGGTTGAAATCCACTCGGACGGTTGAAGGTAGGTTGTTGAATTGCACCTTGCTTGTTAGCATAGCTAAAATTGGGGTGATCTCTCCATCCCGGATTGTAAGTGTTGGAGTAGGGATCATACCATCTTGGTTGATTTGGAAAGATCGCATTAGCTTGCTCGTCTTCATAAGATTGAGGAGAACTTGGTATAACCGCGGATGCAACTTGTTGCAACATTGCTGTCATGTTACCCATTTGTTGAAGAAGTTCCTCCACCTCGCTCACTTCACTCACCCTTCTTAGAATCACATCCGAACCACGACTCAAGAATTGTTGGGAGTTCGCCGCCATGTTTTCAATCAACTCTCTAGCTTGTGTCACCGTCTTGCTAACTAGTGCACCACCACCCGCAGCGTCAATAAGATTCCTATCACTTGATTGGAGTCCTTCATAGAAGTATTGTATTATCATAGCGTCACTAAATTGGTGGTGAGGGCAGCTTGCAACCAATCTCTTGTACCGTTCCCAACATTCATATAAGGATTCTCCCACGTTTTGCTTCATCCCACAAATCTCCTTGCGAATTTGAGTAGCCTTGGATGCAGGAAAATATCTCTCCAAAAAGAGTTTCTTCAACCCATTCCATGTTGTGACACTTCCGGGAGGTAAATAGTACAACCAATCCTTAGCACTATCCATTAAAGAGAAACGGAAAACTTTCAACATTGCACCATCCGCCTCAACATTCGCTGGAAGCATAGCCGTGACAATGGTGTGGAAGTCCAAAAGATGCTTGTTAGGATCTTCATTCACCATGCCATGGAATTTTGGTAATTCTCTAAGCAACCCCGGCTTTATCTCAAAAGTAGAGTTCGTTTGAATACACCCCTGTTGTGTATCAAGCCTATGAGAAGCCAAGTCCTTGAGTGAACGATTTGCATCACCCATTGTTAATTCTTCCTCAACGTGTGGTTCGTCTACGATTGGAACCTCTTTTCCTTCTTCTTGTTGTCGGAAAATCTCTTCTCCTACTTCCAACTCGTGCTCGTCCGTTGTGTCTTGACTTGGTTGGAGTATTGTGCCGTGTCGAGTAGCTATCCCGCACCTTGGATAATTCCAATCCTTATAAGCCAGAGATTAGGTACCTGCAAACAATTCTCCAAAACAAGTGACAAACAAGACAAGAACCGAAAAGCAAAGATTAATTCAGAAATTGTAAAAAGAAACTAAAAACTTAATAACAAGCCGTATGCCTCCCCGGCAACGGCGCCAAAATTTGGTCGGTTGTCAATCCGCCAAATATAATTTCACTTTCTCAATCAACTAGATATAAATATAGTATGCGATAAGAAAGAGTTCGTATCCACAGAGAGGCTTTCGTTGTTATAAAATTTTAGTTTCTAAGTAACCACGGGGAATGTTTGTTGTATCTAAGCAAATAAAAGTAATTAAAAGCAAAGTAAGTAATTCGAATTATCAATAAGGAGAAGATATTGGTCACGGGATAGTATCATTCACAAACATGTATTATCATCAATGATTAGAATTGGTATTTTAATCTCGTATTTATTAAAAGTCCTAGGATACCTTGATCGCAAGTATAACCCGTTAATTCCCTGTTTTCATCACAACCACATTAAAAGATGCATATGTGAATTCTTCGTAGAAAGCAACCTAAAGTGTAAAAGCACAATTAAGTTTAACTCCCTAAAAGCATTAAGATTTATGGAATAAGACTCATCAATGCAAACGAATGTGTAAAAGCACTAAACGTTTTAACAAAAGTTATGATTCACTTGTGACTAGTAGGATATATCACTACAAGCACTAACCACAATTATGCTACTTAGAATCAGGGATAAACAACTTTTTCGTATTGAAAACCCTAATATAGCTCTAGAGATGAACACAAATCGGATTGATTCCGGACTCAACCTAACAAGTTTTCAAATCTTATAACACTATTAATTGTGAATCACAAACAATAATTACTGAGACAAAACTAATTCATTGAATCAAAAGCATGTTGAGAAATCAACTTTTATCCCATAACCAATAATATGTTTAGCTACTCATAGCTATGGACTTCATCATAATCAATATTCAATAATATAATAATGAAGAAGAAGAACAAAAGCAAACCCTAGAAGCGTAAACAAAAGTGGCTCTCCAAAATTCCAAGAATAAGATATCTCATAAGTTGTAGAAGACCTTCCCTTTATAGCTTTTCTCCAACTTCTAAAATTAGGTCTAGTCTTCAAAGTCCATTAGATGAAAATCCACCAAGCCCATAAGAAGGAGAGACCCATGTAGAAAATATGACCCAAAAGTCGCCGCCGGAAAACTGGTATTGTGGCCGGAAATCGGCCGGAAAAGTCGCCGGAAATCGGTTCAGGTGACCGGCAAAGTCCGCCCGGTCACCGGTCAACCGGGTCAAAACGGTCGGGTCAACGGGTCAGCTCGATTCAACTCGGTCAGACTGAGTCCAACCGAGTCAGGGTGTGCCAGTCAGAACCGGGTCAGTCTGAGTTAGACCCAAGTCAGACTCAACTGAGCTGAGTGACCTTGGCCTGGGCTAGTTGCACTGGCCAGAACTTGTAGCACAATCATTGTGCTTCTGCTTGTAACATCCTGCCCTGTAACTACCCCCAAATCTGCTGCAAACTTCATAGTTCACTTACCTGTAATTGCACCATTACTTCCCATAACATCAATGCCTAGCTAACCACCACAATTCCTCCACCAGATCTTTTAGCTCATTACCAGTCCTAACCACAAGACCTGTAATACAAGCATTCACTCAATTCCAGTTCAGCTCATCCATCTCTTGCTGAGAAACACGAAACGATGCAACACAGTCCATCTTCAGTCTCTGCCATCTTGCAATCGCAGCGAGTCACAGCAACACGGCACAAATCTCAGTTCGCCTGCTCTTGCACAACTGCAACTCAATCCCAGCTGCTACTCTCGCCTTGTTCTTCCTCATCAACTCCATTTCAAACACCAACCATTCTTCTTCACTGCCATCACCAGTGCCCTACTCCACCTAAAATTCAGTTCAGGCCATGATACACAGCAACACAGCCTTCATTTGAAGCTCACAGCTGCAAAATCTTTATCACGCCATACATTCCAGCCCAGAACTATTCTTAACAAAACAACCCTGAATCCGAGCACCTGCAGTTCTAGTACCCATCTGCTCAGGCCACTACTAACCCTGCAATACCCATTCTTCTCAAGCTGCAGCTGCATTCACTATTTAGTTCTCTTCACAACTCAACCAGTGCCATCTTAGCAGCACCATTCTCTGTAACTTGTTCAGCTCTGAACACCTCCAGCTCATACATTCAACACAGAACACAGCATCACCTAAGCCAGTGCATCCTGCTCAGCTCATTCTCGATTTCAGGCTTAGCAACAAAGAACACCACTACCTGCAAACAACCATTCCACCACAACAGCAGCACAAACCTTGCCTGCAATTCCCTGTACTCAGCTGCAATAAAACTCAGCTCCAGCTTCTGTCTAAATTGAGCACCACCCCCCAACTCAGTACTTATGCACCAACAAAGACCAGCTAAACTGCCTGCAACTCCACCAGAACCCAAAGCAATATCACCCTCTCAGCTCATCACATGCTCTTTTTGTAACCTGCAACTCACTGCTCCTTGCATTGCAGCACCACAATCAGCTCCATCAGGACCCTGCAATAACAGACTCAACACTAGTTCAGCATAATCCCAGGCCAATTTTTGCAGCTCACAAAGATCGACTCATTCATCTCCAGCTGCTTCACCTTCCATTCCTATTCAAGCCAACATTGGTTCACAACATCACCAGCAAAACCCCCATATAGCTATTGCACCACCATAGTGACCATTAGCTTGAATTCATCTGAGTCTCAGTTCAATTTCAGGTCAGCCACCAGAAACTCGATCTTGAGACACCACATCCAGCACCAACATAATCTCCACCTTCATCTGTGTCTCATCAATTTGTCAACCAAATCCCTAAATGTGTTCTTCAGGAGCACCAACATAGCAAATTCCCATCCTAATTATACTATCATTTACATCAAACCCATAACACAAATTCGAACCACTCACTGCCAATCAGTCATAGCAACTTCACCTGCTTCTATACCTTCTCGATCTTCTCTCGATTTCATCTCAGTCACTAATTCGAACCATCAATACCCGATTCAATCTTCTCAGTGATTATCAACAGCACCAAAATCACTCAGTTCCGAACCCTAGATCGAACCACCACAATCAAACCCATCTTGTTCACCTAATTGCTCAACTGACTCTTCATTGAAAACCACTTCGACCGATTTGTGAGTAAAACGGCAGCCAGCTCTCTTCTTCTCTCTATTTCTGAATCCCAGATGGGAAAATGATTGAGAAATCATTTTCTCCGATTTTAGGTGTGGTGTAAGAAATTAGGTTGGATATAACCACCCAGGTGAAGCAGATAAGGGGTTACCCAGAAACAACTCTAGGCACCCAGAAATAGGAAAAGGGCCCCTAGTTCTTGCATGGCTTGTCGGTTTCGCGAAACCGACTGCCTACTCACTTCTTTGCTCACCCGTAACTAGCTTCGCTCGCCTGTGAATTGGTCTTTCCGCTCTTTTTCACTTTAAATGGGTGATTTCTTCTCCTTTTGCTCTGGTGACTCCATTGCACCTATAAAACTCAAAAGCACACGTAAAGTACATAATTCACAAGAAAAATAGCAAAGAATGCATAAACTCTATATAGTAATTACGGTGTATTCTACACCTATCAGCTGGACTGAAGTTTGACAAGATTTAGAATGCTTGAATGTTGCAGCTTAAGGAATTGTGTATGGCTGACCTGTGGCGGGAAGTTGCCGTGGCTCGGACGAAGGAATGAAAGCTTTGCAGGAGCAGATTCTGGTAGTACTGTCAAGAATGACTGAACTGAGCTTGTGGCGGTTGAGCTGAAATGTTATTTCAGATGGATGCAGCTACAGATGGCCAGTCGTGTGTAGGGAAATGATGATTGCAGGTTGCACTGGTGGTTTGTGTACTGTTGATGATGTACTTTGGTTTATAGCCATGGCTGGTGCTCTTGATTTGAGATCATGGAGCTGAAATGGCTAGAGTGAACTGTTGTGTAAATGGTGCTGCAATTGCAGCTGTTGCAGAAGCTACGGACTAGAGACAAAGTTATGGATGATGCTATCAAACTGTGGCAATGGCTGAAGATTGCGTATGAATTGCAGGCCAAGCATTGGAGCCGAAATTGCAGGTGGACTGATTGGTATTGACGGTGCAGGTGTTGTATGCTTGGTGGTTTCTGGAGTTGTTGGTTTGCAGTGAAGTAAGAATGCCTGAGAAGTTAGATGAATGGTGATGCTGCAATGGACTGGTGGCCTGAGGATATGTAGCTGCAGTGAGGTAGAGTTGATATGGGATTGTGCAGTTTTAGAGCTGCAGCTGAATTGGTGGTGGTACTGTTGGCAGTTTGAACTCAAGATGGCTGGAGTGGAGTTGTGATGCACCACAATGGTGCAACACAGACGATATGGCTCATGCAAGATAGCTTAGGCATGTGTAAAATGGCAACAACTATGGCCTAGACCTCAGTCAGACCAGTTAGCCTAGTCAGTTCACTTAACTATCTGACTCATGTCTGACTCGGTTCCGACTCGTTACTTTGACCGAGTCGACTCATTTGATCTGACCAAGTTGACTAACAGTGAACGGTGACCGGGTGGACTTTGCCGGTCACCTGAGATACTTATCCGACCATTCTCCAGCCAATTTTCGGCCATAATACCAGTTTTCCGGCAACTACTTTTGGGACATATTTTCACTTGGGTTTTTCTCACATATGGGCTTGGTGGACCACTTGGACTTTGGGCTTTGAAGACCTAGTTTTGGAAAGAGGAAAGGCTACAAAAAGGAAAAGCTTTTTCTTTTGGGTATCACGTATTTTTCTACTTTGAGCTTTGGAGGAGAGCGGCGATTCCACTAGGGTTTGCTTTCATTTTTATGTTTCATCTTCTTCATTTTATTATTGAATATGATGAACTCAAAAGTTATGAGTAGCTAAACAACTATTATTGGTTATGGGATAAAGTGAATTTCACAACATGATATTTGATTCAATGCATTAGTTTTGTCTCAATAATTTATTGTTTATGATTCATGGTTTATATTGTCATATGATTTGATTGTTTGTTTGGTTGAGTCCGGAATCAATCTGATTTGCATTCATTTCTAAAGCTATATTAGGATTTTCAATACGAAAAAGTTGTTTATCCCTGATTTTAAGTAGCATAATTGTGGGTAGTGCTTGTAGTGATATATCCTACTAGTCACAAATGAATCATAACCTTGGTTAAATTGAATTAGTGCTTTTACACATTTGATTGCCTTGATTAGTCTTATTCCATAGAACTTAGTGCTTTTAGGGAGCTAAACTTAATTGTGCTTTTACACTTTAGGTTGCTGTCTAGGAAGAATTCACATATACATCTTTTAATGTGTTTGTTGATGATAAGAGGAAATTAGCGGGATATCCTTGCGATCAAGGTATCCTAGGACTTTTAGTAAATGAGAGATTAAAATACCAATTCTAGTCATTGATAAAAATACATGTTTGTGAATGATACTATCCCGTGACCAATATCTTCTCCTTATTGATTATTCAAATTATTTTATTGCTTTCAATTACTTTTATTGCTTTGTTAAAACAAAAATCCCCCCTTGGTTACTAAGAAACTGAAATTTTATAACAACAAAAGCCTCTCTGTGGGAACGAACTCTTTCTTACCACGTACTTCATTTATATTTAGTAGAGTGAGAAAGTGAAATTATTTTTGACGCATACGACAGCGATCAGATCCTCGTCATTCTTAAAGAATTTCAATGAATTATTTACCTCATATGTATCGTGGTCCTCTATCAAAGTTTTTATCCATTCTTCATCGGTTTCTGCTTCAACCGTAATCTCAGCATCATTATAATCCTTGGCAATCTCAATTGGGTCTTCCACGACTTTAATCAATTTGGTTTCATTCTCAATCTCTTCATCAATCTCGTCATCAGAATCGAAATCCTCTCCCAGAAAGTCTAGTTCGTTGGTGCAAATCCTAAAATCTTCACTTGTGTACGTTACACCATTGATAACAACGATTTTGTCATATCCATTCTCCTCCTTTTGAATAGGCGAGTGATCGTTATTATGATCCGGAGTTGGAATAACATTACCATTATTGCAAAGATTTTCCAAAGGTTGCTCATCTTCATCAGAGTCTTCGTCAACCTCATAATCTTCAATATCCCAATGATGTTGAAGTTTCGCTCGTATTACCTTGTTAATTTCTTCAAGAGTCTTTTTTGATGCTCCAGCTTCTTCTAGCTGATCATATTGCTTAGAGAGTTTTCTGATATTAATACGTTTTCCGCCATTATTCACGATGGAATTTTCAGACCGTATCTCTTCTTTTGACATAAATGAAGAAAGAACATGATAAAGAGGAGTAGGTCTTTCCAAACTCTCTGTCATCTGCACATTACTAGAAAACAACTGATCAGAAGCATAACTATCCCCCCATCCATGTGATTGGTCACTTACATACCCGTCATAAGGTTGTTGATATGTAAGAGAGTATCCATAGGGTTTTGTAGGATATTGATCATAGCCAAAAGATTGGTTTTGATTATACCCATAAGATGGTTGGTAGTTGTCATATGAATGAGATTGAGAACCATATTGATTACCACTATTGAATGAGTAATCTTGTGCTCCGTACATGTTATTTTCGTAAGGAAACATGACGATTCACAAGAAAAAAAAAATCAAAACAAAAATATAAAAACACAAATAAAAACAAGCTAAACAAATAACAAATCAATTAGTGACTGCTCCCCGGCAGCAGCGGCGCCAAAATTCGTATGGGCTGTCGTAGGCACAACAAATTAATTCAAATATTTCTCACTAATTAACTGGTAATATAGCGGTAGTAAGAGATCTTTCCCACAGAGAGTTGTGTAATTGATATGTTATTTGAATCAACAAAATAAAGTAAATAACAAGGGGGATTGGTTGTAAGATAAATATAAAAAGACAATAAGAAGAAAGGGATGAAAAATGAATCCTTCTTCGTTACCAAGCGTTAACATGATTAGAGTACTTATCTATCTACCGTTGGAACCATTCATCACCAACCGTAGAATAGCTGGTAAGCTTAGTTATCCCCAAAACTCCTAGTATCACCGGATAACAAGTACCCTTAGTCACCGGATTCCATCCAACTGAGTCGTCTCGTGGTACGCTTACAAGGTGTAACTCGATCGAACGCTTTAAGGTTTGTGAATTTAGGTTTGATCCCAGCAGTTAAACTCAGTACGCTCGGTTCACTTATTGGTGTTGTCTTCACACATGATTGCTCCACAGAATCCCTCTGCGAGGTCTCATGTTCTCTACTTGTGTAAGGATTATTCAACAATTACACGGATATCACAACCCTTTAATAGAAATAGAATGATCAATAGATTAATCTAGCGTGCACTCCAAACAATCTAATTAATTAATCATAAACCCTAGATATAGTGAAAACAAACGATGATGATAGAAATTCCGAATAGATTTGTATTATTAATAAGGATTCACGCTTAGAACATTGAATTTCTCCTTAATCAACAAAGGATTTAGCTACTCATATTACAAAGAAGATGAATAATGGCGGTTTCCCCCTAAAGGGGTAAACCCTAGGTTTTGATGTCGAACAAACCCTAGCTTATGATATGAGATTCTATGATATTGATTGAAAGGCCTAATACCTATTTATATAGGTTTACATTGCTTGGACTTCAAGTATCTCCGTCAGTTAAGGAACCCGACCCGAAATTACGAAGGAAAGACCCTACCCGTGAATTTTGGCATTCACAAGTATGCATGCATACCCGTTTGCATACTTTTCCTCTCTTCGGTATTAGATAAAAAGCTTGCTTTGGCCACAACTTCTTCGTCCGAACTCGGAATGACCTCATTCTTTTTGTATTATTTTTCTATTTAAATTTTCTTCAAGATGGTGATGTGAAATCATGAATTTGAATGAGTTAACATTGGTATTTTTCCCGTCTCTTGATTTTGAGCGTTTTGCTCTTTTTCGTCGCACTTATTCCACTTCTCTTGGACTTGGGCACTTGGATACTTGGAATACTTCTCTTCTTAGCTATTTTCAGTAATTTGTAGATTATTTTTGGATGATTCACCTAATAGAGGCAAATAAGAGAAAACAAGAGTAATAATACGAATACATGCAAGAATAATAGCTAAAACAAGTATGGAATGGACACTAAAATCATATGAAGTATGCACTTATCAGAACTCCACATCATATGTACTATAGTTGATATTAGCATCTTTCAACTTCTCACTGAAATAAGCTATTGGTCATCCTTCTTGACTCAAAACATCTCCAATCCCCTTTCGGCGCATCACGGTGTAATTCAAACAGCTTGCTAAAATCATGCATCAATAATAGTGGTGCACTAATCAACTTTATTTTGACAGATTCAAAGGCTTCATCAGCTTCGTCAGACTATGAAAACTTTCCTCCTTTACTAAAGTGGGGAATAAAACATAGGTAAAAAGAAGCAAATCCATGGAAACTTCTTACCTCATGCAAAGTAGTAAGTTTAGTCTATTTTTTAACAACTTCAACCTTGGACTCGTCTATTTTGATCCCGTCCTTGGTCACAAGATAACCGAGACACAAAACTCGATTTGTCATGAATGAACACTTTTTAATGGCTACAAAAAGTTTCTCCTTGCGTACACAGAAAGCACTTCTCGAAGATGTTGGATATGCAAGTCCATAATTAGCACTATAAACGAGAATATCATCAAAATAAACAACTACAAAAGTACCGATAAAAGATCTCAGTACTTGATTCATGGTACACATGAATGTACTTGATGCATTGGTTAAACTGAATGGCATAACCAGCCACTCATATAAACCCTATCGAGTTGTAAAAGTAATCTTCCACTCACCATCTTCACGAATCCTTATCTGATGGTACAAATTTTCAAGTCTAACTTGTTGAACACCTCTGCTCCACTCAACTGATCTAACAAGTCATTCAAACTTGGAGTATGAAAACAATATTTGAGTGTGATTTTGTTGATAGTACGACTGTCAACATACATCCTCCATGTACCATCTTTCTTCGGGATCAGCAAGGCCAATACTGTACACGGACTAAGAATCTGTCGGATCAATCCCTTTTGTAAAAAAACTCTTCAAATTGGCGATGGAGTTCTTTAGGATTCATTCCGTAATGCGCTTTATTTGGAACTATATCTATGGGATATTGAATATCCCGAAGCGGTGGTAAGTCATCAGGTAATTCATCATGAAAGACATTCAAAAATTCTTCAATTAAAGTTTGAGTTGAAATGGCAATACGATTTCAGCATGTTCTTCTTTGTCAATCAACACATACAATTCACCGCCATCTTCTATCTCAACTTCATACTGCTTGAAAGATAAAGTATTGTTTTTACTTTATGCGCGCAACATCACCCTCTCCAGCATTGGCATTTTTTTTATCGCTGGTGCATATTGAACCAACCTAACCTTTCAAACGTTGGCCACTCATCGATGGTGCACGAGCGCCATTACTTATTCTGACACTTTTTTTTCCCAATACATTGTGTGTGTCTCCAGGAGTTCAAACTTCAACCCTCTTCGTTTAATGCCCTAAGATATTGGTACTCTAACGCGACACCTCAGGCTACGAGCATTTAACGACTAAGTATTTCAACTATATAGTCATGCGCGAATGAGATGAAGTGCTAAACCACTAAGTACTAATCATACTAAACTGCCCACGACTGGTATCACTATAGCTCATCGCTCAGACCTCATTGCTTAGAGATATTCGACCATAATTAACTATGCAAATCTTCGAGCTTACCTATCACATCTTATTTCTTGGAGATCATTGCCCGAGTTTTATTGTTTGTAGGCCATTGCTCATCAAACACTAGTAGTCTACTTTATTCGACTTGCTAGAAATCATTGAGTCTCTAAGAGATTCATCACTCAATAGATTTGCCACTCTCGGTCTAAATAATTAGTCATCACATTAAGTCTTGGTTCAACTACTTGACCAAGCTGTCTCATACGACTCTGTCACCATAACAATAATAGCATATTGACTCTACTTGTCAATTTTTATGAGACATAAAACATGACATATGGGGTGGGGGGGATTTTTTTAGGATTTTGATCTGGCGGTAGTGTGCCAGTTCACATTCATAATAGAAAGAAACTAAGTCATGATAAATGTTGAGAGAAATAAGGGATAAGTGAACTAGTAGTATTTAGTCTTCCCGTCAATGGAAAAAGTATTTTTACCATATTTTTTATATCTTCTCGAGTCTTCTAGATTCTTATAATTTTGCCACATTTTCCACTTCTAACAAGAGACGGGTGTGTTGTGGTAGGTCTCTAAACAGTACCTACAATGACTGCAAGTGCACAGTGCCAATTATGTAAGGTACAAATACAGGTCGATCCTCAGGGACAAGGTGGGTGTAGATTTGATTTCAAAGTCTTACTACAACTGATTCAAACAAGAGTAACACAAAAGGGTTTTGTTTTGTCGATACGACTAAATGTTGGAGAGACTATAACAACAAAATATAGTTGCAATAACAAAGATGTTAATACTGAGAATGAAGGTACTAGGATTGTCAAATCCACCACTAACTCACACTATGTATTCAACTAATTATACTACTCTTGTCCTTGTAACAGATAAGGGTGAAGATTCAAGTCTGCCATATATCTAAGGTGTTTCACCAATGGATAGTTCAATCGCAACTAAGGTATTAATCCGGAGCAGTAACTATCTAATTAAGCACAACTAGTCAAGGAATTAACAACAGTCTATCAAGCATGAGTTGCAGCACAATCAACACAGTTTTATTCTAACTACAATGGATGCCTGACATACACTGTGAGAGCAAAGTATTGAAGCACTAAGATTTAAATCTATCCTAAAACAGTTTAAGCATTCAAGAGCGATACAAATAGCATGAATAACATAGCAGAAAGCTAGGGTTTCATCTAAAACCTAGCAAATGTAATTAGAACATGATGAAGATGATTAAACAATGGTTTTAAACTAAGCAATTGATCCAGCTAAATTTGGATGATTACACAAATTGCAGTAAACCCTATTTATACACAAATTTCTTCTCAATCCTTTAAATTTGATAATTAGAGAATACCCACCCACCCAAAATGTGTTTCTTGACAAACCCCTTTTGAAATTCAACTCTGCAACTCCTTGATTTGATGTTTTCCAGTTGTGAAGATACCCTAGTCTTATCTCTCTCAATCCTAGATTCTAGGGTTACTGTTTTGGAGAATAAGTTAAGATGGAGACAGATAGAGACTAAGAGGTTGATTGATGGCTATTTGAGAGTGTGGATCAGCTCAGAGATGGTCGGGGATGGAAGTGATGAAAATATTTGAAATGATGGTTTTGCAAAGTCTTTAGGGAAGAAGAAAACGAAGTGAATGAGATGTTTGGATTCTGCTCGATTAGGAGAGGAATAGAAGGTGCCCGAGTGTTAGGCAGATACATCAAGATTTGATGAATTGATTGGAGATGTCGTTGGATGTTGAGCAGCTTCAATCAAACGGTTGGTAGATCTTGGGTTCTCTTGGAAGATCTTCTTCTAGGCCCATGTCTTCTTCAAAGCTAATATCTCAAGCCCACTTCTATTTTTGGATCTTGCAAACAACATTCTTCACTTGCGGATGAGGTGCAAAAAATATTCTTCACTGCCTTCTAGCGGGAGCTTTGTTGTTTCTTTTCCATTATCACCAATTCTCTACTCTTTTGGCATCTCCATTCATCCAAGCTTTATTTGGTACCTAAGAACACAAAGTTAATTAGTAAAAGTATTTATTCCTGGAAACAATGAAAATACAGAATTTGGGATAATATTTGATTTAAAGCACAAAAGATGAGTTAGATGCCAAGAAAAAGATGTAGAAATACGCAATATTTGGCACTCATCATGTTGCTACTACTACTATAAATAGGCAGCTCGATATATTCACAAATCATCTCAAAAATACCAAATAATTTTTCAGCAAGATCAGAGAATTCTCATAGTAGTAGTTTTACAACAAAGTCTAGGAACTTGATATTCACAGTTCGAAAACATCGCCACCGTGATCTCTCGGTATTTCTCTATTCTAAGATCAACCCTATGCCTCTTTTTGTGACCGAAGCGGTGCTCCAATTACCATTTTTGGTTTAGGGAGTTATATACGATTTTGATCTCTTGAACTCACATAGATACCCATAATCTCATTTTATTTGTTTTACACCTAAAACAAGTAAAATACTTCAAAATAGATTAACTTTAAGTATGTCTACAAGTCTATGAATACAAAGGCATATTATATACTGATAATCGTCAATAAGCACTTTGACTAGGAATTACAAGAACACAACCATTGATGGAATGATTATGTTTGGCATGTTATACAAGGCATGTTAATTAGCCACTAGATTCTACTATCAAGTGATAGTGTTAAATTAAATATCGATGCATCTTAGGTAGCTAACTCATAATCCGGCTTTGTAATTGTTATTCGTGACCATCCAATAACTCGCACTGATACAAAAGTTGTACCTTCGAGCTTCTTCCCCCTGAAGACACGGAAGGAATAGGTTTGGTCGAAACAATAAATTAGGCAACAATGAAGAATCTATTAGTTTTTTTTGTATAGGGAGGGAGATTACAAAAGAATCATAAACTACTTAAAATAGATTAAAGTTTGTAACTGATGGCAAAACAAAGCTATTATTCATCAAGCTTTGCATATTGTGGAAGTTTGTGTATGTTTTTTTGGGGTTCTTCTTCAACCATTGAACATGAAAAAATGTTGCTGACACTTTGGATAATCTTTTTGAGAACAGTTACCTGGAAAACTTACCACCATTTTTAACAAGTTCAATCTTAGTAGATCAATAAAATGTAAATCATTATATTAGATATCTCTACTATAAAGTATGTAAACTTTGTGTAGCTAGGGAACAACTGAAAACACTGGGGGAACCAAAATACACCACCAACTTTTTCGTAGGAAATCTGTATGGACAAACTCAACACAACTTCGAGAGTTAAAACTCGATCAAGGAAAGTGTCTAGAGTTATATATATATATGTACCTCTCTTGTTATTAGAACGTTTACATAATTGAATCTGTAAACCTAATTACAAAGAGAGTTCTTGGACGGTACCAAAGACCAATATCCGAGGATCAATCAAGTCTTATCTAAAAAACTAGGTTGGAAGTATCTACTGTGATTGATCAACGCACAACCTGTGATATTTCAATTCTAAAGATAAACAATATAATGCGGAAAAAGAAATAAAACATACACCGAAAATTTTGTTAACGTGGAAACCGCAAATGCAGAAAACCCCGGGACCTAGTCCATATTGAACACCAAACCGTATTAAGACGCTACAGACACTAGCCTACTACCAATTATAACTTCGGTCTGGAATATAGTTGAGCCCGAACTCAGTCTCCCACTGATTCAGGTACAGTCGCGCTCATTACGCCTCTTGAATCCCAGCTAAGAGTTGTTTCAACTTAATTAAGATTTTAAATGGCGTCACACCAACTAAGAGTTGTTTCAACTTAATTGAAGATTTTAAACCAAATCTGCCTCCCACATATTAAGCCTATACAATTGATTTCCTGATTACGATTGAAATGGACGATCAAATCAAACGTAGGATCAAGGTGATGAAAATCGATAGAAATTTAAGAAGTATAGCTATCCTCAAAATCCGGACTTATGTAACCCGAAGTGCAGCCTAGATTATTATTCACCTCACAAGTATAAACCTTGTGGAATCACAAAGTTAAGACGAAGAAAATTTTGTGATTTCTATCTATCTTGTTCAAGTGATAAATCAACAATCGAACAAGATCAGGATACTCAAATTATCAAGATAAAAGATAACCGGACCTGGATTCACGAATCCTAATGAAGTCTTTGATATTCGCTAAACCCTAAAAGGGTTTCTGGAGAGGACGAATCTAGATACAACGAGGACACACCAAAAAGTAGTGTCAGGATTCAAAGATCCCAGTTGCCAAGAGTTCCCCTTACATAGACATTCAAAGCATAGGTTGCTTTAGGTTTAGGCGAAGATAGCTTTGGAACCAACCAAACAATATTCACCGTTAGATGAAAAATTTGAATCTCATTCACATAAACAAGATATACACTCTGGTTAGGTAAACTGTAACTAAACCATGTACAAATACTATGTTCAACATGGTTAGCCGAAACTAGCCGGTTTGAACTTAAAAGCTTAACACTCATTTTCATGAACACAAAGACATTGATCTTGAGTCACAATCATGTGATCAAATAAGTCTAGTGTTTTTAGATAATTGATAGATGCAAATCATCTCATATAAATAATTTAATCGCAATTGAATCATAATCAACATAATTGGCACAAAGTACAAATACATGAGTCGTTCGTGAATCGACTGAGTCATGGTACGCGGACCGGTTTTGTTAGAGCATAGCTCGGTTGAACCCACCAAGCGTTGGTATGTCAAGTTTGGTTATCATATTTTAGTGAACCAAAACTCATTTAAAGAGTCGCTTGATTATTTACTAGAGTCAACTTCGTATAGGTTTACTAGAAAGTTATTAGGATATGAGACTTACAAGTATTACGTGAAGACTTGAAGAATGTGAATAAGTAAAGAGCTACATCGACGGCATCATCCTTACTCTTGAGGTTAGTAATATTTAACTTGAACTGTTTCATTCCTAACGTATCTTTCAAGTCGTGCATATTGAAAACATAATTGCGAAGCTGTGAATGATTATACTCTAGTTAGACATAGTATTAAGGAATTACAATACGAAGTATAACATTTATCTTTTGAACTTCGTATATAAGACATCGACATAATCATATGAATGCTATTGTGATTATGTGTATAGGTATGGGTGAAGATTTCGTCCTAGGAAACAATGTTTTACATTCGTTTAAAGGAAGTACAATTCAGAAACTTGTTTTGTGAATCGAAAGGGAAATCGTTAGGCTTATTGGTATGTTATTCATTGCAAATCTTTGGATTACCAATATGTGTGTTTAGTATAACCCCTCAAAACTTGTTTATGTATCTTGGTAAAACTATTCACAAGGCCTGACTTTTGTATTGGTATGACTTTTATTAATGAAACCGATCTTAAGTAATTGAAAAGGCGAGGGTACCCAAATATACCTCAAGCTAAAACTTTTCCTACCTATAAGTCCTTTCTCCGAAAGTGATTGTCTATGGACTGAGTCGAGACAATACAACTAATTGGTTCACACTTCGTGTGATCGTCTATGGATACGAGATCGAGACAATACAACAACAAAGTATGTTACTTGATAAAAAGGTTCGGACTTAACCAAACACAATAGGATTCACTTATCAAGTAAATATGAATTAACATTTGTGTAATTTACTTTAATTATAATAAAACAATTATAATACGGAAATGTAAAGTAAATGACACAGCAAGATTTTGTTAACGAGGAAATCGCAAATGCAGAAAAACCCCGGGACCTTGTCCAGAATTGAATACTCTCAGGATTAAGCCGCTACACAAAATTATACCTAACTTCGTATAGTTGATACCAAGCAACTAAACCTATGGTTCACCTAGTTCCGTCTGTATTCCCACGCCTCCGACCTTAGTCATGTACTTGGAACAATTCCTTTGTTTCGTATTCCAAACAATAAAGGAACAACAAATCTGTTTGGTATCAACTCTATTCAACCAAGTGATATGAGTCGGACAAAGGCTCTTCCGTTTATCTTAACATAAACTCCTTCGTCAGGTCCTTAGATCTATCTTATGTTCAATTACCGAAGTAATCGTTTAAGATTAAGCCAACAACACTATTAATCCAAGAATTGTGTTGATGTCGATTTACTCAATTAATTAATCCAATCTATCACAAAGATAAACTGATTATTAATTGGATCCTCTTTTACCGAAACAAGTATTGTGCACACCAAAGATTATGAACCCACAAATCAGAAATCTTCAATATCTTCTTTGTCTTCAAATCTTCTTAGATCTTCAATAAACACCTGCACATAATCACTTGAATCTCTTGTGATCAATCACACATACGTAACGGAGTGCTAACAATGGATTATCACAAGATCGTCTTTAGAACTAACAACAAGTCTAAAGATACTGTCGAAACTCGAACTAGTTTGAGTGAATCTTATATCGAAGAGAAGATTCTCAAGCATAAACAAACTAGGTGCAATCAAAGTTCAACCACCGTTAGTCAATCAAATCAAAGAAAACAAAAGATAAACCGCAATTATCTAGTTTCCCACCAACGGTACTCGTAGAGCTTCTCAATCCCAAAGAAGACTTTAAACTGAGTGGCCGTAAGAGATTTCGCCTAATTAGGTTACTCTCCTCTCCGAATAGGCGGCTACACCAGTAACAACACAACAAAGAGGAAGTCTGTTTTTACGAAGGATTAGTTTGCTAGAAAGGCAAACTTCAAGTATTTATAGACATGGAAGTTTGGACACCAAGGAATTTCCAAAACCGAAAATATTCTCAAGATATTCATTAAAGCACAAATTCGGTTTCCATAATTCTTGGAAATGCTTTGCAAAGAGGGATTTGGGCACACTTCATCACTTTCTTGGAATAGAAGCTGACTTGAATACTTCACCTGACTTAGTTGTTCTAACTCAGACAAGGTACACTTTGGATCTACTTACAAGAGTTGATATGCTTGACAGCAAGCCTGTAATACACCAGTCACTACAGATAAACGAGTCTCAGCTCTTGATGGTGTTCTTCTCTCAGACCCTTCGCAATATCCCAGCATAGTTGGTACATATCAATACCTTACTTTAACCAGACCTGACATCACTTATGCTGTCAATTTTGTCTCACAATTCATGCAAGCTCCTCATGACACTCATATGCTTCTGGTTAAACGAATCTTAGGTTATCTCAAGGACACAATTGGAGAAGGTATTACTATGTTTGATGGTGATGTTTCTTGTTGTAATGTTTGGAAAAAGGACGAGCCATTTTATAAATTCCTTCATATGGAAGTGCTGATTCCTATTTCCTAACTAAGGACTTCTCTACCGAGAAGGTTTAAAACAAAAACGCTAATGACCCCCAAGTCTTTTGTTGTCCTGTTGTTTGTGGGTGAAAACCGTTTCTGCTGATTTTGGTAATTTTGGGTGTGTGTAGGTGAAAAACGAATCTAAACCCTAAACAATGTACTGCACGGGAGTACTTTTGATTCGAGGGATCAATCTGTACAATCCTGGCCTAAACCAAGAAATGGCCGTTCCAGGCTTGCTTCGGTCACAAAGTGAAGGAGAATGGCTGGTCTTAGGGAGGGAAGGTAAGAAAGTGTTGAGACCAGAATAGTTGATTCTGTAAGTGTGGGCGTTTTGTGACTTGTATCAGAAAGTTGAACTGGCTAGCTGAATGAAAAAGATATCAGATGATTTCTGGATGTTTTATTGTTCTCCTGACCAAAACCTGTTGTTTGGTGGAAATAGGTGAGACCTATTTATACAAGTCATAGTGAAACGTACCCTGGTCTCATAGGAAGTGGAAACGATTGAGTGGTGGAAGAAAAGAGTAACGTGTAACTGTTAGACGTTATGATTCCATGATGAGGGAAGTGAATTCGTGTAACCGCCAGTCATTACGCTTCCATGATGAAGGAAATAAATTGTTTACACTATTACTTTTCACCACCACTAATTATCCCACTTCATGACACTTTCTTGTAACGGGCGCATTGCACGCCGCTGTAAACCACCAGACCAATACCCTGATGAGCATCCCCCAGTTTATGACATATTTTGATGTCTCGAGTGTTTTCGTGGAAAACATGTAGCACTTTGCTACGTGTGGAAGGTTAAAATCGAGAGGCTTGCCGCAGGTAAATAGCATGTGATGCTAGGCTCGTTTTGGCTAGTCTCCTAAAACTTGTCGCGAGCTTACCAGTTTGGTGGCGAACTTCGATGGCCGAGATCGCATCTTATGAATAAGGGTAGCCGTTGATTGTGGCTACCTTGTGTTGGCACTTGACAATGGCGCAGTGACATTGCGGCATGACTTGTGCATGCCAGTGGAACGATGGTGCAAGTGGCGCCTGGCGTAGCCATGGTCGTTGGGTTTAGGCGGTTGGTCGCCTAAGAGTTGCCACAAGTCCATCAGTTCGGTAGCGAACTTGGATGGCTGAGATTGCATCTCATGAAGAAGGATGTGATAGGTCTGTAAAAGATTATTTTCCTACGTCTTAAACTGCAAGTGCACAGTGCCTTTGGAGGCAGTGGCAAGCACAGGTCGAACCACAGAGAAATGGAGTGTGTGTTATGATCTAAAGGCTTCTTAACTGATTTCAGGGAAGGTGGCACAAATATATGGGTTTGTTTATAGTCTTTACGACTGAGTTGAAGGTTACACAACTAAAAGCAAAAAGAAATATGAGTATTGAAATTTGCAGGCACTAGGATTATCAAATCCACCTCTAATTCAGGTTATGAGCTTCAACTAATTTGAGAGTTCTTGTTCCTATTACAGGTAAGGGAAGTGTGTCAGGTTACCACATACCTAAGGGGTTTCACCAGATGATTGTTCAATTATCAGCTAAAGGTACTAACTCAGGGCACTAGTTGTCTAATTAAGCACAACTAATCAAAGGGTTAGCAGTATTGGTTGAAGCTTGAGCTGAAACACACTCTCACAAGTGTTATTCTAACTACAATGGATACATGGCATCCATTGTGAGGGCAAAGCAATAGTGTGCTGGAATTGAACTTATCTTATAATTTAATCATACAAGAACAACTCAAATAAAGTTGAATAACAGAACAATGAACTAGGGTTTCATTTTTAATCCTAGCAATTAAATTTAGAACATTACAAACATCATGAAAACAGATTAAAATTGAAACTAAATTATGAACCCTAAAACATGTCGTATGAAAATGGAGAAAGCGAATCAAGGAGAGTAATGGAGAATTGGAATGTAATATGATTACAAAGTCGATGGTTAATAAATTTCATTAAAGTATCGTAGGAGAATATACAAACGAGATTTTGAAGGAAAGAAAATTGTAAAACAGTGAGAAGGCGTCACCTTGAAAGAATGGGAAACAGAACATTACGTTTACAAAGAACAGAGATATCAAGAGAGAATTTAAATCACACATCTCCACTACATTACGATAAGCCACAGCAAGGAAGAAGGAGAACCAACAAAAACAAGTGGAAGAATGGGCAATAAATAGAACTTGGTGGACACAGTGGAGTTTAGTGAATATAATGTTTTATCATGCTTATAAAGAATTGGGGTACAAAAATGAAGAAATGACTTCCTCAACATATCATATCCATGGTTTCAGCAAATCTATAACAAAACCTAAAGGGGAAATAAAAATGCGAATTCTGTTGGGAGAAATTGAAACACAAGTGACGCTATGTGTAGTGGATATGGAATCGCCATACAACATGTTGTTGGGAAGACCATGGGTACATGCAATAAAAGTCGTAGCATCGACATTTTATCAATGTGTCAAATTTCCTATGTCGAGTGGGATTGGCGAAATCGGAGGAGATACCGATAAAGGAAGGATATATCATCAAATCGAGGTAAAACATTTATGAAGAACAGTGAAGAGGCGAAAAAGATCGCGAAAAGATGGCAAAAGCAAGAAAAGGAAGAAGAATTAGAACTTACATGATAAGAAAGGAAGAAGGAAAAGGAATACCCGCGAAATCTCGGAAGAAGAGAAAGCTTTGCGAGGAAATATCAGGACCAACATTTATCGGAGAACCGGGCTACATCACCCAGCAGCCAGGCAAACAAGTGAACGCTTGAATCAAGAAGAACCCAAGATGTTAAAAATTGGGACTAAAATGGGAGGCAGATGAGAAAAGAAGGACCGTTGATTTTGTTAGATTATGAGACATTTTCGCATGGGATATGGATGAGAAGCCAGAATAGTCCATCTCAGAAGGTGCCATAAATTGGAGATTGACAAAATGCAAGACCATTCAAACGAGAATTAGAAAAATTGTACCGCCGTATCACCCTCAAATAGAAGAAGAATTGCATAAGATGCTTGACAAAGTAGAATCATTAGACAAGCAAAATATCCGAATGGATAGCAAATATGGTCGTAGTCCCAAAGAAGAAAAAGGGATAAGAATTTGCATAGATTTTACCGATCTAAACAAAGCTTGTCAGAAAGATAACTTTCCTTTGCCGATATTCCGCAAAATGGTTGAGTCACCAGAAATGAAAGGATATCCTCTCTGATGGATACAAAGGCTACAATCAAATTCCCTCGCTGAAAAAGACCAAGAGCATACTGCCTTTTTCGCTCCAAGAGGATTATATCGTTATACAAAAATGCCATTTTGTCGGCGTTAAAATGCCTGAGCAACATATGCAACAAAGGATGGTAGAAAAGGTGTTCACGAAATGGATACATAAAACACTAGAGGTATATGTGGATGACATGTTAATAAAAAGTAAAAAAGCAAAAGACCATGTACGGGACTTGAGGGAAATTTTTGAACAAATGAGGCATTTCAACATCAAAGTAAACTTAAAAATGTACCTTGGGGTTGCATCAGAAAAATTTTAAGTTACATTGTGTCAAAAGAAGGAATACAAGTCGACCAGAGAAAGTACAAACAATTCGCGATATGCCAACAAAGAACGGTGAAAGATGTGCAAAAAGTTAAATGGACTATTAGCTTCTTAGGAAGATTCATGGTAGGCTTGGGAATGTATTTCTTTTATGCCTACATGTTATACCGCAAGTGCAGTGTCTTCAATGTAAAGCACAAGGCAAATACGGGTCGAACCACGAGAGACTTGTGGTGCTATATGTTGATCTATGGCTTTACTTACTGATTATGTAATGTAAACACAATTTGGGGTGTTTTTTAGTGTCTAAACCACAAGTTGATGTGTAGTGATTTTAAACTAAAGCTGAAGGAAAATTAGAAACGAGATAGAGGGTAATCTGGGTGTTAGACTTCACTCATAATCCTATGCTAAGGCAAAACATACTCCATTCATGTCTTATACCTCCCTTTGAAGGCCTCAAAGTGGAGAAATTCTTTAGCAAACTATCCTAACTCACTCCTAGTATAACTTGTCTTTTCACAAGACAAACTATCACAAGCTCATTTGGTTTGTTAGCTAACTAATTACTCCTAGAGTAATTCAACTGATTTCACTAACTTACTCCTAGCATAGCTTGTCTTTCACAAGACAAACTATCACAAGTTTGTTTGATCCATACAAAGATACAATTACTCTTCTCAATTAGCATAACAAGACACAAATTTTGATATGAGTTAACTTAACATATGAATGGGGGTTTCATCAAACACCACAGGTCGATGGAATTAAAACATAATTAAGATAATTTAAACTACAAATTACACTAGGTTTGTGCTCTGCTTGCCAAGGCGCCTTTCTAACATCCTCTACTCCCTTCTATTTATACATGCAAACATAAACCCTAATTTTATTTCAAAAGAGAAAAATAAAGAGTACCCAATCATTTATACTCTGAATCGCCGTCTCTTCGTCAATCTCGGCTCTTGATTGATGTTTGCTTCCTCTCGCTCATAAAACCCTAGTTCCATTTATCTCTTCACATAGCCTCTAGGGTTACGAGAGAAAGGCGAGAGATAACTAAAACTAGATGTGGCGGTGAAGGTGGCTGATGGAGCTAGTGAAGATGGCGACATGAGATGGAGATGGAGGCTGGGCTCCGCCATGGTATGGTCGGGAGAGAAGGGGGATGGGTTCTGCAGAGTTGTTGGTGAAGAAAGAGAAGAAGGAGGAAAAATGAGGTTAGGTCGATGGTATAGGGATGAATGGTGGAGCGCAGCGTTGATGCGGATGCGGTCACATCTCACGGCCACAGATTGATCGGATCTCGGGATTGGTGTAGAGCGGGAGTATCAAGCGATGATGTGAGGGATGTAGCGAGCGTTGGATGCACGGGCGAGATCTCACTTTCTAAGAGATGGGCTCTGATCCGGCCGGGTTTTGGCTAGCTCAAGCCCATGTTTTGTAAATGGGTTGCTCCTTGTTGGGTTGCAATCGCGCAGCCCGGTTTCCTGTCCAAAGACGATTGACTCCAACTTGCTCTTTTGGCTCCTCCATTTCGAACTTTATTTATTATCTAAAAACACAAAATTAATTAGTACAAATATTTATTCTTGAAAACAAGGAAAAACTTAACTGGGATAATATCTCGACAGCACAAAAGATGAGTTAAATGCCAATAAATAGATGTAGAAGTATGCAATATTTGGCACTCATCAATTCATCTCGCGATCATCCGATAAGTGTAAACATTTTTCAACATACTTAAAAGGGAGCTTAAATTTAGATGGATGCATGAACGTGAAAAGGCTTTACAAGGAATAAAAGAACATCTAATGGATATATCAATTTTACAAAAAGAGATCCAGGGAGGAATTATTAATCTACCTTTGCGACAACCTCGCATGCACTAAGCGCAAGATATTGCGAATAGATCAGTGGAGTGGAAAAGTCAATCTATTACATCAAGAAACATTCAATGCCGCATGTAGAATTATTCAAAAATTGAAAAACTAATTTTGCATTAGTTTATGCAACATTTAAACTCGCATATACTTCCAAGCACACACAGTTAAGGTAATGACAAAGTACCAATTGAGTCCAGAATGAAAATTCAAAAAGGTCGTGAAGGGTTGAGAGATGGAATGCTCAAGTAAGTCATCGCAAAAATCAAATATGAAATACTATCTTCACCAAAATCACAAGTTGTCGAAGATTTTTTAGCGAATTTCCTTTGAAAGAGGATGAAGCGATGGAAGAAATGATGGATATAAAAGAAGAACATGGAAATCCAAGGGATTTATTAACGAGCCAAATTGTGGGGAAATATTGGTAGATGGATCATCAAATGGGAAGGCAACGTAGTCGGGATCGTTCGATTTCGCTGAGAAGGCAATAAAATGACTTTTCTTTCAGATTGGAATTTGCATCTACCAACAATGAAACATAATATGAAGCTATAATACATGCTCTGGAATTCGCAATAGAAATGAAGTCGAGAATGTGGAGAATCACCGCTGATTCCCATTAGCTATTCGCCGCGATAAAAGAAGAATATACTACAAATGAACCATCTTTGAAAAATACAAGAAACTTGTTGAAGAATTGTCGCGAAGATACCAAAATAAAATGGAGACTTATATCAAGAAGAGATAATAGACTCACGAGATGCTTTCGCTTTTATATCAAGTATGATGATAGATCCAAATACAGATGCATAAAAATACGTACACTTCTATCACCATCAATCAATAAAGAGGAAGAGCAAGAGACGTAAGTGATGCTCATAGAAGATGGAGCACAAAGGCCCTATAGTGAAGATTGGAGAGCAGAACTTCATGCATATCGATGAAAGGAGAAACACCAAGAAATAGATTAGAGACGCACAAATTAAAAAAGTCATGCAACAAATTATGAATTAAGATTGCAGTCTGTCATCAAGATCCTTTAATGGACCCTCGCTTAGATGTTTAACTTTGAAAGGAAGGAGAAGCATGTTAAAGATGTTACACAGATGGGATGTTGGCAATCACAATGGTGGAAGATCTTTTGGCACATAAGGCGAAATGCAAGGCTATTATTGGCCATATATGCATGAAGATGCTAAACAAATATCAAGGCGTTAAGATTGTCAAAGGCACGGAAAAGAAAATACATGCACCAGAGCACCATTAACCTCTTCAACAAGTGTATGGCCTTTTGGAAAGTGGGGTTTAGACATTATGGGACCATTTTTACAAGGCATGGGGGCAAAGAAGGTATCTGATTGTCGCTTCTGATTATTTCACAAATAGTGATAAAAGCGGTACAACATATTACATGATAAAGATATTTTACCTTCATATTCAAAACATCATACGCAGATTTGGAATCCCGCACAATTGGTATCCGACAATGGGAAGCAGTTTGAGGGACAAAATATAGAATTGTTGCTTAATGCATTTGAGATAAAGTGTGGAAATCAACTCCTTTATATTCCGCAGCCAATGGACCCAGCATAGCAACAAATAAAACAATCGCGAGATATCTTGAAGAAGAAGTTAGAAGGACATAATAGGGCATGGTGTGAACAAGTGCATAATGCAAGATGGGCTTACAATACAAGCAAAGCAGAAACTACGGAATGTCACCCTTTTGTTTAACATATGGAGTTGGTCGCATTCAAATGAAGTTATTATTCCAACAACAAAGAAAGAAGCTTGGGAGAAAATCTTAGTGGGTAACATTTTGATCAAGTTAGATGAATTAGAAGAAAAAGAGAAAGAGTACTACAAAGATATGGAGAATTATTCAAGATTAGCCAGAGAATATAACAAACGTGTCAAGACACGCTTAATTTCAACTGAGTGCGATTTGGTATTGAGAGAAACACCAAGATATCAAATGAGAAAGTGGTGGCAATTTGTGAAAAATGGGATGGACCTTATATCATCAAGGAGATAGCCTAGATGAGGGCATATAGATTAATGGATCCCGAGGGCAAAGACGTGGGCCACAAATTGATGTAATCGTGGAATAGATTATACTTGAAGAAATATTACGTGAAGCGATTGTGGGAAAAGAATAGATAAGGAAATGATGTATGGTTGAAGAGAAATGAACTTATATGAAAATGCCGCGAAATAATCATTGCGAAATTGCACGAAACAAAGAAAGAACATGCGAAGATCTAGCAAATAAAATAACAAGAGATAACCAAAAAACAATGACATATCGAATGGGACGAACTCGCTATGGCGTACACCCTAGTTCGCGAATCAAAATTTCGTAAGAGGAAAATGTAAGACCTAAAAGTACGTCATAAAAGGGGGTATCTCGTTAACATGGCTCAGGAAAAGGTTACACCGCCCCGGAACCCGGGTCATGGAGATTTGGGTCAATAAAGCCCATCCAGAGAGATACCTTGGATTTCCAACTATATATATAAGGTTATACTGGTTGACGACCGATGGTCTCTTTTAAGGAGTCAACAGATGATCAAGGCAGAGGTACACACAGCCAAGAGTGCCCAGGGCATTTGAAGTGTCTCGACCATTCTGGCAAGTCTTGGCATATGCTGCACTCCTACCCGAAGAAAACTCCACTTAGGTGCGCCTCGTAACCAAGCCCTATAGGTATAAGGGATAAGAGGTCGCGAAAACAACCGGGTTGTTGTTAATCTTGATGGGAGGAGCTAGTCTTGTATGGCCGATACGCTCCTTGAAGGGGCAACCAGGAGATGATAGGGCGACACCTCCATTAGGGGAGCCGATAAGTGTCTTAAGACGCAAATGTCATGAGGCTTTATTTTCGCAAGAAAATTTAGGCTTGTTATATTTGTGCGATGATCCTAAAGAGGCAATAAATACAAAAACAAAGATAAGATGAGATCAATGGGTCAGTACATGAAAGTGAAGGACGTCCCGCGATTTAAATCGCAAGACGGCAATGTCATGGGGTTTTATTCTCGCAAGAAAATTTAGGCCTGTCATATTGTCGCAATAAATTTATCCTGCAGAGGCAATAATACTTAAGAAATGATAAGACAAAATCAACGGGTCTTTACATGAAAGTGTAAAGACGCCCCGCGATTTTGTCGCAATAACAAGAGATGGCACAAGAAGACCTTAACTAGGAAGGCAAAATAAGACCATATGACAAAAGATTTATAAAAATTAACTATTATTTATGCAAAGTCATTCGTCGCAAAGAAGAAAGTAAGAGACAATATGAGAATTGTTCAATAAAAACATAATATTTCTTACAAAAAGTGCACTTGAAGGAAATAAAAACATCATATGCAAGAAGTTATGAAGATCAAGAAACTAAAGGAAATGAAATTACAAAAGAAGTTCATTTCTCAACATTAATTCTTTCATCTTCAAATAATTTTATCACCACTGACTTCACACTTTCGCCGGTTGTTGCATTCACTTAACCCCTCACGGATTATTGACAACTTTCATTGTTTGATGGGATCACCTTTCATTAGCGAGATCTTCGCCGCTTCGTATTCGTAGTCACTATCAAGAGAATTAGGATTTCATCATCCTCAACTTCCAGAGGTTCGGACAGATACGTGGTCAAGATTTGGACAATAAGACATCATTCAAAAGAACTTCAACTTTGAGATGAAACCGCGAAGAAGTGCCTTCCGATGATTTCTACTCGGATATCTTTGGAGTGGCGAGGTAATCAAATCTCCTTTCGCCCGATCGCGAGAACGAGCGAGAGTAGCTGCAAGAATCGCATTTTCTTTGCGAATCTTGGCATAGCTAGCCTCCAAAGTAAAGAGAGGAACGGAGATCTTTCTGCATTCTCCGCAAAATGAAGAACAACAGAGTTATACAAATAAAGAATTCAAGAAAAAAAGGATACCATAAGAAAACTAGACAAAGAAAATGGATGAGGCAGTCAAATTTATGACTACCTTCCTTTTCATGAGATAAGATGTTGTCAAAGCCAAGCAACTACTCTCCAAAATGATCCATGACACTATCAAAATTATCTCCAACCGAGACCTTTTAATCGAGAATGCAAACTTTTCGTTAGAAACAAGTAAGGTATTCTCCTTAGCAAGGAGGAGTAGGATTCTTTTAACTTGGAATATTGATCCTTGAGTTGGCTTGTTTTCACACTTAAAGTTATTCTACCCCAATAAGCTTATCCCTCTCAAGAGTGACTTCTTTGAGTTTACTTCTCGTGAACAAAGAGATTGTTCTGTTCATTACATATTTTTTGACGACATCAAGTCGCTTGAAGAAATCGCCACCTTGTTTAACAAAACTCGCTTCTCTTGAGATAGAGTTCCATTCTCATCGATAAGGTTTCCAACTCCAAATTAGATTTAGCGAAGAATAAGAGAGATGAGATAATTCATTACTTAACGAGTCTTGCTTCTGAACTAAGAGGCATTCTCTTTAGTAAGGTTATCTATTTGATCAGCAGTACGAATGAAGATTATCTAGTTGGTTATATTGCTCCATACAAGCATCTCTATCCATTCGAGTTTCTTCAAAGACAGATTCAATGATATATCTCCATTTTTCGCTTCCTCGGTTTAAAGCTTAAAAGGCGAACAAGGTTTTCAAAAAAAAAAAAAAAAATGGAGAGTGTAATACCTTTTAATTCTTCGTTTCTACTTGCAGAAGATTATCGCGATCCAATGAAACGTTTTGAAGTTTCCGATTCTCAAGACGGGGAGAGTGTCACACTTAGTCATATCTTGAAGATTATTCTTCAAAGACTTTAATTTCTTTGTTCTAAAGACATTTGCGACATCTGTGAGAACTAAAGTATTTACTCAAAGACTGCAAACACTAGACTTGATGGGATCAATGGAGGTCTTCTTAAGGTCATTCATGATATCCGATAAAACTTTGAAAGCTACATCCATTCCCTCCGGGTTTTCTTTAGTAAGAGGAATAGCTCGGAAGAAGAGGTAATGATGACAGGAGAGGGGAGAGTTGAGTCATCTTTGGTCATAGGAATGTCATGAGAAGAGAAACCTGCTTTGGAAGTCAATGATTGGGGGTGAGGCGAAGCATTAATAATAGAAGAAGAGAAGGGTTCATCTTGAGGGACTTCATTTATGGAAAACTCGGAGTATAGGAGGAAAATCGGCTGCGACATTTTCGAGAGATAACCAAAGTAGAATTATCTTGCGAAGATATCGCAGAGGTGTTGGTTTATCCTGTGAAGATATCACATAAAAGGTATTGGTTTATCTTGCGAAGATATCGCGGGAGGAGTTATGAGCTTGAATACGGGAAAGGAAACATAAGATTCAACATTTTTTAGAACGGGCGAGGTTTCTTTGGGGGATCTATCAATATTTTTGTCATCCTGAATCACAAGTCAAATAAGAAACAAGAGGCAACAATATTGTTATTAGAAGAATAAGTGTTTCTTAATACCTTTCTATTCGCGGGCTTCCTTTTAGTAACAGCGATTTTAGGTTCAAGGCCCCACCGGGAACATTAGGGTTTAGAATCATGTGAACTTAGTGTTAGATTTATTCTTACATCAAACAAAAAAAGACTGGGAATCATTAGAGAAAGAATAATATTAGGATAAAAGAATTTCGATAGAAGATATCAATCACAAAAAGATCAATTTTGGCAAAATTAACAAACCTTGATGGCTCCATAGAAACAAAAGAGCAGAGAAAGATGATGAGAATGGCGAGAGAGAGACAATAGCGGTGAACCCGATGAAGAATTGCGAGAAATAAAAATAGCGGTAAAAAGAGATGAAGTGAAATAAAAGAAAGGAAACATCCTCATGGAGAATTTCTCCTTAAATATACAAGAAAAAAAGTGACCGGTTAACATTAAATGTATAGGTAAAAGGAGATTTTGCACGTGTAGGGCGATTCGCTAATTCACGGAATCGCGGTAGATTGATGGAAAGAAATGAACTTGATTCGGCCCAGTTTTGAAAACAATAATTTTATGACATTCTCTCTTCGCAGAGAAGACATGAGAAGAGGAAAGATAGGGATCGAATATCGCGGCACCAACACCTCTGCGATATTCATAAACGTTACGTATTTAAGGCGTCGCAGCCAAGAATAAAATAAGTGACGCAATGGATGACGACGCCTGCGAACACAAGAAAAGTGTGAAGACCTAGCGAGATCTAGGAGTGTCGCGAGATTATGCATTTGTACATTTGCGACACTTCGCAAATCGTTCCGAAAATAAAGGGCACTTTGATTTGGCCATCCATTATGTAATACCCTATATAAAGAGTCAACATGCCTATTGGAGGGGAATCTTTTTTCGAGTGTTGGGCAAGTCATTAAGAGAGAGAAAGTTTATAGTGATTGTAATTTATTTAGCTCCTTTCCATTTTATCTTGTAAACATTTAAGAAATTAATCAATAAAAATTATAATTGTTCATCTTAAATGGTTTGATTGTGTGGATTCTTGTGAGGGGTGTAGCAGAGATTTTCCTGAACTACGGTGTCCAAGGTGCCGTGGAAGAATTAGGGCTTGGCGTGGCCAAGGTGCCGTGGAAGAATTAGGGCTCGGCGTGGCGAAGGCGCCGTGGAATAATTAGGGCTCCGCATGGCCAAGGCGCCGTGGAAGAATTTGCCGTGGAAGAATTAGGGATTGGCGTGGCCAAGGCTCCATGGAGTGTGACCCACATGTGGCGTGGCAACATTGGCCTTATTGCCACGCCAATCCAATTGCTCTGGGAACGTTATTTGGCTTTGGCAGCAATTTGCTCAAATTAGGGTTTGGCCTGTCGAAACCCTAATTAGTGCACGTGGCGTGCGGCATGTGGCATGGCGCTACTTTTGTGAAAATGGCGCCATGGCTTTGCCAAAGGAACTATGGCAAGACCATAGTGTGGAAACGCCCATGGGAGTAGGAATTGCCGTGGGTGGCTATTTATGGCGCATGTTTGCCCGAAGTGGCATGTTGGCATGCCGACCAATTTGTTGTAGTAGGGCGCGTTTGGCTTGCCAGTTAGTATGGTGGCGCGACAGGGTGCGTTTGGCCTTTAATGTATGGTGGCAAGTTCAGAGCAACTTGATTGGCCCAAAAAGGGGACTGGCCAAACATAAGGCGCGATTATACTTCTGGTGAGAGTGTGGTCAGTTTAGAGAAAACCTAATTGGTCGAGGAAAAGGGTTGGGGTGTGGCCAATGGCGCTAGCTGGCCTCGGGGCATGGCCACGCCTCTTATTGCTGCCGCGGCTCCCTCGTTTTTCTTATTCGAGCGAGGTTCTGCACCCGCTAATCCATGGCGGATTAATTACTTAGTTTGCTTAGTCTTAATTTTGACAAGCAAGGTCTGGTATATTGCGCGAGGCGCGAAACCCTAACTTCTCAAGTTATCGGGACGATTGATTTGAATTCTATGTGTCGACACTGGAGCTCTTTTAAGTTCGTTGCCGAGAGCAAAGATGCTTTTCTCGATTGAATACCTTATGCAAAAATCTTATTCTTGATACTTGGAGATTCGTGCTACTCCCACTGCGAGTGAACAAAATCGTCATGCCATATCGCATTAAGAGTTCAAATGAGAACATAGCATAGAAGGCATTCAGAGGAACTTATATTAAGTGAATATACGCGAGGCGCCGAAATTTACGTAACATCCGGGATACTGGATAAATTTCATGTAAGTATATTGAGCGGCTCAATAAATATGCCAATGGAGAGGTTAGCACACGTAGCTCTGTTTCCTTGCAGAGTGACGTCATATCAGATGCAAGGTTTTACGATTTTAACCCTAATCTAAAAACTACCATCAACAGCAGGTTTTGCTTGAAGCTAAAATTGGAAAGGTTGACTTGCCTAAAAAAGTACAGAAAATCCAAGAGTTTTATTTATTTTTGTTACTTTTATTTTCTTTATTTCTGGACTTGTATATATTGTTTGTTTATTTATTTTAATATATTATTTATTAGAAAAAAAAAACACATGCACATACCAATTGCATCGTCGGATCTACCGAGTTTAGGAAAACTCGTGGAATAGTAAGTCAACCCGTGCCTTGGGCCTTATGGGAGTTACTAGCTGAAATTCCACAAACCTCACCTTTGTACCTTTGACTAGTCTTTGACTATAGGTATATATTAATGTAGTAACTTGAGCTTACACATCTTAGTTAACCTTGCATTTGCATGTGCACAATAAAATGTTGAACTAGTATTATAATAACCAATACAATCCATATCCGACTGAGCAACATGGACATTATTCTTTTTATGACCATAGTGTGAATAATGGTTGGGAACGCCAACCTTTAAAAAATTATGGTTCATACCATGGTGATTCCAATTACTATCCACACGTGCACCGGCCATACGAGCAAAAATTCTCGATGTACTAGAGTCGGCACGTGAGTCAACCGAGCCGATACCTGTTACTAGAGTCGACACGTAAGTCACCGAGATGAATAACTTAGTAATGAACGAAATACATGATACCATCATGGAGTCACGTGAGTCGAATCAAGCTTTTTGCCAGAGGTACGGAAAAGAACTACTCAAAATAACCTTAATTGCCAACACAAGTTTTAGTATCACCCTTGAAAATGAGGATAGTTATTAACATATTGAAGATGAAGAGGTTAGAATTGGTAACACTACTTGTTTAGATGAGGTTCAACCATTTTCGTGTTATTATAATGATGATTATGATAGTGCCGATGAGGAATTTGATATATGTAGGCATGGTGATCAGGAATTTGTTACTCTCATATAGCTTTATGAAAATAATGTTATTTCTAGTTCAGATTCAAATAATTTTAATAATTACTCACCTATTCGGATTTTATTAGAGATACCCCAGACGACGTAGTATTTCCTTTTTACAAAGCCGATAATAGTTTAGAGGAACGGGTTTATCCTGAGAATACTGTTATAGAGTCCAAGGATTTAGAAACAATAGTCTTAGAAGAAGAAGATGAACTCGTAGAGCTTTTAAATATGTATGAGGATGCGTCACCTAAGTATAACCTACAAGAAGCAATTGACCATTTTCAGGATTCTGATGATCTAGAAATTAGGGAAATTGTAGCTAGTCTATCTAGAGACACCCAAAACTCTAAGTTTGGGGGTGATTATAATTCTCCCTGTGTCGTACCTTTAACTCTTACAAAGATCCCTCACGTGGGACTTGATATATGTGCCTCAACCATTGTACCGGATTATCGTCATATTAGTTCTCTCGAACCTAATGATATCCAAGAATATGTTCAGTTATTATAAACCCATCCTCCGTTGATGTGGTTTACCCAAAGGGCTATGATACCCAGATTGATTTTGTTTCCCACCAAAACCTTTTCTTCCAATTGTGGGAACGTTTGAATTTGAAATTTGTCAGTTATTAAGTTTTGAGACTAAGCCTAAGTACTTTAGGAAATTAGAATTGACACATTTGCTTAAGAATGACCACCTCTCTCATTATGGTCAACTGTGTGAGTTAAATCTGATTGACATAGAGGATCCTTGATTATTCAGTTATTATTGTGTGCTTCTAAATTTTCCGCACCTTGGAACCTCGATATTTCGAGATCTTACTTATGAGGAGGTGCAGCCCATGAAAATATTTTATTTAGACCCCTTATAGAACTCCGAACTCGAACCACAACTATATGTAGTTGTCTTAAACAAGAAACTCAAAGAAGGTTGTGATATGTTTATTCACTTTCTTGGTTTGTTGTAGCCTTTTATCCGTGATAACACTTTTTGATGCAGATGACCCATGCTTATTCCGCTATTGCTATATGATTCGAGGTGATTAATTCTTTCCTAGTCTGGCTGAAGACTTTAAACTTAGCACTTATTGAGAGGTAACCTATGGCCATGCAACACGGTAATATTTTTCCTTGACTTATTTTCTTCAAAGTGGTAACATTTTCTCCTTGTTCATGCTTTTAATTTCATCTTTAGAACATTGAGGAAAATGTTAGATTTAAGTTTGGGGTATGTGAAAACTTTGTAGTTGCATTAATTAAACTCCCGAGCCTAGAAATTTGTGCCAACAATAGAGTCTATAAAAGAACACCACTAACCATCACTAACCATTCTAAGTGGATGGAAGCATCTTGGTTGTAGGAGTTGAGGAACCCAACAATAGAGTCTATAAAAGAACAGAGCTCATGTGTCAGAAATAACATGGTAGTTTCACCGTATCTCAGAGTCGTCACCATATCACTTTCTGTTTTTATTTTATTTTATTGAAAAGTTATATGTTTCTCTAAGTGATTTGGTGGGGCACACGATCTAATTGTTACCACACTGGGATGAAGTAGAGTGATTGAGTTACTAATAAAAAAAAAAGACCAGACCAATCATACCAAACAGAATAAAAAAAATAAAATAAAAATAAAATAACACTTGGATATCAATATATGTGTGTTCTCCCTGTATCTGTCGCCTAAACAAACGTTAAATGCATGATCCATTGAAATTACCATGTAATCTTCTAACAAGAAGCATGCACTTATATCCGCAAGATCTAATCATGTTGTTAGTTCTTAAAAAAAATGTTTGTTAATGTTCAATTAATAAATCGACCAATGGTTCCCTTGTATATGCCATCTGAGTTGATCTAGAATTAGGATTATCGTCCACTCGGTTCCCTTGTATATGCCGCCTGTGTTGATATTAGTCCGCATCAAGATCTCGATTTATTAAGATAGTTTCATCTTGGCAAAGTGGCCTTCATAGAGATATGGGAAACACCGTTCACCTTAGTCAACATCATTGCAAACCATTTATTATCTCCAAATCCATCTTCTTAATCTATTCACATGTGATTTTGTTTTGTTGACTCCAGATATTGATGTCCATAGTGCGACTACCTGAGTAGAGCTCTGTCACTCGCATCAGGGTACTTCCTCCTGTAGTTAATGAGAGTATGCCAACCAAGGAGATTCTTTAATGTCGTTCCAAGGTTCTGCATAGATAGCTAGGGTTTGGAGTGAAGGTTTTGTGGGTATATCTCTAGTAAACCTTCCCGAGTTTATAACTCGGCCACTAGGGCCACCTAGGGTTCTAAAGGCTTGTTGCACACGCTAAGTACAATCGTGATTCCTGCGACAATGAGCTAGGATTTTATTTTGTAGATTTTATTTGCTCGGGACTAGCAAATAATAAGTTTGGGGGTACTTGATAGACGCATTTATGTATCTATTTTGATCTCGATTTTCTATATTGTTGTTAAGGCTGCACAGGAACCGAACCAGAACCGGTAAAAAAAGACCGGAACCGGAACCGGCTAAGGAGGTACAGGGAACGGTTCTCATTTTCAGAACCGGTGTAGAAGGGGTACAGTACCCGGGGTTCTACTATGATTCCTGGGCAGAACCTGTACCCAAAGAACCGATTAATACTCACCGTTGATAATATTTATAAAAATTAATCTGGGCTGTTATATTTTAGGTTAAGAGTAAATATCTCACCACCTTCATCTCACCCACTTCATCTCTTTTTCTTCTATCTTCTTCGTCATAAACCACCGCCTTATTCTTCGCCACAGAATGGATACCACCACCACAAATCCTTAATAATCAAACATCAATACTTCCATCACCGAGTGCACCAGCAAACAAACCAATATAGAATTGTTTAGTACCAGATCCAGTATCTCCCAAGAAGCACGACTGAATGGTTCATTACTTGGACTTGGATATGAACCAGCAAGTGGTAATTCTCACCTAATGTAAAACGTATTTTATAAATTTCAATACTAGTTCTATTACTAAGTGGTTCATCACAAGCAATGATTTAATAACTTCTTTGATTTAATAACCACTTTCAATTTTTCATATCGATTTGTAGATTGAATTGTCTTTTTAGTTCATTGTTGTGTTTAATTTGATTGATTCAAATAGTAATTTTTAAGAGTGTTGAATTGATGCGGCACCTAGTAATTTAGATTCTAAGTCGAACAATAAGAAGACCTCTTCACAATGCTGTCAGCGTGGATGGCAAGATCCGTTTTTCAATTGATAGTTCAAAATTGTATAGGCATCTGTTGAATTATTTCATTCTACTGAAATCACCGAAAGTCATGTTAAGTTTTCTTTTTTTTCTTCATTTCTTCTAATCAGATTATGGTTCATGAGTGTTCTACTGTAATTCATTAGAACCCAGTTATCCAAAGTTGAAAAGTAAGGCATGATTTATGTTCTACTTAAAATTTCTATTCCAGACCGAGAGATAGGTCAAAAACGCAGACCGGACTTGCCTTACATGTACATGTACAGCATGTACAAGTCCAGGTACTATTCCTCAAAATGAGGTACCGGCCAACCTGTATGTGCACCGGTTCCACTGTAAACCCCGACTGCATCGCTCATGTGCAACCTTAATTGTTGTTGATGGTGGTTTTTGAATAGGGATAAAATTGTAAAACCCTCGTATTTAATGTGGCCGACGCCCGCAAGGGGATAAAGCCATTTAAGAAGTGATGAGTACAAAAACTCTTCACTCATTGAGCAATTCAATATGTATGGAATTCATTCGTAATGGTGCAACAATCTCGAATATTTTATGAATTTTCCTAGTAGCATTATCCATTTAATGCATTGTGCGCCTTGTATTTTCCTAAGCTATGTTCCGCAAGAGAACCTCAATGTTGGCATGACATGACGATTAATGTTCACTCTCCAGAGTAGCATGAATCTCCGAAGTGTCGTATTGAAGACGCATGAAAGTACTCACACAGTCGCATCGTTTCTCGACAAAGAGATCTTCATATCGACACGCTTTTAGAAGCTAGCTCGATCGAACTCGTTTAAATTCCTCAAAGGAAAATCCGACACTGTCTATATCACTAAAACGATCACGGCCACACAATTTGGCCGCATGATCCAACAAGTGTAGCTTACTCCTAACAGAGCTAGGAAATCGTCGTGGTGACCACCAATGGCCCAAACCAGTACCCTAGTCGATCGAGTCCCACTAGGTGAATTCCTAAGCACTACGAACGTCAACCCTTATGGGTGTTCGTGGCTGTTAAGAAACTAGCTCAAACGAGCTAAGACCGTTAAAAAGGTCTTTAATGCATCATGACCGCCCTACTTAGCCACCTAGTTGGACGGCTAAGATCTTCCCTAAAATGATCAAAGAGGCGCCTACATGCACATTACGCCCGACTTTCCCCCCGCTCAATCGACTCGCCCACGACAAGTTCATAGAGCGTAAAATCGTTTTCCCAAATTAAGGCAAACGCGCTTTGTTTCCAAAAAAAAAACCCTAATTAGGGTGCGGCGGTAAGAAATTGTCGAAAATCGATCATGTCCGGGTCCAACTTGGCCACCTAATTGGACGGCTTAGATCGTTTTGCATTTATCAAGGAGGTGCATATAAGATCACCGCCGCCCAACATTGTCCCTGCTTCGATCGACTTACCTATGGGAAGTCAATGAGGCAGCAAATCGCTTGATCGAACTAGCGTGGACGCGGCTTTCCCGAAAACCTAATTCTTATTTGCGGCAAAGATAGATATCCGTCGCAAATCGATCGTGACCACTGCGTTTTCGCCAGCCCAAATTGAGTGGCTTAGATCTCGATTTTAGATGACCCAGAGATGTCAACACGCTCACCGGAAGCTCTTCTTCACATATGGCTAATCGGCCTATTTCAATCAGCCGCACGCGCTTGAATTCAATCAAGAAACAGGTGGCCGCGCGGCCACCAAACCCTAAATTAGCAACAATGATCGCGGTCTCAAAGCCATCTCTTCCGTCCGTCTTCGCCGACTTGGCCGGACGGCTTAGATTGAGTATTGCGATCTATGGGCGTGGCAATGATCACCACCACCCCTTCCGCAAGGAATAATCGACCAAGCTATGCCTTGCCCGTGCGGTCCGGACGATCGCCCAAAACGGCCCCTCGGCCGTTTCAACAAAGAGCCATTAATCGCCGCAAATTGTCTCGATCACTCAACTTGGCCAGCCACCGATTTGAGCGATCCGATCTAATTTAGATCGACCGTAGGATTTTAGAATGGCTACCATCTCGCTACTCGCCTACTTGGAGCGATCGACTAAGTAATAGCTCATCCCCGGAGCTACCAAAAGATCGCCCAAACATGTCCGGTCACGCTCTTCTTTTTAAGACGATCGACTCGCGACTAACTTAGTCGAGCTTTAAAACAACGATGCTTCATCGACTATTTTGAGTCGCTTAAAAGCGATGCTTTACGTGCATCGAGTACATACGATATCTTATATCGGATTCACAAACAACTTAGTTGTTTAACCTAATAGCGTCACGTGCTATTCTTTTGCGGCAAGTCCCACGACTTGATCCACTTACTCGAGACATCAAACGTGTCACAAACTGGGGGATGCTCACTAGGGTATTGGTATGGCGGTTTACGGCGTGCGGCGTGCAACGCTCCCATTACGAGAAAGTGTTAGAAAAGACGGACGGACAGCAGTAATGAGAGTAATAGGTGAAAGAGTGACCGATTTTCCATCATAGTGGAAACGTGACGATCACCACCACCTATACAACCCCACTACTCCATTACTCAATATCCACTTCCTACGAGATCAAAGGTTTGCGCTCAATGACTTGTATAAATAGGCTTTCAGCCTATTTCAACGACAACACGAACAACACAAGTGTTAACACAAGTATCCAGAAACCTTCAAGAGCTGATAGCTTCCATTCTGCAAGCCAGTTCAACATTCTGATACAGTCATAAACAGCCACACCTTCATAATTCAACGTTCTGATCTCAAACACCTTCTTCGCTTACCTCCCTAAGATCAACCCTTCTCCTTCACTTTGTGACCGAATTGAATCTGTAACAACCATTTCTTGGTTTAGGCCAGAGTCTTACAGATTGATCTCTCGAATTTAAAGTACTCCAGTGTAGTGCATTGTTTAGGGTTTTAATTCGTTTCTTATCAACACACCCAAAATTACGAAAAAACAGCAGAATCAGTTTTTACCCTCAAACAATTGGCGACCACAGTGGGAGGTTGATCTCTCGGTTGCAAAAAATCGATTTCAATCTTCCTAAATTGAGAACGGGTAGATATTAGTTCTAAAACTCAGTCATTAACCTGATTTCATTCCAATCACCAATCTCAATTTAAAACTCAGTCCTTAACCTGATTTTATTCTAATCACCAATCTCGATTTTCGCTCCGTGATGTATCCCTACCAGTTGAATTCTCCGAAAATCACAAGTGATCAGAATCCAATCACTATGGAAGACATGGCTAGGATGTTAGAAGATGTTCTCGCGAATCAAGCTAACACCGCCGAGCAGCAAGACAAGATGCTTTATATTTTAAGGAATGTAAACCGATTGTGGGAGGAATCGGCAAGCATCCACCTGAATGCCATCAACGATGCAGACATCGACATGAGCAAAAAGGAAACAATCCACAAGATTCAACCAACATCAAGGAGCCGAAACAGTTTCTCGGGGAAACGACTCGCCAAGAGAGTCATGGTACCGGCGAGATAAAAGATAAGCACCCAGCTTACGAAGATTTGTTAGAAAATCTATATCAAGAGACCCTCGCAGAAGTCCGGAGGGTTATTCAACAATGCGCAGCCTCAACTGCTCATACTCTTCCAGAAGCACCTGAAGAAGGAGAAATCAACCAAGGCCTTCGAGAAAACAAAGATGGCACTAACGAACGGTGCTTAGTTCCACCACCTCATAGTGCTACCAAGTACCGGCGCAGCAGTCCTTGAGAAAAGTTATGCGTCTACAAGATCGTCGAGCTAAACGGCCTCAAGGCTTGCGTCAACATACGCTCACGCCTCTACTCCGCCCCTTGAAAGAGCTTCGCACTGCATTAACTCAAGAGAGTTACCCCCTTTCTATGAAGGTTAACGTGCGCAGTTTCATCGAAGTAATCGAACCAAACACGGGTTTCTCGAGGCGCGCCATAACAACTTGGATTCGAAGCGATCACCCTTGGATAATTCAAGTCTCGTTCAACCGAGATCTTGTGAATAAGTAAGTTTTGTTAAACAATTTTACATTTTAAAAGCCTGTTGGGGACTTGACGCATGTGTCCTACATCGAGGAAGGGAGTCAATGATGCAGTTGTTCTTAGACACCACATTATCTTCCTTTTACATGTTTTCCTTTTTATGCAACATTTGCAATTTTTACGAGATACTTAGAATGACGAATTCAAAACCATAATTCCGGATTTCAGCCGATTCAAACATAATTCCTTTCAGAAAGTCATTCATACAATTATTGAAAAGGCGAGGGTACCCAAATATACCTCAAGCTAAAAAATTTCCTACCTATAAGTCCTTTCTCCGAAAGTGATTGTCTATGGACTGAGTCGAGACAATACAACTAATCGATTCACACTTCGTGTGATCGTCTATGGATACGAGATCGAGACAATACAACAAACGAAATAGGTTTACTTGATACAAATGTTCGACTTAACCAAACACAATAGGATTGCTTATCAAGTAAATAGGAATTAACGTTTGTGTGATTTACTTTAATTATAATAAAACAATTATAATGCGTAAAATAAAAGTAAATGACACAAAGAATATTTTGTTAACGAGGAAACCGCAAATGCATAAAAACCCCGGGACCTTGTCTAGAATTGAATACTCTCAGGATTAAGCCGCTACACAAAATTACACCTAACTTCGTATAGTTGAGACCAAGTAACTAACCCTATAGTTAACTTAGATCCGTTTCGTATTCCCACGCCCGACTTGTGAATAAGTCACGTACTTGGACCAATTCCTTTGGTTCGTATTCCAAACAAGAAAGGAACAACAAATCTGTTTGGTATCAACTCTATTCAACCGAGTGATATGAGTCGAACAAAGGCTCTTCTGTTTATCTTAACATAAACTTATTCGTCGGGTCCTTAGATCTATCTTATGTTCAATCACCCAAAGGTAATCGTTTAAGATTAAGCCAATCAATACCTTTAATCACAAGGAAACGATTGATGCGATCTACTCAATTAATCAATCCAATCTACCACAAGGATAAACCGATTATTAATTGATCCCCTTTATCAAAACAAGTATTGTGAACACCAAAGATTATAAAACCCAAGTCGATCTTCAATATCTTCTTAAATCTTCAATAAAAACCCGCACACAATCACTTGAATCTCTTATGATCAATCACGCATGCAATGCAGTCCGTTAACAATGGATTATCACAAGATCATCTTTTGAACTAACAATGGGGCCTAAAGATCCCCGTCGAAACTCTGAACTAGTTTGGGTGAATCTTATATTAGAAGAGAAGATTATCAAGAATAAACAAACTAGGTGCAATCAGATTTCAACCACCGTTAGTCAATCAAATCAATCGAAAACAAAGATAAACCGCAATTATCCAGTTTCCCACCAACGGTCGCGCTAGAGCTTCTCAATCCCAAAGAAGACTTTAAATTGAGCGGCCATAAGAGATTTCGCCTAATTAGGTTACTCTCCTCCTCCGAATAGGCGGCTACACTAAGAATAACAACAAAAGAGTAAATCTGTTGTTACGAAGGATTAGTTTGCTAGAAAGGCAAACTTCATGTATTTATAGACAAGGAAGTTTAGACACCAAGGAATTTCCAAAACCGAAAATATTCTCAAGATATTCATAAAAGTACAGATTCGGTTTTCATAATTCCTGAAAATGCTCTGTCCAAAAAATAACAATCGAAATCTCTCTCGAAAATCTAATTAGTAAATGCACATTACTAATTCGTAAAATTTCCCTACAAAATGAAATTAATAACCTTAATTAAAAGATTCTTAACTTACTTATGTTTCGATCTCCGGGATTCTCTTTCCTTAGCTGCTAAGGAATATCTTTGAACAATTATAGAAATAAACATTCACATCATGTATTCAAAGTTTGTCGATATCTTAACTTTGTAAGTTCTCTTTCACACTTACAACCTTGAAACCGATTTGCCACACTTCCAAACAAGTTTTGAATTGGTTCATCTGACTTTCAAGGACTATGTGATTGATCAAACCAACATTCAATCACAATCATGGGTTTACGGTTCTACCAAAACAAGTTTCGATTCTACCTCCATGTGAGTACTGTGCATAGTCACACTAGCTTCCCAAAAGTTCGGTTGACTAGGTACTAGGATCGGTTCCCCACATATATATGGTATCTAACTTATATGTGTTTCACATGTCCATAGGTGATAAGTGCATATTTCACATATATTTAATGTCAATTCCATGCTAGTATATGTTGGTTTTCTTGCAAATTATTGTATATTACGCTTGTTTTCTCTTATTTGTGTTTTGTTAGATGAATCATCCAAAAGAAGTGAATATGCACTTAATTGTGCAAGGAAAGAAGCTAGCTACAAGTGGAGAAGGGCCAAAGACCAATTGGAACTCGTTCAAATACAAGATTTCTACTTTTCATTGTGTATAGGACGAGAAGATGAAGACGATGGCGAAAGAATGGAGTCATTCTGAGTTCGTATGAAGAAGTTATGAGCAAAACAAGAACTCATAAGCAAAGGACAAAATGGTCATTTTCCAAGGGAAGCGCTATTGGTATCCCAACCGGATGATAAGGGACACCTTCCTGTTAAGGGACTGTCAAGATTAAAATGTTGTTGGAAGCACCCGGCTAATTTATTCAGGGCACCTCCTCATTATTTTCTCATCTACCATGAAGAACTGCCGCTGATGATCATGATTGATCTTGTTAGTGATGATTGTTGATCTGAAATAATTCTCGAATCCAAGCACACCACTCGGTCATTAGGAGTGGTAGAAAACATGGGTACTAGCTTGATTGCACTAAATCAGTGACATTCGAGTTTGGGAGTGTCGTATGGCTGTTGCCATTATCACCGATGGTTAATCGTTGGTTTATATTGGTCGCTGCCATTAGCTGGAAGTGATGATGATGTCTGAGACGAGATGGAGGAGTTCGAATGGTGGAGATGAGAGTTCAGGGAGACGAGTAGATGAGAAGGTGAAGTGGTTGCTGCCATTAACGGAACAGAGTGATGGTGCAGTCGAGAAGAGTGATTATTGGTAGTGATAATGGTGAACACAGAGTGTTTGCGTTTCCGAAACATTTAGCAGACTCGGGTCGTGATTAGAATGAAGTTTAAAAGCTCGGTGGTGTTGCTGCCATTATCATGGGTTGAACTTTGATCGTGAACGATGGTGTTGCTGCCATTATTGGCAGTTACGGAGTTGGCTGTAGTGATGATGTTCGATAATGAAGGTGCTACCATGGAGCTGATATTGAGACGGGTTGCTGATTATTGATAGTAATACGATGAACACAGATAAAAGATTGCCGCAGCCGAAAGCAGTTGAACTCGAAGTGATGAAGTTCGTGGAGACGTAATGTCATTAAGAAAAGGAATAAGGCGAGTACGTGGTGAAGAGCTCGTAATTGGCAGAGAAGGAGAAGACTCGGCAATTGGTTAATGAAGAAGCCAGAGAAGTAGAAGACGTGTGGAGGATTAATACGCATTCTTTTTTTTATCTAACGCAATCACGTGGTGGGGTGAGAAGACGTATGGTGGGTCCGTGTTTGCATTGTTTTTGCAGAAAGCTTGACGCGTTTTGGAGATTAGTGATGATTGTGTGTACCGCGGAGCATCGAAGATGGATAGATCAACGGTACAGATGAAGATACAAAGAGCTCTCAGAGGATCGAACGAATCAGAAGCCGTGTGCACGCTTCTAGAATATACCGCGCAGCACCCAATTACGAACACCTCTTTTGGGATAAACTCCACCGACTTTTGACCTTTATCTTGTGCGACTTTTGTGGATCGACTAGGGTATTTGATGCCTATAAATAGCTACCTAAACCAAAAGAAAAATATCATAATCTTCTTCTTTTATTATTCTTTTTCTCTAGCTAGAAGACAGAAACAGAGAGAGAAATAAAGTTTTGTTCTCTCGGCTTTTCTTGTGAGTTTTTATCTTTAATTCCATTTTTATTATTTCTCTTTTATCTATTTGTAGAATTCTTTTTAGCTATGAGTAGCTAAACTTCTTTTTGATTAGGGATGATTTCAAAGTCCTGAACAATGAGGCTTTAATTTCTTAAACCAAGTTTATTTCAAGTTTTATTTATTTGTTGATTATCTTTATTATTTTTAATGTTTAAGAATATTGAGGGGTTATTTAAAGTGATCAATTAAATTAACCAATCAATAATTCTTCTACTAGTATTGGGGTTGGTGATACGTGTAATTGTCACTCAATTCTTTACACAAGTAGTAAATTGCAAGAGCTGATAGAGGGATTCTGTTAAGCAATTGTGTATAAAGATAACACTAGTAAAGGTGCCGAGCCTATGCGTCCGATGCTAGGATCAACCCGATTCACGAGAGTGTAAAGCATTCGTTAATCTACACCTTGAGAGCTTATTTTTTGGTGGGTTATTTGGATAGAAACCGGTAGTCGAGCTCCGTATCCAAAGTGACAACAGAACTGGGATAGCAGAGCTTATTGCTATTCTACGGTTGGTACCAATATAAATTCAACAATAGATAAACTTGTATTCAATTAAGTTTCAGTTCAGTGACGGCGAAGGATTCCCGGTCTTCTTTCTTCTTATAATTTAAAACAAATCTTTTATATTTTCTTTTGTCAATTACTTTGATTTAAAATCTAAAACCCCATTTTGGTTACTTTTTAAACAACTAAAAACTCCCCGCTCTTCGTGGGAACGAACTCCTTGCCATTATATTACCAGCTAATAGTGTGGAAAGAAGTAATTAATTTGTTGTGTAAACGACGCGCATCAAATTTTTGGCTCACGTGGGAGCAAACAGTAGTTTTTAGTTGTTTTATTTTATTTTAGTATTATTATTTATTTTAGTACTTTGTTTTTAGATTTTGTTTTTATTTTTATATTAATTAAAAAAAAAAACATATTTAATCATTTATTCTTAGATTTTACTCTAGATTTTTTTTTGGTTTCGCTTATTTAATCTCTCGCACCGAAAGATTGGGATTATCCGAGGCGGAATTCAAACCGCTAAAGGAACGTGACTTTCAAGCACGCAAGCTACAACCAGAACCTTCTACGTAAGAGATGGTTAATACGATTTACGAGATAGATCCACCACCTCCACCACCTCCACCTCCACCTCCAGAGAGGAAGACGTTGAGAGATCTAACATCACCATGTTTGGAATCTCAACCAATGTGTATTACCTCTAAATGACACATTGAACTTAAGTCAAGCCTTCTTCATTGGGTTCCAAAGTTCAAGGGACTACCAGTGAAGATCCTAATCGACACCCCCGCAGCAGCTTCAGAATACAGCTAGAAGTATGAAAAAGAGCGATGATGATGATGATACAATTTTTCTAACAAGCTTTTCCGCTTTCATTAACGGACCAAGTGTACTCATGGTTCTATTATCTCCCGCCTAAGTATTACCACATGGACCTAATGAAAAAGTCTTTTTTGGAGAAGTATTTTCCGCTTCTAAAGTCGCATCTATTCGCAAGGAAATCAAAGGGCATTGTAAATTTCTGGAGAATCTTTGTATGACTATTGGGAGAGGTACAAGAAATTGTTGGCAGTTGCCCACATCATCAAATACCACCACAACTTATCATTACACACTTCTATGAGGGGTTACCACCGCATGAGAGACACTTGATTGACGCGCTAGCAAGCAGTGCATCGCTAATAAAACTGCCGAGGAGGCTACTAGTTTGATCGAGAGCATGGCTGCAAATACGCAGAATTTTATACTAGAGATTCATCGGTGGTTAGGAAGAGTTAGTGAGATGGGAGATTCTTCACACATGGAGCAACGAATGAGTAATATGGAAAAAATGGTACAACGTGATAGCATCTCAGCTAGCTGTTCCTTCATATGAAGAGGATGCCGAGGTAAATGTTATATTTCCTAATCAGAGGCCAAGATATGATCCTTACTCTAATACTTATAATCCTGGTTGGAAAGATCACCCAAATTTCAGTTATGCAAACAAGCAAGCTGCAGCTCCTAATCCATATGCGAGACAAGGGGGTTTTCAACAATCACAACTCCAGCCTCAAACTCAACAACAAACTCAGAGTTCCAGTTTTTAGAGGAGATGTCAAGGTTGGTGATGCAAGAACAAAAGGGAATGTCTCAAAAACAAGATGTTATCTTGCAACAAACCTACAATATCAACAAAAGAATGATCAAAACTCGCTGAAAACGATAATGCTATTAGGGATTTACAAACCGATGGGGCAAATGGCGACAGATATGAATCAAGTGAAAGCACAAGCCTCGACAAAGTTGCCATCACAACCTTTGTGAATCCAAGAGAGCATGTCAATGCCAGAATCCCAAGAAGTGGGAGACAAACCAAGAACCACAACAACAACAACAACAACATGTGGTTAATAACGACATTGAGAAGGAAGCAGATGAAACTGTACCAAAGGAAAAGCCAACCTCAACCGCCAACCTAAGGACACCTGCTCCCACCTTTACCACACCACCTCCTTTCCCTAAAGTCGCTTTGCCAAGTCAAAGAAGCAAGCTCAAGATAAGGAGATCATGGATATTTTTCAGCAAGATACAAATCAACATTCAATTTATTGAGGCCATCGTAACGTACCTGTGCATGCCAAGGTTTTGAAGGATTTATGCACAAGAAAAGGATAGGTTGATTGCTAATCAAATTACTCAGGGCGAAAGTGCTACAGCTATGTTATCAAGAAGATGCCTCGCTAAGTGTGAATATCCCTGGGGTTTCACAGCTGCCACTACCATTGGTAACCGACGATTTGAGCGTGCTTTGCTTGATTTTGGGAGCTTCCATAAGTGTTATGTCAGCCGATGTTTATGATTCTTTGAATCTTGGACCTTTAAAAGAGGCAAATATTACTATTCAATTGGCAAACAAGTCCAATATATATCCTAATGGAGTCGTGGAGGACGTGTTAGTTCAAGTGAATCGCTAATTTTTCCGGTTGATTTCTACATTGTGGATATGCAAAATGGAGAAAATTGTTCATCTACTTCGTTACTTGGGAGACCTGTTATGAAAACTCGCAAAGACGAAGATTGATGTGGACAATGGTACACTCACTATGGAATTTGATAAAGAGATAACGCTTCAACATATTTGAGGCCATGCTATCCTAGTGATGTGCACTCCGCTTTTCTATTGATGTTATTGGTTCATTGGCACAACAAATGTTTGATTTGAGCAATGAAGACGAACTTGGAGTAGTGTTGCGAAATAGCATTGATTTGGACGTTCATGGGCAGCCGAATGTGGACGCGAACTAGTCAAAGAGACAGTGGAGATGTGTGGTGCTTTAACAACATTACAAGAAGCTCGAACGGGTAATATCTCTTATATTTCTTTACCCGTAACTAATGAGGTTCCTTTACCTTTCTATTGTGCAGGCACCCAAACTAGAATTGAAGCCTCTTCCCCGATCACTTAAAGTATGCTTACTTGGGTGATAAAGAGGAGCTTCCATGATTATTGCAAAGAATCTCAATGCTATACAAGAAGAACGTCTACTTCGGTTCTCAAGGAGCACAAACGGCCATTGGTTGGACAATTGTCGACATTAAAGGCATTAGTCCATCAATGTGCATGCATAGAATCCTTATGGAAGATGATAGCAAGCGGCACGTGATGCTCAACAGTAGGTTTAACCCCCCAATGACGGAGGTCGAAGAAAGAGATCCTCAAATTACTAATGTGGGGTGATTTACCCAATTTCTCGACAAAGAAGTGGGTTAGTCCGGTGCAAGTGGTGCCTAAGAAATCAGGTGTCATCGTTGTTAGAAACCAAGATGATGAACTTGTTCTACACGAGTTCAAACTGATGGCGAGTGTGCATGACTACGTAAAAGCTCAATCCGCTTACCCCGCAAGGATCACTTTCCTTGCCTTTCATTGATCGATGTTAGAGAGGTCATGGGACATTCTCATTATTGCTTTTTGGATGGTTATTCGGGATACAATCAAATTGTTATTGCACCTCGAGGATCAAGAGAAGACTACCTTTACTTGCCCTTTGACATTTGCATATAGAAGAATGCCATTTGGTCTTTGCAATGCGCCCGCCACTTTTCGAGATGTATGGTCGATATTTTCCGACTACGTGGAAAATATCATTGAGGTATTTATGGATGATTTGTTTATGGTGATTCATTTGATATTTGTTTAAATAATCTTGAACTTGTTCTTAAAAGATGCATGTAGACACTAATCTTGTTTTAAATCGAAATGCCACTTTATGGTAAACTATGGAATTGTGCTTGGCCACATCGTGTCCTCTCAAGGGCTCAAGTAGACAAGGCAAAGATAGACCCGATTAGAAACTTACAATACCCCACTTCTGTGAGGGAGATTCGCCTGCTTCTTGGACATGCATGGTGTTTTTATAGAAGGGTTTATCAAAGATTTCTCCAAATCTCAATGCCGATGTGCCAATTGTTGCAAAAGGAGGTTGCATTTAACTTCGATCAGGAGTGCAAGGATGCCTTTGATAAATTGAAGGAGATGTTGACTACCGCACCAATTATTAAGTCACCGACCGAGTTTGCTGTTTCTCGAGTTAATGCGTGATGCAAGTGATTATGCAATGAGTCGCTTTTGGGTCGAAAGTAGACAAGAGGTCGATGTGATTTATTATGCATCAAGGACCCTTAATGAGGCTCAAATAAATTATTCAACCACCGAGAAAGAGTTACTGCTATAGTATTTGCACTAGAAAAATTTAGATCATATTTAGTGGGTACAAAAGTGATTGTATATTATTCATGCAAAGACTTCTAAGCATCTAATAAAAAAGAAGGAGGCCAAGCCAAGACTCATAAGATAGATTCTTTTGTCTGTAAGAATTCAGTATTGAAATCGTGAGATAAGAAAGGTGTCGAGAATACTGCGGATCATCTTAGTAGACTTGTTGTATCCGAAGAAGAACTTCCCTTACAAGATCAAGTTTCCGGATTTAACAACTTTTCTCAATGAAGAATCAACACCTTGGTATGCTGATATAGTAAACTATTTGGTTACAAGGCAATACTCTAGTACGATGTCTAATTTTCAAAAAGTTAAAGCTTAAGAAAATAGCCAAACAAAGATGTGTGGGATGAGCCCTACTTGTGGAAATATGGTGTCGATCGAGTTATCCAAGTAGTGCGTACCTAACTCGAATTTCAATCAATTCTATCTTTTTGTCATTCCTATGCATGCGGTGGTCACTTTGGTTCTAAACGACGCCTCAAAGTTCTTGAGA